>MNCI01024940.1:15819-116077 GCA_015680685.1 Gnetum montanum
ATTTTATTTGTTACAAGTAGGTATTATAAGGACCACGTAGACTAGGTAGTTGAACAAAATAGGAAATTTTCAAGAACTCACAGTACTTGGCAAAGTTGGTTGAATCTCTTTAAAGTAAGTCATTTGTAGTTTACACACAACGCAATCATTACATTTCTCACAACCGCACGCCGCAACAGCACACACACATACTCACATTAACTACTGAGTTTATTTAGAGGTATCTAGGCTTTGGTGTTGCCAGAGACCAGCAGGCACCTAAATCCTATTCGAGGACACTCGTTGGCGGTCACGTCCCAAATGGTCACCAATAGTTCTTTTGGCACTAGAAGGAGGGCTGAAAATTAAGCCTCTAGGTTCATAAGCCTTATACTTTTAGCACATCAACAATTATTTGTAAGGCTTAAGAATTAGATACTATTTTTAGTTCATGACCAAGAAGATTGATAGTTTGGAAAGTTTAAAAGTTTCACAAGATATTCTAGATCCTAAGACTGATTCTTCATCAGAAGAAGAACAAAAGAAAGATTTTGAATTGGGAACAAGTAGTGGAGTGAAAACTAGAAGATCAAGAAGATCACCCATTATTTTGAATTGGGAACCAATTTTATCTTCAAAAAACAAATATGTGGGGCAAAAAAAGGCAACAGTGAGTACCTTTCATGTTTTAGTGATACAAAATCTTTTGTACCCATATTAACATTATCAAAAACCTTTATTTTATTTCAGGTAAATGAAGAATGTCCCCAGTGCAAGAATCCACAGCTAGAGTTCTATACATAACAGGTACCTATACCTATCAAATTCGCTATTACTATGTAACTTGTTATATTTTCTAAGCTATTTTTGATATTGTTTAGTATTGAGAACTTCTTTTCCCTTTTGTTTGTTACAGGGAAAACAATGTTTTATGAATGTCCAAAATGTCACTATAAATTTGCACAGAACTCATAAATGAGTAAAAGTTGCTTCCTTGGTGAAAATTTTTAAAACATAAAAAATTTAGTGTCTATTCTAAAATTTTATTCGAGATAGTCCATGCAAATTTTCTTAGACATTTGTCCTAAATAGTGCTCTTTTTTCTAGCTCTTACAATGTTTTAAAATATTTATCTGTGGAGGCAATGAAAGATACCATTTAAGTAGTGGTACTCTTTATAAGGTTTGATGGGTGGATGCAAGTAGATTTTTGAAACGACATCATTAGATTGATTGGCATCCATAATCTATTTACTTATTATGTGATTTTTTTCCTGGTTGCTATAAAAGATAGATCCATTACCTTTAGTAAAAAGTGAACCAAATAAGACACTTTTATGATGTACTTTGATTTTTAATTTTAATATAACTTTATTTTTTAGATTCGACATGCCAAAGGTAAAAAAAGGAAAGCTTATTGGTTGCCATAAAAAACGTAATATGATTTACTATTATATAACTAACATGAAAAAAAATTGTTGATGGAAAACTAAATAGACTTCTCATACAAATGTTACAATTATAATGACATAATGATATCATGAAGAATATTTATATTATTTTCATGAGTTTTGTATAGGATCATAAAGGATTCACTAAGAAGCTCAATCCTCATCCTGCTAAGGGAGTGTCTTGGAAGAGTCATGGATGAGTAAAAGCTTATCTCTTTCGAGTAGCTTTACCTAAACTCAAGCTCAGATCATATAGCTTGAGAAACAAACACTTTTCTATCCCTCCAAATGATAGTCTTAGAATTTATAATTTCACAATATATCAAAGTTATACTTAGGGGATGTATAAATGAAATTTCAATAGCGAGTAAAACCATTCAAATTACAAAGTAAAGTAAAAAGAGTAGAAAAGATCATTTTAAAAGACATATTTAGGTATTCTCACATTATAAGCATTTATTAATTAAAAAATTGAATTTCCTTGAAGATGAATATTATTTTCTTAAGGGAGATAAACATGAATGTACTTTCTATCTTCCAATGTAAGATGGAGACGGAAGATGCTACATAGCTGCTAAGGAATTTCACTATACATTAAATGCAAGATTCTAGAGATCTCTCGAAATCTGATATACTATAATTGAACCTATGCTCAATTTCCTAAAAAAATTACAAAACATGTTAATGGAAATTCATAGGACCAATAATATGCATTATCATCTCTAGTGCATAAGGAAAACTATGTGATAATCTAATTTAGTATAGTGTACAAAAAACATTATTTTTATTTTAATATCAATTAGCTAGTACAAACTCTAGTTTAAAGAAAAGTCCTACCTTTTAACAAATGTCTATTTTCTTCTGAAAAAATAAATAGTAAGTATTACAGCAATCCATACAATTTTATTGTATCCATGCTCCATAATGTCATAATTTTCAAACCTTTGCACAAGTGTAGGATACTAGAAAGATAATGATTTAAAAACCTTTGAATCCCTAGTAACGATATTCCTTCTTATAAGCTTGTTATCTTGGGTGATATCCATGTGCTTAAATTCTCCTGTATATAGTTGCTTTTTAAGGATTCATTTTCTACACTTTCTTTAATGCCTCTATTTTGTTGAGAAGGGTAATTGATTTCCATTTTTCTGAATTTACTAATGATGTTATCTTTGCTGCAATGTCTTGCAAGTTCAAAACCATAAGTTATATATATATATATATATATATATATATAAGCAACAATGTGAAAATATGAACTCTAATTAATGCTATTTCTTTTTATCTGTATAAACACATCATGGTATTAATAAAAGTGCACTAAATATTTTTCTCAAGCATCTTTGTTTCTATTATTAATCTACTTAAACATTTCTCATAATTACCTATGCAAAAAGAAGTTGTCAAGTTCCTATTTTTCAACTTCAAAAGTTGAATCTTTCAAAATTTTGAAAATGGATTAAATTTAGCCCAAAAACCAATATGAATGTTGAATTGAGTCAACCAAAGGGTAGATCTAGATATATTTTGTTCTTGACCTAATAAAATTATAGTCCGGTTAACACTATGCATTTTATTCAATATAGTATCTATAGCCATCTCTAATGTTTCAACCATATGGATCAATCATGGTCAACTTGATATTGATGGTTAAGTAGTGCCATTTTGGTAACAACAAAACATGGTCAATCATAAACTCTGTTCCTTGAATTGGAAAAAGCATTTCAAACATGTTCAAATTATTAAAGTGATGAGTGATAAATAAATTATGTCACAGCAGGATTTGGTGGTTAGACACAGATGGACAAATGGTTGGGAAATGGAAAATACTACTCCAGAATTTTATGCATTTCAAAGCAAAATATTGGGCATACTGGTTACATTTTTCATGAAGTGTACAAACTATAAATATTGGTTTCTAACATGGTAAACTATTATCCTATGATGCTGTTATGAACAACAACAAAGGGGAAAAAAGGATTTTCTTACTTTTAATCAATATGACTTTGCGGCAGGTAATAATAGAGAAGAAAATTGTTGCACGAGTAATGTGGCAAAGTCATTAGGAAGATAGAGAAAAGACACCAAGGTACAAGATAAACCAACATCAATGTTTCCAATAAAGGTTATTCGTGTCTATTCAACTAACAAGTATTTCTACATAAGCATATAAATTAATTTGTTAAAAGTTGTATCACTACTGATCTCTGGGAACACTACTTATGAATGACGAGTGATATATCATTACATAACGTGACCACATGGTGCAGAAAACCATTTATCACTTGCCATAGCTATGTTTCAATAACTATGTTTTATTTCTTAAAGCCCTAAATGTAAATTGTGATAAGAAACTGAAATATTTTCCTACAGCAAGAAACAAACTCAAATACTGGAAAAATAAAAACTATTGAAATTAAAGAGATAAGAAAATGTAATGAAATATACCTACCTACAATCTGCTAGTATATTTGAGTTCTTTAGCCATATTATAGCAGCATCATTATTTTTCAGATGTTTAGCTAGAACATTAAAAGCATAAACTTCTACAAGTTGCATATAATCTTGTTTTTATGTTTGAAAATTGTGAGGGTCTTTAAACCAAAAATCCTTTGTTGCTTCACTCACGGACAAAATGTCACATGCATTATCTTTGGAAAATGTCCATTTTTGCAAGAAATCCTGAAGGGCCCATTTAGCCATCTAATATTCTTCTTTAGAAATTTGCAGGCACACCCTGCAGGAAAGGAGAATCAGCAAATAGGTAATAAATGCCATTTTCTGCTGTGTGTATATATAATACAGCAAATAAATACATTTGTTAGAAAATGCCTGAAAAAATAGCATACCCATCCCTAAAAACAGAATACGGTATAAGAGGAGTAAAGCCAAATAATTCCTTCATGTCCTTGAAAATATCTATTGTCCTGCAAAGTAAGCAAAAAATACCAAGTCAGTAACAACTGCACAGAATGTAAACATGCCTACAGCATTTAAAGACATCAAAACCATGTTATTTGATATCAACATTAACCAAAAATATGAGTTAACGTCCATCCATTTGTGCATGATACTCATAAGCTTATCACAATGTTATTTTTATAATTCACCCTAGCTTCTTTCTATAAGAATATAACTTTATTTTACCTCTTACATGATGATACGGTGCACGATGACCTGAATAAGACCTAGGCATGATGCATGCATAGTTGCATACAGCTTACCGTAATTCTTATGGTGTGATTAATGACAAATGATTTTAATTTTGAAACAGAAGAGATTATGTGGTACCTATGTTTGGTTATTGTTTTGCTCATTGACCTTCTCTTTCTCTTCTCATTCTCATCCTAAATTGCTTTCAATTAATCTCTTATGCTACATTGGGAAATCTTATTAGAAGAATGAATTTCTATATGCCTATCTTCTTGAGAAACAAACTTGAAACTGTTCCTGCTTTCTTTGGTGCATCATACAAGGGAATTCCCAAAATTCACATAAAAGTAGATGATCACAAACACAGAGACAAAATTTCAAATACACTATTCAATGGTATAGGAAATTGGCAGTAGAATATATCATTGAGCAGATAAATAATCTTTTATGAAAACCTGCCAGTAGGTTTGTATGTTTGCACAAGAACCAATGCCGCAGACTCTACAATGTAAGCCAGGGTTTCATTGTCTTTAGAGTTGAGTTCTTCTTTTACTGTCGGGTCCTGTAATAGTTTAAGAATAGATAGAGCTGAAGATGCTGTAGCTTCGTAATTAGAGGTCGCTAGGTATTTGATGAAATGGAGTTTTAGCCATACATAATTAAACGTTTTTAGGTTTTGTAAACGAAATCTTGCCGGAAAGAAAAAACAATAGTTGAACACATTCACCTCTAAGAATTTTACATCAGTGATATAAGTACCATTCCACAATTTAAATTTCGCTCTAGATGTTAAACTCCTCCATCGTACAACCAAAATTTTTCCAGCATGAAACTACGAAAGAAATAATCCTGAAAGGGATGCCTAACTGTATATTTTATCTAAACATTAAAAATATATTGAGCTAAATTTGATTTTCCCCAATATCGTGGCAATTTTAGCCAAGTTCAAAAATGCACAACTTTCTGACGATATGGTGTGATAAATGTCAAAGATGTGAAAACAAAGTCTGTAGTAATTAACTGGTGCTGAAATTCACTTTTATCTGTTTTAGACTTTTTTAAAATTTGAAAACAAGAGTTAAAAGATATCTTAAAAGGTGAAGACATATATTCCTGATTGTTTTCATTATTTAACCTTGGATGTGCCTATTTAAATGTGTTCGGTTGGTTATGGTGGGTGAGTTGAGAGTGTGCGGTCACTTGTGTGGAAGCAATTGACTTGTGATCTTTGTGTATATTTGTAATTTTAAAGATGTTGTGAAAAGTTGAAAAATTACTTTCCTATTTATCACCCCTGTTTCTCTCTCACTCCATTTTGCAAGTTTTATTTTCCTCTTGTTATGTTATTATTGTGTGGATAATATTTTGAATAATGATTTTTGCACAACATGTAACTAGTAACAAGTGGTGTGAGAGCAAGGTTGAGCAAGGTTAAGTTATGCAATGTTTGTTATTGGTGGAACACAAAAGGTATTACAGGTTGGATTATTTGTATATTTTTTTCTTTTGTTTCTATGCAAATTATTTCAGGGGGAGCTGTGTTTACAAGATGATAAAAATGTCTTGTTTCTATTCTCATTGATGGATGAAAAAAATGAAAAAGAAAAGAGACCAACATGCTAGCACTATCATGAGATTGGACATCTAAAAAAGGATTGCTCTATTTTTGAGACATGATGATGTTGTTTCTTGAATTTGTTGCTATTGAAGAGGCATCTTATTATTATGTCAAAGTTTGAGTTGCACGTCTCTTTTATTTTGTTTAAATTTTATGTTAGTATGGGTTATGGTTTTCTTGGATGGTATTTGGTAATGCTTGTGTAATTCTATCTCATGTTGTTTTGACTTGAGGAGGCCTAGCCTGTTAGGATGTTTCATGTAAAGATGCTCCTCAAATGGTTGTGCATACACTTGTGATTTTTCTGCATATCGTAGAAGGCATTGCATATTAATTGATGAAGTTCTTCTAGCTTGTTTTTCATCAGTCTCAATAATTTCTCTCCAGTATGATGAGAGGAAAATAGTCCCTACGCCTAACCATACAAATCACAAGAATTCACTAGCAATCTAGTTAAGTTCCATGGACTTTAGTTTCCCAAATGCTGATAGCAAAGATAGTGATCCACAAACGTGATCATTGTTTTCTTGGCTACACTTGTGTAAGTGCAAACATATGGTTAAGTGGAGCCAAGACACATGATTTGGATTAGGTTTATAATTTTTAGTTAATTATCCTAAGCGTGAAATAAGGTAATCAATTGGAAAATAATCTAAGTAACTATCTAGTGCCTTGGTCTATTTCCTAACATAAGAATTAGATCCCACCTTCCATACACTTCTTGAACTCGTTATAATGCTACTGGGTTACCAAGTGATAGCATTGCTGGGATTACCAAGCTTTAACATTATGCTCAAGGTAGTTGTACTTACATGTATTCATTAAGCCCATTAATTAATTATTTAACTAAGAACATGAAGTAAGAGTGCATAAAAGTTAACATTAAGCTATTTCCATGTATTGCAAGGTATTTCAAGAATCTTGTCTTTATTGTTATCACATCAATGTGTCTAGGTACATTGGTTCTTAAATAAGGATCCATACAATCCTTGACTCCTACTACAGGAACTTAAAAAATATTCTATTTTAAACACCACCAAATTTCTGTGATAGCACTTCAATGTCAAATTTGTCTAAGTATCAAAATGAGGAAAATTTTCTAACTGTTTGGCCCATGCTTCTACTATTGGAACTATGCTCCAGAGTGTAGTCAGTGTAGCATGCAGCACAGAACCAGAATTGCAAGATTTTCTAGGTGTCAACAATAGTTGTAAATTTTTTCTAAGTGTTGTGCTATGCTCTCAGTCTCCTTGCTACATTTTAGAGTGTAGTTAGCGTAGCATGCACTTCAGTGGCTAGTTTTTCCTAAGTGTCAAGCCAAAAGCTATCAAGATAGGCTAGCATAGAGGAAGCATTTTGGAAAATTTTCTAACTTCTAAGGCTACCCCTACTACTATGCTTCAAAGCAAAGCTAGCATAGCCTAGATGAAGACTACAAGTTTTGCCAATTTTTTCTAAGTATCAGTGCTATGCTCTCAATCTTCCTACTATACTCTAGAGTCTAGCTAAGGTAGCTAGCATTAGACTTTAATTTTTGCAAAATTTCCCTAACTATTGGATTACGCTCTAGAGTGTAGCTAGCGTAGAAACGAAAAATAGCCTCCAATAGTTTTTAGATCTCTAGCACTCCTTCAAAAAGCAGGATTAATGACTTGCATTTATTTTTCAATTACCTTTGGTCCTAAAATTGTACTTATGCTCAACCCCACTTGAGAGAGTGGAAAGTGTAGTCTCAAAGCATAGCCTCCAAATTGCACTATTTTGCACTATTTGTAGGTACATCCCAATCCTTTCGACTCTGGCATATGTAGTCTTGGCAGCATAGTCACATTCTAGTAGTCTTTTGTGGTCCATTGGAGCACACCAGAGTGTAGCACTAGTTGCTCAAATGGAAGCAAAATTGAGGTCAACGTAGCCTCACCTACCCCTTTTACCAAATGATGCCTGATCCACACATTACATCAATCCTAACCCTATAAATACCCCTCCATTTTACATTTTAGGGATTGGAATTTTGAAGCATTTTGGTTGGCATTTTCATTCAATAGTTGGCATCTTGGCATTGGTAGTCTTACACCTGAACATCCTTAGCATCCTGGAAAAATTTTGGGACACCTTTGCACACTTTTTCATACCATAGCCCTCATGAGCAACCATGGTAGCCAACCTAGTAGGCATAGACCTCACGATGAACAACAATTTTCATAGCCTAGACACCCCAAAGACTATGACTACGCTAGCTACTATGGTCATTTGTATGCTGCATACCTCCTCATCTCTCTTTTGCAATTACTACACTCCCCCCATTTGGGGTGGTTCCATTCTTCCTCTCTCAAAATCCTTTGCATTTTAAGCATTTTCTTTGGCATTTAGCATTGCACTCATATTTTGTTTTCTATTTTGCACATATTTGTACATTTTCATTATCAGTTTCACACTAGGAAATCCTACTATGCTCAGGCTTAGTCAGCCCCTCATGGAAACCCACCTATTAAACATCTTCAAAGGTGTAGAAAATGACTTCATCAAGTCAAAGTTGTAGTACCTTTCCCCGCACTCCCTAAGCCAAGTATTTGCTCGAACGAAGAGCATTCAGGATGTAGCAGAGGCCAGTAAAGACCTAGCCTATGTGCGCTACAAAAATGCACATGCAGAGAAGGATAAGAAAAAGGGTAAGGCAACCACAACTATTGCAATAGTGACCAACGAGGTCAAGCCAAACAATGCCAAACCAATGGCCAAGGCACCCAAGGCCCTAGCCAACAACAAGGCATCTAGCTTTGACATTGCGGCAACCAACCAGTCCATACCATCGGTAGCCATGAAGCAACCTACCCCAAGGCCAAACTCTAAGGGTAATAATAGCTTAAAGTATACATATTTTCCAATCAAGCCATCAAAGCTCTTAGGTTAGCTAGTTAATGCCAGGTGCATCTAGTATAAGAAGATGTTTGAAGATGCTTGCAAGCATCATGACCACTACTATGAGCTTCTCAGAAACCCATTACTAGCCATACCAAACGAGCCTCTAATCCCCAAACATTTTAAGTTTGATTGGTTATACCATTACCATCAACTGCCTAGCCATGACATAGACTTCTTTAGTTGATCCAAAGCTCCCAAGGATCTGTTTTACCTATAGTTGATCTTGAGGGTCCCTTTTGCCAACATTTGGTCCTAAGGATCTATGTGGCCAACCCTTTGTCCAGTGGGTTTGTTGGATCAACCTTTGGTCTTGAGGGTTCATTTTGCCAACATTTGATCCCAAGGGTCTATTTGGCAAATGCTTGGTCCTGAGGATCCATTTTGGCAATACTCAATCCTGGGGGTCCATGTTGCCAACGCTTGGTTCCCAAGGGTTAGTTTGGTAAACACTTGGGATATTGAGGGTCTATTTAGCCATTCCTTGGTTTTGAGGGTCTGTTTAGTGAATAGTTTCTCTCAAGGGTCCATTGGACCAACCCTTACTCTCGATGGTTCATCTAGCCAACAATTGGTCCTGAGGGTCCATCTACTTAATAGTTGGTCATAAGGGTTCATTTTGCCAATCTAGGCTCCACCATATTATCCTGCATCCTTATAAATTGGGTCCAAAGGATTTTTTTGACCAAAAATTGGTCTTGAGGATCCATTTTTCATATAGTTGGTCCCAAGGATCTATGAGGCCAACCCTTGGTTCATTTGTCCAACACTTCTTCTTAAGGGTCGATTGGACCAAACCTTTGTCACAGGGGATCATGGGGTCAATACTTGGTTGGTCTTGAGGGTCTATTTTGCCTATGGTTGATCTTGAGGGTCCATTTGGAAAATGGTTGATCCCGAGTGTCCATTTTGCCTATAGTCAACCTTGAGGGTCCATTTTGCCTATAGTCAACCTTGAGGGTTAATTTGGCCAATAGTTGTTCTTGAGGGTCCGTTGGGCCATCCCTTGGTCGTAAGTGCCCATGTGGCCAACAGTTTGTCTATAGGATCTATTGGGTCACAACCCTTGGTCCCAAGGATTTTTTTGGACAACATTTGGTCCCAAGGGTCTATGTATTCAACACTTTGTCTAGAGGATTCGTTAGATCAACCATTGATCCTAATGATCCATTTGGGAAACATTTGATCCCAAGGGTCCATTTTGCCTACAACTGGTCCCAAGGGTCTATTTGAACAACACTTGGTTTTCAGAACAACCGTGAGTGTTGAGGGCCTATTTGATGAATAGTTGATCCCAAGGATTTATTTGACCAAAACTTAGCCCTGAGGATTTGCTTGCCCAACACTTTGTTTGGATGATCTGTTGGGCCAACCCTTGGTCCTGAGTATCTGTTTGGCCAATAGCTAGACTCAAGGGTCCATTTTACCAACCTAGGCTCCACCATACGATCCTACACCCTTATAAACTTGTTCTTAAGGGTCTGTTTGCCCAACACTTGGTACTAAGGGTCCATTTAGATGATCCTTGGTCCTAATGGTCCGTTGGGTAAACCCTTGGTCCTAATGATCCATTTGGGTAACATTTGATCTCAATGGTCTATTTTTCCTACAACTAGTCTTGAGGGTCCGTTTGGGAAACATTTGGTCCCAAGGGTCCATTTGGCATATAGTTGGTCTTGAGGGTTTGTTTGGCCAACATGTAGTGCTGAGGGTCTATTTGGTGAATAATTTCTCTCAAGGGTTTGTTGGCACAACCTTTGGTCCTGAGGGTTTTTATGATCAACAGTTGGTCCTAAAGATCTATCTGGTCAATAGTTGGTCCTGAGGGTCTGTTCTTCCAACCTAGGCTCTACCATACACCCAACCATATGAATCATAGAGAGCTCACACATGATCTAGTTTAATTTTGTAGACTCTACAATTTTTGATACACTAGTCCTCTAGGAAGTGAACCTTACCCTAAAGTTTGTTTGTTGTCTTCCCAATTACACTTGTGAAGTATAAAGGTGTGGTTAAGTGTAATTGAGGCATATGATTTTTATCATTTTATGTTTTATGTTATTTGGAGCTTGAAGAGAGAGAAAAAGTAATTTAATGATTAATTTGATTTAACTAACTAATTGATCTCTAACTAATCCTAGCATAAGCATTTTGTCTCACTTTCTATACATGTCCTAAACATACATATCCACTACTAGGTTACCAAGCACTATGCTACTAGGTGTACGAAGTAATAATGTTACTAGGATTACCAAGTGAATATGTGTTATGCTTGAAGTGATCATACCTATGTATTTAATCTATCTAACTCAGCTTTCTTAATTAGGTTAATTAATGAAAAATATTAAATAAATAAGTAAAAACTTTAAATACATGAATAAAATAGCTAAACTATCTAGAATGCTGCAAGGTTTATCAAGAAGCTCATCTTTATTGTCATACACACTATCGTGCTTAGGTATAATAATGCTCGAATAAAGATCTGTACACTCAATGACTTCTACTACATGCACTCGGGAAAATATTCTAACTTTTAAATGGAAAAACTACAAGAGCTCTACTACTGCTATCAATCTATTCCCTTAAATGTAGTTCATGAGTGGGTATTTATAGGTAAGAAAAAATCCTGCATCGATGGGGTCTAGACAACGTGGCCTCATCAACAGAACCATCCGCAACTCATCATTTTGAAATGGACATTCAAAATTTGTAACAACTTTCAACTAAGTATTAATGAAATCATTCTTGATGATTAACTTGAGTTATCTACTTTATTTCTTTGCATTTAGAAATATCTTCAATCACTTATTCTCTATGCAATTTGGAAGCTTTAGTGTATAGTAATTTTAGAGTAGCAATATCATAATTATGATCTCTCTTCAAGAGTTAAATATTAGATTCTTAAGGATGTCACTTTTTAGTTATAAATTCAAGTAAAAAGGCCCCAAGTGAAAGCTAAATAATTACTTTATTTTCTAATGTATTAAATTATTTTATTTTAGAGACTTAATGATGGGAAGCTTTCAACTCCTATATCTATTTATTCATTATTTTTCATTGATATGTTCTTTTATGTTTAAAGAGAGTTTTTTCTTTCTCTTTAGAAACAAATTGCTTAATTACTATTACTTAATCATTTTCTTAGTTAATTAATGATTCTCTCTCACCCTGAAACTCTTCTAAGTAAGCACACACAGTACGATCACTTTGAGCATGCATGTAACACTTGGTAACCCAGTAACAATTAGCGTAAGGTAATCCTAGTACTGTTGCACTGTTTCAGGATGTATACGGCAAGTGAGAACGGATACTGGTGTTAGGATCAGTTAGAGCCTAGTTAATGAGTAGTCAAATTAAATTAGTTTCTTAGTTATCTCTCTCCTCCATTATTAGCATCAGGACACAAAAACACATAAAAAGCATAAAAATCATATGCCTCAAGTTTACTTAACCATACAATCGTGACACACAAGTAAGCTTGGGAAGAGAATGATTAATGAACACATCCTTCTTCCATCAAGGCACATAAGCACTTACTCTTTAGAATTTGTCTAGATCGTGCGTGTATGCTTGTATTCGTATGGTTGAGCATAGGGATACCTTGCTGCTCATCTTTATTACCATACACATTGCCATGCTTAGGTACAATAATTCTTGAATAAAGATCTGTACACTTAATGAATCCTACTGTATGCACTCAGGAAAATATTCTAACTTTTAAATGGAAAAACTGCAAGAGCTCTACTACTACTATCAATTTATTCACTTAAGTGTAGTTGGTGAGTGTGTATTTATAGGCAAGAATAAATCTTGCATCAATTTGGCCTAGTTGATGTGGCCTCATTCATGCAACCATCTGCAACTCGTCATTTTGGAAATGGACATACAAAGTTTGTAACAACTTTTAACTAAGTATTAATGAAATCATTCTTGGTGATTAAGTTGCTTTGTCTACTTTATTTCTGATGAGTGGCGAGGTACCCCTACACTCAACCATACAAAATGAGCATCGCACATGCGATCCAATCGAACTCTGCAGATGGCCTAGTTGTGGCACCTAGATAGTTAGCCTTAGGTCGCAGTTCACTGTCTTCCCATCTGGACTAGTTTTGCATATGTCACGTATGGTTTAATCTAGATGAGGTGTATGATGTGTTCTAATTCTAATGCTACTCCTAATGGCAGCGGAAAATAATATTAACTAATTCTAAGCTAAGAGGAAAAGGGTAAGAAAATATAATCTAGCCTAAGTGCGATGAGCAACCGATTTCTTGATCAACCATACACATCTTTGACTTCATGCATGACTGCCACTGGAACTACCAAGCATAGGCCTAGGTATGCCACTGGGATTACCAAGTGCAGACCCCAAATACGCCACTAGGTTACCAAGCGTAGATCCCCCTAGCTACACCACTGGGCTACCAAGTAGTCACACTTAAATGCTCGTAATCAAGTCGTACTCGTTCTGCTTCTAGGAGTTTAAGGGTAAGAAACTAATCGCGATGAGCAACCGATTCCTTAACTAGTCGTACACACCCGTGGATGCTCATAGTTAAGTCATACCCACACCGTGCTATGAAAGCAATAAATAACATTAATTAAATAACAAATAAATAAACTAAGTGAATGCTGCAATGATGAAGTAATCTCGATCTTTATTGCTGGTCATGAGCGTGTCCAAGTACGGCACACTTGAATAAAGACACTGTACAATCACATTCACCACACTGCGGGCAGACACGGGAAAAATTCTAACTGTAGAGGGATCAAACTGCTAGAGCTTCGCTACTTTAAAACTGGGATCCCCAAACAAGGGAGAGCTGCCTCTTATTTATAGACATAGCAGCGGACTGCGATATCATGTACGCGATATCGTAGGGAAGGACGCGATATCGTGTACGCGATATCGCGGGGGATGCGATATCGTGTGGGTTGCGATATCGCATACGCGATATTGCGGCTTGTGCGAACTGTGTCTCATCAATTTCTTTGCATTTAGAAATGTCTTCACTCACTTATTCTCTACGGTATTTGGAAGCTTTAGTGTGTAGTAATTTTAGAGTAGCAAGAGCATAACTATGATCTCTCTTCAAGAGTTAAATATTAGGTTCTTAAAGATGTCACTTTCTAGTTATAACTTCAAGCAAAGAGGCTCCAAGTGAAAGCTAAAAAATTACTTTATTTTCTAATGTATTAATTTATTTTATTTTAGAGACTTAATGATGGGAAGCTTTCAACTTCTATATCTATTTATTCATTATTTTTTATTGATATGTTCTTTTATGTTTAAAGAGAATTTTCTCTTTCTCTTTATAAAAAGATCCCTTATGAAGAAGTGAAAACCTATGAAGGTGCTTTTACGCAAAGGTAATGCCTAATCCTTGTCCTCCCTTAAAAGAGATTTTTCTAAAAACATTGGTTGTAAAGATGAAAACCTAAAATGACATCCTCAAAACTATTAGACTTTTTCTTTACGAGGGATGTTCATACCCAAAATAATTGGAACATATGTACACCCGAAGATTTATAAAAGTTTATAACTTAGTGTTATCTAGTATAATCAAATCTATGACCTAGGGTTACTAGGTCAAGACCCCTACCACTAGGCTAACACCTCATTGTTATTAGGCTTTTTCTTTGAACTCTCCTTTTATTGATTTTATGTACTTTGAATTCTTAAAATATTATTATTCATTTTTTGGATTCAACATCCAACAATTTTCTATAATTATATTAAATCCTTTTGCTATTTTAAGTTCAATCATAGATGTTGAAAGTAATATAAATGTAGCCAACAATAGGTGATTCAAGTGGTTAACCCAAGTAAATTTGATTTTTTATTCAATCTAATATTTGTCTAATGAATCTATTACTAGATTTAGTAGGTAATTATTCAAGAAAATCCATTGCTTCTTTTTCATTCTACAAGTTGCCTAATGATTTATATGAATATGTTACTCAGGGAATGTATAAAAGGTATGCCTTTGTGCAAATTCTAGGTTTATTTGTCTTGTTTCTTAAATTTTTTGAGTCATTTAAATATGGTTTGGAAAGATCAAGGATTTGATGCTATCTATGCATGTTATTTGTTAAAATTTTTACTATTGGTAGAATTTGTTGATTTGGCAATGGTTTTTAAGGCCCTTCATATTGATGTTTTCAATCATCATCATGCTCTATTAATTATTTAAAAGTGGAATTTCTATTTTAATTTATCATCTTCTATATTTCAAAAGATTCCTTGTTTTGTTGAATTGTCGAATCCTCCATTGATTTCTGAAAATTTTTGAAAGGGATATTATTTCTTAAATTGAGCCAATCAAGCATTTTGAAATCCCAGCTACAATTAGTAATTTTTGTAAAATTCAATTTATGATTGAGGTGGATCTTAATTTGCTAAAGCAAGAAATTCTTTTGCATGCTAGCAAAGTTGATTATGTGTAGAAGTTTGTTTATTACATTCTTTCAAGGTAATGTTAGTATTGGCATCTAGAGGGATTTCTATTTCATCCTAGGAGATCTGGATTTTTGTTTCATACATCCCTGTCAAGCCCGCTTACAACAATTGTGGTGCACAAGGCTGCACCACTTCCTATTACTATTTAGCACAAACAACAAATGCAAGTCAACAAGAACATGTTACCCATAGGAGGACTAAATCCTCAAGATAGTTTTACAAAGAATGGGCTTTGCCAACATCAACTACAACTGAACACAATACACGTTTCATTTCCAAAGGGTTTACAATAAGGGTTGTCTACCAGAGAACCCCAACAAGGAAGTCCCTCTAGAGCCCCCAAAAGCTGAGAGAGAGTACATAAGATCATGCCCTTCTTACAAGAGGGAAGATATATATATTTAGGCTACATCAATGGCACGGCCTCACAAAGGAGGTTCCATGAATTTCATTAGGGTAACAACATTCTATCTTTGAAAACAAGCCCCAAGAGTTCACAAACATGGAACCACTACTAGGAATAAATCCCAAACATCAACTACTTTTAGATCACAACTAGGGAACAACTGTCTCAATAGCACCTATCTTATTATTTTAGGAATTGAAGAGGACATTCATTGAAATGGAGAATGATCCCTCATAGGATTAGAGAATCACTAAGTAATATAGTGCTCAACCCTACTGTCCCACCAGAAAGGTGAGGACACTAACATGAATTGACCTTACATCAGAGACATGGGATAATACATTAGGGAGAGAATGTGTGATACAGTAGTGTACATAAGGAACAAAGTACATGGGGAGATTTGGTAAGACACAATTACCTTTTAGGCACAATGAGTTCCAATTCACAGAATCACACCATAGTCAACCAAGAACCAATAAGTCCCAAGCCATGAGAGCACATCATAGGTTTTAGAAAAATCATAAGCAACTAGTCTTGAGAGCACACCAACATGCACAAATCATTAGAAGCCCATAATCATGAGAGTATAGGCTCTAGTGTTTGGAGCACATTCAAGCCCATCAAGCAAGGCCACCAAGAGAAGTCACAATTTTTGTAACTGTAACATCATTTATTCAAGGATGGACCACAATCCTAGTGTCTACAAAACTACTCCACAATTACATCTAGCATGGAAGAGGAAGCCTAGGTGCTGATACCCAGAACTCAACTCTACTCCATAGCTAGACATCATAACATCATCTTCATTTGAATTTTATTTTGCCATTTCAATTCACATGGCCATCATGAATCACCCACTATCAAGATTAAGCACATTAAACTAATTTGTTTGTATTTTGGGCTACATACCATGATCGATCAATGGTGGATAATATTTCTACCAGTCTAGGCAGTGAAGAGGAGGTGCTTCAAAGACCAGTCTTGTCTCAAGAACGTTCACCAAAGGACACATCATCAAGGCACACCAATATCACCTAGAATACATGGCATCAGTTTAAGAGCACCTTGGCCAAGGACATGCCCTGGCCTACTTATTACATCATTATATTATGACTAAAGAAGTTTCCATGAGGTTTTTAGTATAGAATTACACGTCAAGGCACAAAGGCCATTTACAACATATAGAGAAGGCACTTTAAAAATGAGCACTAGGAAAACACCATACATCAAGCTTGGCCTTGCCATAGGGTGTGGCCTAGGCCTATAACAAGGAGGCAACTGATCCACATAGGGTAATAACATCTAGCACTTTTATGTGCATAAACTATCAAAATTGAGAGTATCACAAGGTTACCATTCACACACATGAGGTTAGAAATACATTTAGTGAGAATATACATGATATTTGGGAATGCTACCTAGGCCTAGAAGGCTATAGGAAAAACTACCCAAGACCATCCTAAATTGAAAGGTTTAGGCCACCAGGGGCATACCAAGAAAGAACCATGATTTTTTAAGAAAAAACTATCTCTATCATGGAGCATACACGATCATCTGTCACACTACATCACTATCTCAAAATGTACATGATCAACCATCACATTGAGCTTACTACACGACTACCATTGAATGAAAATGATTTGGAACATGAGTGCAACAATCAAATAAGGGAACACACCAACTTAGTATCCACCAGCTACCACAATGGCACCTCAAGGCATTGGCCACTCTTGAGCCATCAGTATCTAGCATGGCCAAGGATACGATTTCATGCCATCTGCTAACCCAATGTCTGTAGGGTCTAAGAAGAATCACCATCCTCTATTAGTGCTCCCTCAGCACAAAGAGGAAAAAAAATCATGATGTACCTAACGATTCATCACAACCAAGGTATTGATAAATCCACAACCCACTGTTGGGATTCTAAGACCAAATAATCAATTCATGAAGGTCTCAAGAGCTCATATCTTCTCGATAGACATAGTGCTCACAAAATTAACTGAGGTCACCACTGGCCGCATCTTTGTACCTGTTCTTCCTATAAAGACTAAGACAAAAGCTTAGAAATAAAGAAGTTAGTAGGAACATGATCAACACATTAGCCTCATATACACCCATCAAGCATGATCATATAACTGAGTAATATCACACTTGCAACATCATAAAGAGTAAGACCTTAGCAACATGCATAGAGATTAATCATGAAAAACATTGATAGGTCCATTAGATAAACTTAGACAAATGAATTCATCATGAGGCACATCCAAAGAGAGTTAAGACACTCTCAGAATTCCAAGATTCACATACAAGAATCACTCCCAGCCACTGACATTGGCTCCAACTAGGATCAAAATCTTAACACAATCATAAGAGGCATGGGCAATAGAGAATTATTATCTCAACTCAAAAATGAGGTGGAAGAACAAGTTTTAGCCAACAATAGGTCTTCATAAAACTAATTCTTGCTACAACAAGCAACATTAAGAATGATGCATTCATAAGAAGGACTCCTAAAAAAAAGATGTGGTCTCAACACGAACCAACAATAGGATGATCCACATTAGAAGTCTTCAAATTAATATGGCCAAAGAAATGTCACCAATAAAAAGAGTGATGCCATAGATCCAAGAATAACACAAAGATCAACAAGGGAGAATAACTTGCAAAAGATCAACAACAAGGGCAACTGTGCCTCATGCACAATAAGTTGTCAAAAAAAGACAACAAACATTTGGCTTTGGGATGGCACAAACAACCTCAAAAGGAATGGTGAAAAAGAACTTAGATAACTAACCTGTACAGTAGGTTAACCATGGTGATGCCCATGTAGCCACCGGATCATCTAGGAGGGCAATAGGGACACCATGAAAGGTGATCTGGAGGTGATCCACCTTCTCATCCTAGGTGGTGTGGGCAATGGCGACGATGAGGACATGGCTGGAATGCATGATTGCAAGCACCTGCACCCAGGTGAAGTCACAGTTCCAATTCACATATGGGACGTTGATCATGTGCATGTTGACGTAGAAGCTGTGATGCAAAGGAGTCATCGGTGGCGCCCCATGAAAGTAGAAGTCATCCATCGGTGGCGCCCCATGAAAGTAGAAGTCATCCATCGGTGCCAACAAAGCACGGGCAGCCCAGCACGTAGCACCAACACGATGCCTTGAATTTTATGCAATTCACATAACATGCCTTGGAATAGGGATACACGGGTTTTTGACCAAGGCATTCCTTTGGACAGTAAAGCATCTTCCAATTCGCATATGGGATGTTGATCATGCACATGTTGATGTAGAAGCTGTGATGCAAAGGAGTCATCGGCGGCGCCCCATGAAAGTAGAAGTCATCCATCGGTGCCAACAAAGCACGGGCAGCCCAGCACGTAGCACCAACACGACACCTTGAATTTTATGCAATTCACATAACATGCCTTGGAATAGGGATACATGGGTTTTCGACCAAGGCATTCCTTTGGACAGTAAAGTGTCTTTAGAAAACATTTCCCTATGGTTAGGAATACCGTGGATTCTCTTGCTTTTACTCCTCTGCCTCCTGCTCCTATAGTTTTGTGAAATGAGTTTGAATAGCTAAATTCTTTTCTTCTGTGACTAATGATCCTGCCAAGAGAATCAGGTCGAGCATTAGAATAGCTTGGGAGATTGCAGAAAAAGAAGAAGAAGAAACCATTAATGTGTAATGGTTTTGTGAGTGAGTGTTTTCAGGTTTAGTATTGAAATGATAAGTGAGATTTATTTATATAGTGGGTAGGTTTTCTGTTGGTATCAGAAGTGAGGTGAAAGTCTAGGTGCAATGTGTGAAGAATTCACCAGATTTGTTTGACGGTCATGGCTTCTTTGCCGGCTCTTTATTGTGCTTGTTGCGCGTTGCCGCATCCAATTGTTTATGCATTGTGGTTGTAGGCAGGGCCTATGATTTCAAAAGTTGGCACAAGGAGAATATTTTTGTGTTAAAATGGAGACATCCTCAAGTGTGATTCGTGGAGAGCTGTGCTTGTTTTATTGGCATAAATGAACAGTTTTGTATGTTGTAATTTCGTTTTCATTAATGAAGTGAAACTTTTGGAATGGTCCTGTCATAAATGATAGTCCAAGGTTAATATTATTTATAATTGGTTTTTATTTCTTGTTATTTGTGTTAGGTTGTTAAGTAAAAGGTTTTCAAAGTATAGGTTCTTAAAGTATTGCTAGATTCTTTTGTAATAATTGTCTTTACATGTACTCATAGTCATCCTTTTGGGGTTCTAATATTATCATTATTTTAGACTTTTTTAACAAAATAGTATTTATTATTTACAGTTTGTTTAATCGTACTTAATCACTTTTTTCATGTTTTTTATTTTTAATATTCCTATTAATTGCTCTTGTATAGCTACAATTTAGCATCAATCTTCTTTCAACATCATCAAACAATCTAAGAAAATAAATCATGAAAAATAAAGAGAGATTATATAAATTGACCAAGCAACAAAAAAAAAATTATTTAAACTTATTTTTTTAACATTATAATACTGTTTCAAATAGTAATCTTACCACAGAAAATAAACAACTGAAATATAAATGCATCAGTTCTTTTTTCTGTATGTGATGTTTTGTCCATTGCCTCAATGGTTTGCAATATGAAAAGTGACAAACAATGACAAGTGAAGGGAAGTAATCAAAGACTAAAATAACATAGGTCAGTAATATGAAAATAAAAATAAGATTAGACTATTAGAATTAAGCTTAAGACCTTTCATTTTATAAAGAGCAATGGTGGGTCCTTTTTAAAAAACTATAGGAGATAGAAGGGGATTTGGACACCCCTTAGATCATTTTTTTTAACATTCTTAAGAAATTTATTTCTAAATCTATAATTTAGTGTTTTATAATAGGGATCATCATTTGGAGTGATGCTAAGGTGCACATTTCTCAAGTTAAATACTTGGGTTCGATCCTAGCCCCAACCACTTGAAGAGGTTAGGCTTTCACTCATCTATTGACCCTCGTAAGATCCAGCTTAATGGAAACTTTTACCAAGCCAAGACTTTTATGACTAACCTAATCAAAATTTAAATATACTTTCTATTCCATAAACTCGCTCCAAGAAAAATATATAGTGAAACTACAAAATTTTTACTTAAGTCCATGAAGACCCCATTTTGAATATATCAAAAAGAGCAAATTTCCTTTTATAAAATTTTTTTACTCCATAACTCAACATTATGCATTGGAATTGAACATATGACTTAGGGTTTCCATACCAAAGCTCTTACCCTTAAGCTAGTATATTAGAATATTAAGTTATGAAAGTAAGAACAATCAAAATTGTAGCAAATTTTTTTTTATTAACTTTAATGTTATGATATTCTTGTTGATTTTTAGTAGAACTTTCGATTTGATTGAAGTGAAAAGACTAAATAGATGGATAATAGTTATTTCCGAGTGTAGGATTTTACTATATGCAAATTTTGTTTGTTTTAAGCTTTAGATTTCTTTTCTTTGCTAGGACTAAATTTTAGCTTAGTAGCATCTTGCTAATCTTAGGGGAACTTAATCAAATGTTAAAACTAGATTGCATAAAAATATTTTCTAGAATTTGGTTCTTAGGAATGTGACCTTCACTACTACTTGTAATTGATTGATAATGGCAACTGTGAGTTATGGTATTCTGGTCATCATTATTGCAACCCCAATCTAATTAGCAATGGTTGTTGCCCTTTAATATTTTTAATTTCAAAATAATTTTAGAAATATCATGACTCATGATTCATGGTCTATTCAAAGTTAACTTAATACATGAATTTTCAAGAGTTAGAGCATAGCTACAAATACCATTTTGAACTTGTGACTAGTGATGGCACTCATAGGCATACAAAAATCTATTAAATTAAGACATACATAGTGCCCAACTAGAATTCCCTAAGGCTAATGCTTGAGGCCATTGATATTCAATACTAAATTCTGTCCTATAATATATTGAAATTTTAAGCTCAAAAGGTTAATATATTGAAATGTTGAGGTTTCTTATTAGTATGTTTACTTTATTTTTTCTTTAATTTCTTTTCTTTTGTATCTCCTTTTAGAGTATACTAGAGTTTATTTTTTCTATTGTTCATTTCGCATGGTAGAAATAAAAGTATGCATTTTATATATAACTAGTTATACCATTCGTGATTAATTATATTGATGATGGTTATTTAAAAATTATTATTCTTCATTTTAAATTGTGATACTAACAATGAGCTATTAGCCCAATAGTAAGACTCTTGATTTGAAAGCTCCAAATCATGGGTTCGATTCTAGTGGGCAATGCTTAGCAATAAAATTATGTTTGGACTATATATCTTGAGGTGTACCTATATTACAATTATTTTAAGGTTCCAACACCACCTCCTAGATGATTGTCAAACAAAATTCTACTTGGACCTACACATAGAGTCATTAGGTAGGTCAATAAGTATATTGTCTCTATGAGTATAAACTATCCTAGGATAGTTAAACTTGTAGGTTGTGAGCATAGGTGGAAGGCTAGGCTAAGCTATGGATTCTAATAAAAAAGTAACATGTATGAGTGTTTATAAAAGGATAGGGTTGCAAGGTTTATTTCTCTGCATCAAAATTAATATTTGTGACATTTTTATCACTTTCACTTATTGCTTGGTTAAGAGAGTGTAATTTCATAAGTTGTTCTAATTCTAGTAGTAGCTCCTTCATACATATCTAAAATCACTTTAATATATTAATCAGTGATGTATTTCCTTTGCAAATCCCACTAAACAATATCTCTAAGTAATCTTTCATATGATTCTTCTAAGTCAATGAAGATCATATGTGGATTTTCTTTAATTTTTTTTAAATTTCTCCATTAATTGTCATATTAAGAAAATAGCATCTATAGTTATATCTTCCAAACATGAATCCAAATTGATTTTTTGATTCAAAAAAGGCTATGCAAGTGTGTTAACACCAAGCTACTACAAACACTAGTAAAGTCTCTTCTACAAATGTTGTAGATGCTACAGAGGTTTTTTCTACAAATGCTTCAACAATTGGCCCACCCTTTTCTTTTACTATTGTTCAACAGAATGTAGCTTTGAGAAAGATTCTAGTTAAATCAATTGCAAAAACTTATTTAATGAGTAAGGAGAAACAAATATTTTTTCCTAAAGTCTCATAGAAACTTCTTGTTGATTCAAATGGTTTCCAAATGGTTCTCCATAATAAAAAAAAAACATTGAAAAAGTCTATTTATTGGTGATTGCATGTCAAATCTTCAAAATGGATAACATGTTCAAAATATTTTAGCTCCTAATAATTAGTTTGCAACTATTGGTTAAGAAATGAAGATAATATCTTTTGATAATGTTGATTTTATTGACAAGTTGGGGGCCTCCTCACCCTTCACCTAATGTTAATCTTTCAAGATTGATGTTAAGGATGGAAACTTGAAAAGACATCCCCAAAAATGTTAGGCTTTTTCTTTTGTATATTTGGTGTTTTTTCTCTTTGCAGTACTCCTTTGCTTTTTTCTTCTAACTTTTTATTTTATATATATATATTTTGTGGTTTGACACCCAAGTGTTCAACTCATTATCTTGTAAGGTAGGAGGTTGCCAGTTCAAGTTGTATTTATGACATCCTTATATCCTTCTAAAATCCTATGTTAGTTATATATCTTCGGCTTTAGTTCTTTTGGGTTGTGATATTTCTTCACCCCTTCCTCTTTCTCCAC
The DNA here is from genome assembly GCA_015680685.1 of Gnetum montanum. Classification (NCBI taxonomy): domain Eukaryota; kingdom Viridiplantae; phylum Streptophyta; class Gnetopsida; order Gnetales; family Gnetaceae; genus Gnetum; species Gnetum montanum. The sequence goes on from MNCI01024940.1 coordinate 39,542, forward strand.
CTTCATTGAAAAAACATCAGATATACTAGAGAAAATTTAGATAGTCAACTTATTTTGGTTTTGATAATTTTTATTTGTATCCTTTCTGAACCACCAAGGCATTTCCTATAGACATAGTTAGTGAAATAGGCCTCATTTTGAAGTTCATTTAGATGCAAAGGTTGTAAATATAGATGATAACCTATAAGAAATTTAAAACTAGTACAATGCAAGTTACATTCGTTACCCAACAAATTACACATACCTCGATAGCTTTACAAATTTATTCCCAATAGATACTAATGCTTTAACCATAATTAATCTATCATTGTTGAGCTATTGAGTATTATATACATTTGACTATCTGATGAGTGGTGAGGTACCCCTACACTCAACCATATGAAACGAGCGTAGCACGCGCGATCCGGTTGAACTCCGCAGACTAAATGCCTAAACACTGTAAGGAACACTTGGGGTTAATTAATCATTGTCTTCCCAGACTTACTTGTTTTTTTCATGGTGTATGGTTAAGTAAGTCCAAGGTATATGATTTTTTTGATCTTTTACAATTTATCTCCTATGCTTAAGGGTGAAGGATTGAGAGACTAAAACTAACTCTAACTACAACACTAAGTCCTAGCATCAGCATCCATTCCCACCCCCCGTACATACCCTAAACTATGCAACTGTGGCTACCAAAAGCTAATCGTTATTGGGATTACCACACGTAACGCACATGCTCGAAGTGGTCGTACTGAGGCACCTAGTTAGCCTAAGTGTGATAAGCAGCCAATTCCTTGGCTAGCCGTACACACCCGTGGGTGCTCATAGCCAAGTCATACTTATCCCACGTTCTAGCCTAATGCGATGAGTAGCCAATTCCTTGACTAGCCATACACATTGGACTACCACTGGGATTATCAAGCACAGATCCTGGAATACGCTACTAGGTTACCAAGCAGTCACAATGCTCGCAATCAAGTTGTACCCTCGCATTGCGACGAGCAGCCGATTCCTTGACTAGCTGTACACATCTGTAGATGCTTGTAATGAAGTTGTACTCATGCACACTAACAACAAGTAATAAATAACAATAAATAAAACCATGTACTGCAAGGTTCATCCAATCAAGTTTGTCTTTATTGTCGTACACAACTTGTGTTCAGGTTACAAAGTTGCTCGAATAAAGAGCCGTTCACTCTAGGACTCCTACTGCGGGCACATGGGAAATTAATCTAACTCTGGAGTGTTCAAACTGCTAGAGCTTTGCTACTTCTATCCAGGATTGGAAAATGAAGGGAGTGCTGCCTCTTATTTATAGATTTGGCGGCGGACCACGATATTGCGTACGCGATATCGCGGCTTGTGCAATTCGCGTCTCATCACTATCCAAACCACTCACTTATTAGCTTGCTACATAAGATATTGATAATAGGTGTTAGCCTAGTGGTAAGGCACTTGATTTGAAATTTCTAGGTTACAGATTTGAATCCAGTGGATCATGTTTGAGTTATATAAAGTTTATATTAAACTTTTTATTTTGTGGTGTACCTATGTTTCACTTATTTTGGGTTCCAACACCCCACACTTCAAGTATTGTTATTGCACTATATAGTTTGGGGTTTACTTATGTTTCATTTATTTTGGGTTCAACTATCCCAAACTTCAAGTATTGTAGGTAAAACTCTTGATTTGGAAACTTTTAGTCATGGGTTCGATTTTGGTGGACAATATTAAGTTATAAAATTATATGTATGTGGATTATATATTTCAGGGTATACCTATCTTTCAATTATTTTGAGTTCCAATAACCTCTACATTTTAAGCATTGTTATATTCCTATCTTATTAGCTATATGTTTTGGTATTGTAGGTGCAATCCAATTATTTCCTACCCAATAAAGAAGATTTTACTTAAAAAAACATGTCATTAAACCATTAAACCTTTCCTTGTCGAATTAGAATTCACAAATGAAATTATTTTAAGTTCAACACCCCTTACCATTCAAGTTCTTTTTTTATCACGGTGTCCTATTTCGGTAACCGGCCAAAATTGCAAACACAATGAATAGTCACAAACAGGAAAAACCACAGGTTCTGCACAGTATTGATAGCAGCGAGCAAGATATTGGGGGGTCCTTCATGTAAGGGTTGAACAGAGAAATTGCACAGAATTAATTGCTGATTCTGATTCTAATTTTGCAGCGCAACATTTAGTATTCAAAACATGTCATTCGCAAAGGTGAATGTGGCAGATTTCATGTTCTGTAAGTTATGTGGCACGCTTCTTTCTGCAAAGTTAACTTTATATGTATCTTGTAGTCTCTATGGTACTAAACGAGACATCAATGGTATTACTAGCTTTATGTATTATTAAAATATCGCATATTAGATTTTTTCAAAAGAAAATTGTAAATTTGTCATCAACAAGCTACCAATATTAGGGTTCAGGGTTTAGGCTTACATCATGTACTATTACTTTGCGTTTGCAGATTTCTGTGGAAAGGAAGGACAACCATTGGGGCTGAGGTGAGCTGTACTTTACCATTTCAACATGTTAACTAGTAAAATACTAAAATGAGGTTAAATGCTACAAATTTGAGACCAAATGCGAAGCTTGTTCTACCTACATCAAAGCATAGTTTGGTAGCTTGGCGTACTTATTTCCATTATGAAGTGTTCTATTGTATTTTTGATAGAACATAAGAATTGGGATATAAGGCCAAACATTTCATGTTCTTTGTGTGAGGGTTTAAAGCATTATTCACTATTCCAAAGTTTGAACCTAGTTTGGAGGTGTTTAGTTTATTGAATATTTTTGGGATGGAACATTAAATATGGACCCAACCACAAATTTTATTAATTAGATAATGTATAAAATTTCATCACATCATAGCCAAGAGCTATTCTCAAACACTTAAACAAGGAGAGCTTGGAAGTATTCAAAGTTACAAGACAAAAAATTTGACCAACTTTTTTGAGCTTCATTATCACCAAAGTCTCTTTCTTTCCAATTTTTTAAAAAAACTACTGCAAAATGAGGGATCAGGTAATCATTACATAAAACAAACGAGCAAAAAACCTTCTAAACTTTGAACATATTTTTTAGGAGCAGTAAATTTAACAAGTCAATTCACAAGTAACTTCTGCGACTCATCAATGAAGATTTCAAAGAAAGAGAAATTGTGTATTGGGGGGGTTTTACATCAAGCCTGGGTGTAGTGACATGAAAGAAGTTAGGCTTTTGTTCATCCATCAACTCTTCTAGGACTTCACCTTGGTGGCATGAGCATTGATCCTATGGGTGATCTAGGCTTTTTATTAATCATTTATGCAAAAGTCACTTCTTGTTCAATAAACCATCTTTTCTTATTTTTCCTTAGGCAGCTGTATTTGTTAATCAAATGCTCTCTTCATTTCTGATTCACTGTTTTAATATCCCAACAAGCTTGCTTGCAGTATTAATTGTACAGTCTTATGACACCTAGATTTTTGTGTTATGGTTACCTTTGTGATTGCTTATGAAAGTACATGCACCAAAGTTTTATCCTATGTTGCTCAATTCAATGTCCTTATATTTATCCCTTTCTACAAGGATGGGTCTTCTCTACAAGAAAACCACATAGACAAGCAAAAAAATAAATAAATAAATAAATAAATAAATATTTTTGGTAGTGAATGAAATGTTGACTTTTAATTCCATTTCTAAGTGGTGAGGTTTTGGTTCAACTAAATAATCACCTATATTAAAAATATTTATTTGGTTAATATTTTTAGTAGACAATAAGAAGTGAATGCAGGAGTTACCTTGGTGCATTTATAAAAATGAATGTTGTAGTCCTATGGAGCACATTCTAGATATTACAATTTAACAAATCCAAAGTTTTTTCCCTTTTCATTAACTGTTGTTCTATTTTATTGGCAATAACTTTGATAGAGTATCTAGTCCAGGATTTCTAGCAATACTACTAATGCCATTAGTTTGCATTGCTACTATGTGATTTTTTTTTGTTGTGATCCTATTTTGGCATTAAAATCTCTACCAATAATAACTACATCTTAACTGGAACACTATGTTATATCTACTCCTAAATATTGAGATGTGTGGTTTCTAGATATCCCTACATTGTTGTTCAATGTGGCATTTCTAGGAGCAAAATTGTATACAACCAAAAGGATGATCATACTTGTGCTATACTTTGCATGAAATAAATTATCTATATTCATCTATCCTTTCTAACTATATATGTTGTGCTAAATTATTTTAAATCAAAGTGACAATACCTCCAAAAGATCTTTGTCCTCCACCTAATTTCTTATTTTTATAGCAAATTTTCTGAATCCAAGATGATGGAATTTTTAGATCCTTCATCTTCTTAAGTTTTGACTAGTTCCAAAATATAAAAACAAAGAAAGAATCCAATGCTATTTAACAAAACAATCTCATTTGCAACTATGCTTTTGATGAAACCAAAACATAGTGAACCTACATGTTTTTTTTTTGGCATTTCTATTTAATAACAGCTCAATTTTTCTGTATTTAACTAGGTGAACTTACCTTTTGCATGGGCCTTTTTGACCTTGGCCATTATTTGTTGTTTTTTTCCCTCTCTTTGAGTTTTTCTTGGTTGATTAGTTCAGATTTTTTGTGGTCATTTCTAATCAAGAAATTTTTTTGTGTTTAAGGATGCTCCAATTGTGCTGTTCTCTACCTCTAGTTCTAATAAAATAATCTTTGAAGCATGTGACAATATAGCAAGGTCTTTCACTTTTTAGGCCACTCTAAGTGCATCTTCAAACTGCTGTTTTGGAATGTGCCTAGGTTCCTAGAAGAAATTGGAAATTTCTGCCATGAGATTATTATTTCTTGCTTATTATTATTGTTGCTTTTATGGCAATCCCAACCTAATGTAGGTTCATCTTTTCATTTCCCTTTTCTCCTATTTCTCCTTCATTGCTTTTCGTAATGCAAAACCCTCTTCAAGATTTTCCTCAAACTTGGTTTAGCTACTGATAATTTTTCCTTGATAACATCTTTTTTGGAGAGGTTCTTTAATTTTCATTTGAGAGTCACCAATTTTGTACAGATGCCACTATTCTGTGAATTCTGATTAGATAACTAAATTTGTGTAGCTAAACCCTGAATGGTACTCTCCATGCAATTGGTTATTTTTTTTCCATAGCAGCATTCCATTTTAGCTAGGGGATGAGACATGGGGTTTTCATTTTATTTATCTCCTAAATCTAGCACTATTCCTTTAAGTGTTGGCCCAAAAAGAATTCTTTCCTTAACCTCTTGCTAGATGGATATTTGCTTCACTGAATAATGTCATAATCTCTATATTAAATTTTGCAGTACTGTATTTGCATGTTTGTTGACAGGCATAAAAAGTTGATCTAATAATTGATTGTTCTAACCTATCATCATCATCCTATCCTTATTTCAATAGTATAAGATTGGCTACATGACTTCTTATTTGCTTTTTTATTTATTTTAATGATCAAATGGACATCCCAAATGTATTGTGACTAGGGCACAAAAAGATAATTCTATTTAAAGAATAAACAAACAGTTCTCTTTTTCTATTTTCTACCTCTATTATGAGCTAAATATTTATTTATCTGCATATTTTTATATTATCTTCAACTATTTTCTTTTCATGTCCTTCTTCTTCTTCTTCTTCTTCTTCTTCTTGGCTTTCTTAGAACCATGATGTGGTATTTTTTCTGAGAGGCTCATCATGTGATTTTCTTTGAACAAGATCTAACCATATAAGATGCTATTCATATAGGTTATCTTCAACAGAAGTCACTCCAAGTCTTTCTATAATGTTTTCATTGTGCAATTTTTCTTTTTTGTTAACATTCAACATCTATTTAAGCATTCACATATATGCCACATTAATTTGTTATTCATGCCTTATTTTATAGTGTAGTATTTAGCAATACATAAAAATAGCAAACTTGATCACTTTCTTGTAAAATTTTTCTATTAGTTTTGTTGAGATCCTTTTTGTCATATAAAATGCCACTAACCTATCCCCATTTTAACCATAGTACCTCAATCTATTTCTTATATTCTTATTGGTTTCATCATTTACTATTTGCAATGGAGGACTTTTTTGCCTTGAGTTGTTATTTATGTTCCATCACTATTCATACTTTCATTGAAATTACATTCCATATATTTTATTTTGTTTTTGCTAATTTTGAAGCCTGAAGATTCTAGAGCATTTGACCACATTTCCATTTTAGAAGTAATATTTGCGTCAGATGTATCTACCAACACAATATCGTCTGCAAGCAATATACGCCAAGGGAGATCATCTTGGATTTTCTTGCCTTGTTCATTCATAAAAATAGCAAACAAGTAAGAAATGAGTGAAGACCCTTAATGTAGACCTATTGTGATTAGGAAATTAAATTTTTTTCTCTCAAGTTATTGAAATTCTATAATAGTTCCTTTGTATATATATTGAAGTACTTTGATATATTTATCATGGATCCTTTTCCTTAGTAATGCCCACTTGATAACATCTTTGGGTACTTTATCATATGCCTTTTTGAAGTTATTAAAAATCATACGTAGATTTTCTCTATGTTTTATGAACTTCTTAGCTAATTGTTATATAAATATATGAGCTTTATACTTAATTTTCTCGACATGAATCCAAATTGGTTTTCTGATATTGTTGATTCAACTGTGAGGTGTTGCTCAATAACTCTCTTCCATAGCTTCATAGTATGCCTCATAAATGTAAACTTCTTTATACTTTGCATAATTTTAAACATGTTCTTTATCTTTGTAGATGATAATTCAATTTTCAGTAATTTCTCCATTCTTCAAAATTTTATTAGCCATAAGAGTTATGTATGTCGTATTACTTTCTAAGATTCTTTAGAAATGGTATTTTATTTGGTAGCTTTGCCACTTTTCAATTTAGTTAAGCTTGTCTTCATTGTAAAGATGGAAAGTTCATTGACCATTGCAAAATTTGGTTTTTCTTGGATATATTTTTAAAAAAATTTCTTATTTAATAATTTTTGAAATAAGTTTTCCACTCATCAAAAATTTCGTTCTATTTCACCAAAAAAATTTTATATAGATTTTTTATTTTTATATTTTTCAGTTCTTATATAGATTTTCTTTTCATTTGTTCCTATTTTCTTATAGAAACCATGCAAGGCCTTATGTTTGGATTTTTCCAATAGATAAACTTATCTTCTTGGTTCCCACATTGTTAAGATATATCAAATTTGTTATATATTACTTTGGAAAAATTTCCAATTCTCTTAGGTAGTAGTTTCTTCAATCAGCTCTTGGTTTGAGAATAGGAATCTAAAGTTCCAAGGAGAAGGGATCGAAGTTCTTTGTTTTATCCTTATGTGAAAATTAGTTTACTTTGAAGCTATCATTAAATATTTTTCCAAGATTGACAAGCATGCAATGAATATCTAAAATCAAATTGCGTTCTTTTATTTTAAAAAATAAAATAAATTCTGTTGATCTTGGGTAATTTTAAATTTTTCACTTTTAGCTTTATGTTACCTTGAATGTATGGTTTTTGTAGTTGAAGCATTGGGATCTCCCTATATATATTTTCTTCAATATCATGGCATCACAGTTTTTCTTGTCTCAATAATTATTTCGATAACTGTAGTTTCTTTTCAGTCTTATCCAAAGCCTATTCATACTGACAATAGTAAACAATCCATTTCAATCTGCAGGACCTTAGGAAACATCTCAATCTTGAACCAATTTTATCTTCATAAAAAAAATATGTGGGGCAGCAAAGGACAGTAGTGAGTACCTTTCATGTTTTAGTGATACAAAATATTTTGTACCCATATTAACATTATCAAAAACCTTTATTTTATTTCAAGTAAATGAAGAATGTTCCCAGTGCAAGAATCCACAGCTAGAGTTCTATACAAAATAGGTACTTGTACCTATCAAATTTGCTATTAATATGTAACTTGTTATATTTTCTAAACTATTTTTGATATTGTTTAGTATTGAGAAATTATTTTCCATTTTTTTTGTTATAGTTATGATCTACAGATGAAGGGAAAACAATGTTTTATGAATGTCCAAAATGTCACTATAAATTTGCACAGAACTCATAAATGAGTAAAAGTTGCTTCCTTGGTGGAAATTTTTAAAACATAAAAAATTTAGTGTCTATTCTAAAATTTTATTCGAGATAGTCCATGCAAATTTTCTTAGACATTTATCCTAAATAGTGCTCTATTGTCTAGCTCTTACAATGTTTTAAAATATTTATCTGTGGAGGCAATGAAAGATATCATTTATGTTGTTGATGAGACGCGGTTTGTGTCGGCCGCGATATCGCGTACGCGATATCGCATCCCCTGGGATATCGCATCCTTCCCTACGATATCGCATATGGGATATCGCAGTCCGCCGCCATGTCTATAAATAAGAGCCGGCTCTCCCTTGTTTGGGGATTCCAGTTTTAGAGTAGCGAAGCTCTGGCAGTTTGATCCCTCTAGAGTTAGAATTTTTCCCATGTATGCCCGCAGTGTGGTGAATGTGATTGTACGGTGTCTTTATTCGAGTGTGCCATACTTGGACATGCACATGACCGGCAATAAAGATCAAGATTACTTCATCATTGCAGCATTCACTTAGTTTATTTATTGTTATTTATTTAATGTTATTTATTGATTTCACAGCACGGTGTGAGTACGACTTAACTACGAACATCCATGGGTGTGTATGGCTAGTTAAGGAATCGGTTACTCATCATGATTAGTTTCTCACCCTTAAAATCCTACAAGCGGAACGAGTATGACTTGATTACGAGCATTTAAGTGTGACTGCTTGGTAGCCCAGTGGTGTAGCTAGGGGGATCTACGCTTGGTAACCCAGTGGCATATTTGGGGTCTGTGCTTGGTAATCCCAGTGGTGTACCTAGGCCTATGCTTGGTAGTCCCAGTGGTAGTCTTGCACGAAGTCCAAGATGTGTACGGTTGATCAAGGAATCAGTTGCTCGTCGCACTTAGGCTAGATTAGATTTCCTTATCCTTTTCCTCCTAGTTTACTTTAGTTAAATATTATTTTCCACTGCCTTCAGGAGTAGCGTTAGAATTAGGACACATCATACACCTCATCTAGACTAAACGATACGTGACATATGCAAAACTAGTCTAGATGCGAAGACAGTGAACTGCAACCTAAGGCTAACTATCTAGGTGCCATAACTAGTCCATCTGTAGAGTTTGACCGGATCGCGCGTGCGACGCTCGTTTCGTATGGTTGAGTGTAGGGGTACCTTGTCACTCATCATTAGCGCCGTTGCTGGGGATGGTGCTAGTTATCTAGATTAGTTATATCATACAAGGTCGCTGTAAATAACTTCAGGATATATCTCTTAGAAAAGAAGAAATTATAAAAAAGTCACATAAATTCACACACAACAATGCCTCTCCTACAAGATGATAATAACGCCACACTTAGTGAGGAAGTTCATTGGAGAACCAATGAGCTATATGACGATGAAAGTTGGAGTATACAACCTGAAGTGGGAGTTTCTTATAAGAATGAACAAAAACAACGTCATCGTAACACACAAAAGCCTAACTTACCTGATGATGATGAACCCCCACTGGCCACTACAAGCTTCATGCAAATACAAGAGGCTGTTTGAATCTCACGTAGGCATCATAAAGAGAGCCGACTACCCAGGCTCAATTTAAACAACTTTCCTAAAGTTTTAGGAGGCTATGACTTAGATCTGCATCAACATTTACTAGCCTTCTACGATGCCTGCACATGGAATAACATTGATAACAGTTGGCAAAAATTGAAGCTCTTTCCTATGACACTCGTTGACCAAGCTAAAGTATGGTATAGTTCATTAAAACCAATTTCGATACGACGCTGGTCAACAATGGTAGAAGCATTTAACAAAAAATATCAAACCTACGCAAGAGTATCAGCCTTGAGGAAACAAATCCAAGGATGGAAACAAGAAAAACATGAACCCTTGGACATGGCCTTAGAAAGATATTATTCACTGTTAAACAACTGTCCAGGCCATGGGTTTTCCGAGGAAAGGCTAATGTACCATATTATTGATGGGCTATGTAATGAAACCAGAGAGACCTTAGGAACATATGCCCGAGGTCAACTATACCAACTATGAACCCATCAAATCCAAGAGCTTATTGAGTGGGTAGCAAAAGAAGAAGGAGAATTAGCTACATGGGAGAGTGTTGAAAAACATCAATGGGACCAAAATCTTAACTCAAAAATGGTCCATGATCATAACAAGGAGAGATCAACAAATCTCAAGGTGGAAACATCATCTTTGCCAATACAACAATTGTTAGAAGAAGCCGAGGCAAAGATCAATAAGATGTTGGAATGGATAAATCAAAAGTGTGGAGAATATATCAACACCATTGGAGATAGAGTTTTCACAACCCAAGAAGCAGGGCAAAATAGTAGGCATTCAGAGAAAAAGAATGAAGGGAATAAGCGCTCAACTGCCAATTATACATATGAATGTAACATATGCCTGTACGATCACCCCAAGGGTCAATGTCCCATACTGTTACATCTACATGAGCATTGGGGAAACACGTTACATCCAGAGTTCGTACAGAGATACTGTGTTAGACCACAATGGCAACAACCCCAGTCATGGGGGAATCCACCCTTAGACTGGAGGCACCCTTCACATTTCCCGAATCCAAATGCTTATAACTTCCACCACCCTATTTCTTCAACTGGGCTGCCACGCTTTATCTCACCACAACACCATTCTCCACAATACTATCAACCCATACCTCCAACACAACCACCACCTTATGCACCTTACATTCCTCCTAACTTTCAACATTCTTATCCTTTCCCTCCTTCCACAATGCCACCAACTGTTCCTAAGGTATTTGTACAACCGCAACCCACGAACAACACTTGTGCTGCTGCTACTTATAGTAGTGAAGATCCTCCTCAACATCAAAGACGTCCTTTCTTTAAACACGGCCGTAGGAAGGGACAACATAACTATGAGGCCACTGCATCTTCCAACGTAGCACAAGTCCAACAATGTGGGGCACCCTTACCTTCGAACACAATGCCTCATGTAACTTCATTAGGGCCACCAACTTACACTCCAACAACCATACAGCCCAATGAACACAACCATGGGAGGCATAAGCCCAATCCTTGCATACCACCTAAAGGTCCTAAACATCAGAGTGGGTCAACTCGTTATCCAGGAACTACATTGTATGAAGTGCCCCACTGTGTTTATTACAAAGTGTGTGAAATCCAAGGTGATACATATGGACTAGCTTCAATATTTCCAATATGCAAGGATCCTCATTTTTCATTTATTAATCCTAGCCATACTCAACCGTTTAGTTACGGGGGGTATCCCCCATTTCAGTAACAAGAAGGATTAATAAATTTTTTTAATTTTCTTTACTTTTTTAACTTTTTATTTTTCAGTTTTTCATTTTTCAACTTTTTGTTTTATCTTTTTTGTGTATGTTTGTGTGTTTTTCTTTTTCTGTTTTTGTAAGTAATCTCATCTACGAATAAAACACTCATGTGGATCGTTGGTTGAGATGTGTTTTATGTTATTAATTCATGAGTGATCACTTATTTGAAACAGTGAGCCCATTACACCCACTTATCCACTCTATAAATAAAGAGGTTTTGTTCGAGGGTATAGTGATATTCTTGAAATTTCTAAACTTAAAATTAATTTTGTGTTCATTGTACCTAAAGTGAAGAAGGATGGACCAAGAGGGACTAATTAGGGTGTGACATCAAGGGAACTTGTGGATTCTCTTTGACATCACCTGTGGGAGTTATCATGCAATATGGTTGTACTAAGATCCTTGTAGATCTAATGAAAAATGGGAGTAAGAGTAATCAAGAGGGCACTTGAACATCAAAAGCTATTCTAGGGGGTCCCATTGGAAAGACATGCATCCATGCCTGAAGGTTGACGGCTTCTATGGATTCAGTAAAGTGAAAAAAAAAGGAAGAGAAAAAGAAAAAGGAAGTGCCATAAAACAAAAATCACTCCTCCCTTGCACTAAATGCCAAGTGATCGTACACCTTGTTGTTATGGTACTCTCACAGTTGTTCATCATGGGATGAAGCAATGCGATGTCACTGATTAGAAGGATGGACTTGGTCTTGATCTTGGAATGATGGGTTAATGGCACCTTAATCATGCTTTACACATAGGATTCATTATGCCCTGGGTCAATCACCTCATGTCCCGATCTCTACGATCCCTTTCTACACTTCGTCTCATCTCACTGTTCGTGTAATTGTAGCTCGTGTCCCAAGTAACATAGAATTTTCATCTCATTTCGGTGATATTTACATGCGTGTGATTTCTGGAGTAAGTGCAGATTACAATTAACCCTTCTAGTGCCCATGGACACTTTAAGTGTGATCACACAAGGGCATAATCGGTTGAAACTTGCTTTGGGGAGGACCCACTTGTGTGATTTTGTTGTAATCGTCATTAATTCTCTAGCTAGAACACACAATTTCTTATCCTTAGCTTAGTTTTTCATAATTTTCTTTCCCATTTATTAACCCTCCAAACTTTAACGTTCCAATGTACCATTACATTCCCTTTTCTTCATAACCGCCAAAGTTTTAATTGTTAAATTCACATCCTTATCATTCAAAGTGCCTCTCAAATTCATATAATTACCCCTGAATATATTAATTCTTGTTAATGTACTCATTTTACACCTTGATTTCAAGAAAAATCATTAAAAATTCGGTCTCTTCCCGGTGTCTCACTATAGTATGGATGTGATATCATGTACGTGATATCGCGTCCCACGTGATATCACGTACGCGATGTATCGTACTCAATATCGCGTCCCCTGTTCCTATAAATAGGAACCCCCACTGCAACACTTAGCTTCATTTGGCCATTTACATGGGGGGGAATTTTTGAATTTTTTCTCTACGAATTGCACTCGCGTAACCCTTGTTTTTGGATCCATATCTCGCGTGCTGGTACTCCGAATTGAATTCCGTTTGAACCTGCTTGAACCCGGAGTGTTTAGTTTAGTCGTGGGGAAGAGACACTTGCCGAAAAGTGCTTAACTTTTTTGAAATTTTTCATCGCCCAAAGGACATCAATTAGGGTAGTTACTTCTAACACTTAGACAAATTGTGCCATAAATCAGATGACCTTAAGTATACCGGGATCTTAAACCGCAAATCCACCTAAGTCCTAGGACCCATCATTATAATTTTCGGGCCCGATCACACAATAATAAACGATCTTTAATTAAGGCACATAGTAAGGTATAACTTGATTGCCTAAACAACCTTACTAATGTTGGCCCATGTGATTGTAGATGGCCCCGAAACGCTCCTAGCAGAAGAGTCCAATCCAAGGTGGAGCAAAACAACCTAGGAGAGGTCGAAGGCAAGTCCCTGCCGGACAACATAATGAATCGGAGGTGCATTCATTCAGCATCCATCAAGAGGAACCTCCTACCAGATGATCTGGGTAGGCAGAAAGAGGAGTAGCTACACCTGAACTGGCACAACAACTCACGTTGCCCCCGGAATGTGTTTAGGCTATCCACACGAAGTCCATAATCGCTTCGGTGATTGTGGAACTCAACTTCGAATCTTTTGCAGAGTTTGCTCCTGAGGATGTTAAGGATCACCTCAAAGGATCTCCCTTATGGCATGTCCTCTCTGAACAAGGTGCCTGGTACTTAGGAGAAACGTACCTATTTTGGCACAATAAGGAGCAGGGCACCATGGTAAACATCGGTGGTGTGACAGTGGATTTTTCTGCACAGGCGATTTTGGAGGTGTTAAACCTTCCGAATTCAGGCCCCCACGTTGCTTGGTTATCCACCCGATCAGACCCTGATGTGCGAAAGAAGTGGCTAGAAAAGGCTTATGGTAGAGATAAATCTTTTGGTGAGCTGACCACAGAAGAGAGAGTTTATTTCAAAATCGGAACCTATCACCTCTTCCCCACAAAAGGTTTAAAAAGAATATCAACGTACGCGGCAAGAGGATGTGCAGTGTTGATGGGAAAGGTTAACGCTAACCTTCCTCATCTATATTTTGCGGAGATCCTAAGGCAATTTGAGGAACCGAAGATAGGAAAAATGGCACTCCCTTTTCCCTGTCTTATCATAAAACTGTGTCGTCGGGCTAGGATTCGGGGATATTCAAATGATGTCCTTCGAAAAGCCCAAAATGCTTCTTATGATGAATTGTTAAAGGCCCCAGCTCCAAGAAAGAGCACTGGCGAAGAGTTGGGACCAAATGAAGAAAATGAAGAACAAATGACTGGAACCCCTACAACTCAACTTGTAGGACCCAGTCAACCTTCGGCCACAGGTCCCAACCAACAACAAGAAGTCGGACCCGGCACAGGTCAGGACTAGCCGCCACCGCAAGACTATAGACCGTCGATGAGCCATTTGAGGGCCATTGCTGAGACGGTTAGTTGGGGAAGTCGTGATGACACCAATCTCTTCCGTGTCATCGATGATGCCAGTTAGCCTACAATTTCAGTGGATCACACATGGGTTGAGTTGTCACTATAGACAGGAGGAGGGGAAAGTAGATGGTCACAATAGATCTCTGGAAATGCGGAATCTTTTCAAGTTCAATTAGAGACTAGTGAAGGGGCCACTGTGGTGGTCATGCAACACCAAGATGCCATGGGAGTAGCTGAAGTGGTCGCTAACCACATCAAAGAGTCCTTTAATGTACCTGTTGTACCACCGGCAGATCTCTCAGGAGCACAGGATGCTCAAACTATCGTTGGAACCTCAATGACTCCTGCAGAACATGAGGATGTATTGGACAGATTGCTTCAAACAGGACAAGTTTTAACGTCCCTATTTGACATCCTCTAGGATGTAACGGTAATTCAGTCAGACCTCATTTCGACAAAGGGGAAACTGGTCATATCCGAAGTAAGGGCTGAGCATGCTGAGGCTGAAGTGCAGAAATTACAAGAGCAGCTCATCGCCTTACAAGCAGCACAGCGGGATCCCTTGTGATTGGTTCCCGCAGACCAGTTAGACAATGTTAGAACCGAGAAACTAACGAAATTAATTATAGAAAATAAGAAGGTGGCAGAAGAAAAGGAGACGGCTACTTGGGATGCCTCCGTCACAAAGGTGCAAACTCATGCGCATCTTAAAGAACTCAAGGCATTGCAGGAAGAGAATAAGCAGTTGGTTGCAGATAACCTTCGGTTGACTTCTGTGGAGAAACAAAAGAATGTTCTCGATGAGAACTTTCATCGGCTGCAAGAACAATTCATTCGAGTCAACCAAGATGTAAGCCGTTTAGCCAGAGAAAATCGAACCCTCTCAATGGAGGAGGTNGCATCAGTGCCCAACACACTGATTGGGGGGCCATTGTGGACACTTATGCCTATGCCCACCAGGCGGAAATTAAGAACCGGGACCTGCAGATCCAAGACTTAACTGAATACATGGAGTTGGTAAACCTTCGATATGCCAACCTAGCCATGTTAACAGCAGGATGCCTGAGGTCAGAGCTCAAGCAGTGGGTAGCTTCCACCTACATCAAATATGAGGCAGAGTTTGCAGAGAGAAAGAAGTTGGCTAAAAAACTACATGTTGCAAATTCTGAACTCGCGGTGGTAAAAGAAAGCTACCAAGTACAGAAAGATGTAGCAACTGACTTGGCTCGACAGCTAGAAAAACTTCATGAATACAAAGATAGAGCTAGAGCTTACGAAGAGGAACGATGGGTGTTCGTGGTGTGGTACATCAAAGCTAATCAGATGTTCCCACAACTACCTTATCTGTGGGAAGTGCCGACTCCGTCAAACATCAAAGCATCAGCATGGACTACACAAGACCCTCGGACCAAAGAGGAGAAGCTCTAGGCTATTCTTCAGCATCATCAACCTTCAAAGCTTGGAGCACGTGACAAGGGGAAAGCACCCCTGGAGGAGCCACCGCCACCAGGAACTACATGAGTTCCACATTTTTGTAGTTGTAGCATTTTTTCTCTGTGTTGTATCTTCCCACACTGTGGCATTAGTCCATTTCTTTTTCCAGTTAATAATCCCATACCTATCCACTATGTAATCACTGAAGCTTGTTCTCCTTGTAACTCGAGGACGAGTTTTTATTCAGTCGTGGGGGTATGATGAGACGCAATTTGCGTCGGCCGCGATATCGCGTACGCAATATCTTAGCCGACGCGATATCGCATCCCCTGCGATATCGCGTCCTTCCCTACGATATCGCGTATGCGATATCGCAGTCCACCGACATGTCTATAAATAAGAGGCGGCTCTCCCTTGTTTGGGGATCCCAGTTTTAGAGTAGCGAAGCTCTGGCAGTTTGATCCCTCCAGAGTTAGAATTTTTCCCGTGTCTGCCCGCAGTGTGGTGAATGTGATTGTATGGTGTCTTTATTCGAGTGTGCTGTACTTGGACACGCACATGATCGGCAATAAAGATTTTGATTACTTCATCACTGCAGCATTCACTTAGTTTATTTATTGTTATTTATTTAATGTTATTTATTGCTTTCATAGCGCGGTGTGAGTACGACTTAACTACGAGCATCCACGGGTGTGTACGGCTAGTTAAGGAATCGGTTACTCATCGTAATTAGTTTCTCACCCTTAAACTCCTAGAAGCGGAACGAGTACGACTTGATTATGAGCATTTAAGTGTGACTGCTTGGTAGCCCAGTGGTGTAGCTAGGGGGATCTACGCTTGGTAACCCAGTGGCATATTTGGGGTCTACGCTTGGTAATCCCAGTGGCGTACCTAGGCCTATGCTTGGTAGTCCCAGTGGCAGTCGTGCACGAAGTCCAAGATGTGTACGATTGATCAAGGAATCGATTGCTCGTCACACTTAGGCTAGATTAGATTTCCTTATCCTTTTCCTCCTAGTTTAGTTTAGTTAAATATTATTTTCCACTGCCTTCAGGAGTAGCGTTAGAATTATGACACATCATACACCTCATCTAGACTAAACTATACGTGACATATGCAAAACTAGTCTAGATGGGAAGACAGTGAACTGTGACCTAAGGCTAACTATCTAGGTGCCACAACTAGTCCATCTGCGGAGTTCGACCGGATCGTGCATGCGACGCTTGTTTCATATGGTTGAGTGTAGAGGTACCTTGCCACTCATCAGTAGTGGTACTCTTTGTAAGGTTTGATGGGTGGATGCAAGTAGATTTTTGAAATGACATCATTAGATTGATTGGAATCCATAATCTATTTCGTTATTATGTGATTTTTTTCCTGGTTGCTATAAAACATAGATCCATTACCTTTAGTAAAAAGTGAACCTACGAGAGTGCTCTCCCTGCAAGCATCCTCCCTAAGAGAAAGTTGCACTATGCATCTGAGAGATCTCTCCACAAGAGCACCCTCATTGAGAGCACTTCCCCCAAGGGAGCCCTCCCTAGGAGCAGTCTCCTTGAGAGCATGCTTAGGGAGGAAATCCTCTTAAAAAGTGTTCTTTGTGAGAGCAACTTCCCTAAGGCATACCCACAAAGACCACGAACGCACTCATAATCATAGCTAAATATGCTCTCTTGATAGAATAGGACACACTCAGCATCACCTAAAAGTGCATCTGTTAAGGCCAAGATTGCACTTAACATCACCCAAAAGTGCATCCATGATGGCCTAAGACACACTCTGATTCTTCTAAAAGTGCGTCTCGAGGGAGTCGGCCTACCTCCCCCTATATATGTTGATGGCCTAAGACACACTCTACTTCTTCTGATTATTCACCCTTATAAATTTGTTCATGAAGACAACATTCTCAAAAAGAGCACTCTCAGAGAGAGAGCACCAAGTAAGGACACCCTTAAGGAAAGCACTCTCTAAGAGGGCCCTCTCAAGTTTATCACTCTCATAGAGGGTGCTCTTGGGGAGGGCGCTCTTAGATAGAATGCTCTAATAGAGGGTGCTTTCAGGGAGGGCACTCTCCATGAGAATTCTCTCAATGAGTGCACTCTCAAGGATAACATTCTCACATGCGTAGCGTAAGGTGCTCTCAGGAAGGGTGCACTCAATGAGAATGCTCTCAGGAACACTGCTCTAATGGAGGGTGCTCTTCAAGACAATGCTCTCAACGAGGATGCTCTTGAGGAGAACACTCTCATGAGTGTAGCTCAAGGTGCTCTCAAGGAGGGTGATCTCAAGGAGAATTCTTTTAGAGAGGCTAATCTAATAGAGGGCATTCTCATAGAGAATATTTTGGAGGAGGGTAGTCTTAAGGAGGACACTCTTGGAGAGGGCATCCTCAGTGAGGCTATTCTCAAGGAGTGCACTCTCATGGAGGGTGTTCTCTAAGAGAATGCTCTCAACAAGGACGCTTTCAAGGAGAACAATCTCATGTTCATAGCACAAGGTGCACTCAGGGAGAATGCTCCTATGGAGGGTGCTCTTAGGGAGGCTACTCTAACGGAGGGTGCTCTCCAAGATAATGCTCTTAGGAAGAGCGCTCTCAGGAAGGGCGCTCTCAACAAGGGTGCTCTCGAGGAGAACACTCTCACATTTCTAGCAGAAGGCACTCTCAAGGAGAACACTCTAAGGGAGGCCACTCTCACGGAGAGTGCTCTCCAAGAGGGTACCCTCCTAGATGGTACTCTCAACAAGAACACTCTCATGTGTGTAGTACAAGGCACTCTTAGGGAGGGTGATCTCAATGAGAACGCTCTTCAAAAAGCTGCACTAATGAAGGGTACTCTCAAGCAGAACACTCTCATGGAGAATGCTGTTAAGGAGGATGCTCTCAAGGAGGGTGTCTTCAGGGAAACCATTCTCTAGGAGGGCATTCTCAAAGAGGGAACTCTTAGAAAGGGTGCTCTCTGAGAGAATGCTCTCAAAGAGAGTGCCCTCGAGGATAACACTCTCACGTGCATAATGAAATCCACTCTCAGGGAGAATGCTCTGAGGGAGGCCACTCTTAGGAAGAGCACTCTCTAGGAGGGCACCCTTCTAGAGGCTGCTCTCAACAAGGGTGCTCTTAAGGAGAACACTCTCATGAGCATAGTGCAAGGAGCTCTTAGGGAAGGTGATCTCAAGGTGAATGCTCTTAAGGAGGCTACTTTAATGAAGGGCACTCTCATGTAGAACACTCTCTAGGAAGGCCATCTTAAGGAGGATTCTCTCTACGAGGGCATCCTCAGTGAGGAAATTCTTAGGGAGGGCACTCTTGTGGAGGCTGCTCTCTGAGAGAATGGTCTCAACGAGGATGCTATTGAAGAGAATACTCTCACGTGTGTAGCACAAGATGCACTCAGGGAGAACACTCCCATGGAAGGCACTCTCAGGGAGACCACTCTAATAGAGGGCACTTTCTGGGACAATGCTCTTGGGGAGGGCACTCTCAGGGATGAAACTTCTCAAGGAGAACACTCTCACATGCATAGTATAAGGCACTCTAAAGGAGAACACTTTGAGGGAGGCCGCTCTCAAGGAGAGCACTCTCCAGTAGGGAACTTTCAAGGAGATCACCCTCACATGCATAGCACAAGATACTCTTTGGGAAGGTGCTCTCAAGGAGAATAGTCTCTTGAAGGCCGCTCCAACCGATGGTGCTATCAAGGAGAATGCTCTCATGGAGAACACTCTTAAGGAGGATTCTCTCAAGGAGTGCATCCTCAGGGACACCGTTCTCATGGATGGTGTTCTTAGGGAGGGCACTCTTATGTAGGGTGCTCCCTAAGAGAATGCTCTCATTGAGGGTGCTCTCAAGGAGAACACTCTCACATGCGTAGTGCAAGGCACTTTTAGGGAGAACGCTCTTAGGGAGGCTGCTCTCAGGGACAGTGCTCTTTGGGAAGGTGGCCTTTGAGAGGGTGCTCTCAACAAGGGTGCTCTCAAGGAGAACACTCTCATGTGCATAGCAGAATGCAGTCTTGGGGAGGGTGCTCTCAATGAGAATGCTTTCTAGAAGCCTACTCTAACGAAGGGCACTCTCAAGGAGAATGCTCTTAGGGAGCATGCTCTTAAGGAGGATGCTCTCAAGGAGGGTGTCCTTAGGGAGACCATTGTCAAGGAGGGCACTCTCCAAGAGAACACTTTCAATGAGGATGCTTAGGAGAAGAACACTCTCATGTGCATAGCACAAGGTGCTCTCAGGGAGGGCACTCTCAAGGAGAATTCTCTTACATGTGTAGCGTAAGGAACTCTTGGGGAGAACACTGTCAATGAGAACACACTCTAGGAGAGTATTCTCATGGAGGATTCTCCCATAGAGAGCACGCTCAGGGATGGCGCTCTCATGGAGAACACTCTAAAGGAGGGCATTCTCAGGATAAACGCTTTTAGGGAGGCTAGTCCCAGGAGGAGTGCTCTCCAATAGAATGCTCTTAATGAGGGCTCTCTCATGGAGAATTCTCTCAAATGTACAATGCAAGGCTCTCTCTGGAAGGACACTCCCAGAGAGAACACCATCACATCTGTAGCAAGAGGCACTCCCATGGAGAGTGCTCTCACAAGTGCTACATGAGGTGCTCCTGTGAGAGCACTCTTACCAGTACAGCTATGCGAGGTGCTCCCATGGAGAGCACTCTCGCAAGAGCACCGTGCAATGCTCCCAAGGAGAATGATACCTCTCCCCATATATGATGATTGAGCTAGTTTTAGCCATACCATCTTGGACCCTTATAAATTTGGTCATGAGGGTCCATTGGGCCAACACTTGGTTGTGAGGGTCCATTTGACCAACGCTTGGTCACAAGGATCTGTTTGGCCAACACTTGGTCTTGTGAGAGCACTCATGCCAGTGCAGCTATGGGAGATGCTCCCATGAAGAGCACTCTCACGAGAGCATCGTGTAGTGCTCCTAGGGAGAATTCTACCTCTCCCCATATATGTTGATTGGGCCAACTTTAGCCATACCATCTTGCACCCTTATAAATTTGGTCACGAGGGTTCATTGGGCTAACCCTTGGTCATGAGGGTCCGTTTGGCCAACACTTGGTCACGAGGGTCCATTGGGTGAACAATTGGTCATGAGGATCCATTTTGCCAACACTTGGTCATGAGGGACCGTTGAGCCAACACCTGGTCACGAGGATTTGTTAGGCCAAGCCTTGGTAACAAGGGTGCGTTTGGCCAACCCTTGGTCACGAGGGTCCATTGGGCTAAGCTTTGGTCATGAGGGTCAATTTGGCCAACACTTGATCACGAGGGTCCGTTTGGCCAATGCTTGGTCATGAGGGTCCATTTGGCCAACACTTGGTCTCATGAAAGCACTCATGTCGGTGCAACTATGCAAGGTGCTCCCTTGGAGAGCACTGTGTGGTGCTCCTAGGAATAATGCTACTACTACCCATATATGTTGCTTGGGCTAGTTTCAGCCATACCATCCTACACCCTTATAAATTTGGTCACGAGGATCTGTTGAGCCAACCCTTGGTCATGAGGATCCATTTGGCAAACACTTGGTCATGAGGGTCCATTGGGCAACACTTGGTTACGAGGGTCCGTTTAGCCAACACTTGGTCATGAGGGTCCATTGGGACAACACTTGGTCTCATGAGAGCTCTCATGCCAGCATAGCTATGTGAGGTGCTCCCATGGAGAGCAATCTCCTGAGAGCAACATGTGGTGCTTCCAGGGAGAATGCTACCTCTTCCCATATATGTTGATTGGGCTAGTTTCATCCATACAATCCTGCACCCTTATAAATTTGGTCACAAGGGTCTATTGGGCCAACCCTTGGTTAGAAGGGTTCGTTTGGCCAACACTTGGTCACGAGGATTTGTTGGGCCAACACTTGGTCATGAGGGTTCGTTTGGCCAACACTTGGTCACGAGGGTCCGTTGGGCCAACACTTGGTCATGAGGGTCCATTTGGCCAACGCTTGCTCATGAGGGTCCATTTGGCCAACAATTGGTCTTGATGGTCTGTTGGGCCAAGCCTTGGTAATGAGGGTCCGTTTGACGAACACTTGGTCACTAGGGTCCATTGGGCCAACACTTGGTCGTGAGGGTCTGTTTTGCCAATGCTTTGTCACGAGCATTTTTTTGGCCAACACTTGGCCTTGTGAGAGTGCTTGTGCCAGCATAGCTATGCAAGGTGCTCTCATGGGGAGCACTCTCATGAGAGAACTATACAGTGCTCCTAGGGATAATGCTACCTTTCCCTGTATATGTTGATTGGGCCAGTTTCAGCGATATCATCCTGCATCCCTATAAATTTGGTCACGAGAATCCGTTGGGCCAACACATGGTCACAAGGGTCTATTTAGCCAACACTTGATCACGAGAGTCCATTTGGCTAGCACTTGGTCTCGTGAGAGCATTTGTGTTAGCACAGCTATGTGAGGTGCTCCAATGAAGAGCACTCTTGTGAGAGCATCGTACGGTGCTCCAAGGGAGAATGGTACCTCTCCCCATATATGTATATTGGACCAATTTTAGCGATATCATCCTACACCCTTATAAATTTGGTCACGAGAGTCCATTCGTCCAATGCTTGGTCATGAGGGTCTGTTCAGCTAACGCTTCGTCACGAGGCTTCATTTGCCCAACACTTGGTCTTGTGATAGCACTCATGCCAGCGCAACTATGTAAGGTGCTCCCATGGAGAGAACTCTCTCAAGAGCATCGTGTGGTGCTCCCAGGAAAAACACTACCTCTCTACATATATGTTGATTGGGCTAGTTTTAGCCATACCATCCTACATCCTTATATATTTGTTCATGAGGGTCCGTTGGGCCAACCCTTGGGCATGAGGGTCTATTTAGAAAACACTTGGTCACAAAGGTCCATTGGGCTAACACTTGGCCTCATGAGAGCACTCGTGCCAGCTTAGCTATGCAAGGTGCTCCCATGAAGAGCACTCTCACGAAATCACCTAGCATGCTCCCAGGGAGAATGCTATCTATCCCCATATATGTTGATTGGACTAGTTTCAGCCATACCATCCTGAACCCTTATAAATTTGGTCACGAGGGTCTGTTGGGCCAACCCTTGGTCATGAGTGTCCATTTTGCCAACACTTGGTCATGAGGGTCCATTGGGCCAACACTTAGCCTTCTGAGAGTGCTTGTGCCAGCACAACTATGCAAGGTGCTCCCATGAAGAGCACTCTCACGAGAGCACTGTGTAGTGCTCCTAGGGAGAATGCTACCTCTCCCCATATGTGTTGATTGGGCCAGTTTCAGCCATACCATCTTGCACCATTATAAATTTGGTCATAGGGGTCCGTTGGGCCAACCCTTGGTCATGAGGGTCTGTTTGGTGAACACTTGGTCATGAGGGTCCGTTGGGCCAACACTTGTTCATGAGGGTCTGTTTGTCAAACACTTGGTCACAAGGGTCCATTGGGCCAACACTTGGTCACGAGGGTCTTTTTGGCCAATGATTGCTCATGAGGGTCTATTTGGCCAACACTTGGTCACAAGGGTCCCTTGGGTGAAGCCTTGGTCACAAGGGTCCATTTGACCAACACTTGGTTGCGAGGGTTCATTGGGCCAACACTTGGTCATGAAGGTCTATTTTTCCAACGCTTGGTCACGCAGGTCCATTTGGTCAACACTTGGTCTCGTGAGAGCACTCATGCTAGCACAGCTATGCTAGGTGCTCCCATGGAGAGCACTCTCATGAGAGCACTATGCAGTGCTCCCAGGGAGAATGCTACCTCTCCCCATTTATGTTGATTGGGCTAGTTTCAGCCATACCATCCTACACCCTTATAAATTTGGTCATGAA
This sequence comes from Gnetum montanum, assembly GCA_015680685.1. Classification (NCBI taxonomy): domain Eukaryota; kingdom Viridiplantae; phylum Streptophyta; class Gnetopsida; order Gnetales; family Gnetaceae; genus Gnetum; species Gnetum montanum. Next base: position 63,254 of record MNCI01024940.1, read on the forward strand.
GGTCCGTTGGGCCAACCCTTGATCATGAGGGTTCGTTTGGTCAACACTTGGTCATGAGGGTCCATCGGGCCAACACTTGGTCTCATGAGAGTGCTCATGCCAGCGCAGCTATGCGAGGTGCTCCCATGGAGAGCATTCTTGCGAGAGCATTGTGTAGTGCTCCGAGGGAGAATGCTACCTCTCCCCATATATGTTGATTGGGCCAGTTTCAGCCATACCATCTTACACCCTTATAAATTTGGTCACGAGGTTTCATTGGGCCAACCCTTAGTCACAAGGGTCCGTTTGGCCAACACTTGCTCAAGAGGATCTGTTGGGCTAACACTTGGTCATGAGGATCTTTTGGGCCTACTGTTGGTCATGAGGGTCCGTTGGGCCAACACTTGGTCATGAGGATTGTATTGACCTAAATCATTGGTGTAAGGATGGAAGGGAAACAGACATCGAAAGATCATCGCACACGCACAGCTGACCCTGCCTTCACTTAAGGGCAAGTTGGAAAAGGGAATAAAGGTAAAGTGCCTTGGATGGTTTGCATGCAAATCAACCAAGGACTTCTATGAGCGTAAACTATGGATTGCACTGGGCTTATCGTATCTTAAAATGTGAATAGTATGCATAAAATGTAAAAAAAAAATATATGAGGTGTATTGCAAGTAGAATGTAAATAGAACGTAAACTAAATGAAAGAAGAATGTAAACAAAATGTAAAATAAATATAAAATAGAGTAAATAGAAATAATGGTTGGTTGGAAAAATGAATTGAATTGTATTTGCTTAAAAAATAGGTATGCACGGGTCAAAGCGTAGTAGCACATGTGGATGGCAAGTCAAACACCTAGCCCCAGGATGATGTGATATGAGGTGATGACATGATGTGATGTATGTGAGAAGTACTTGGATGCCAAGTGTCAAGTGTGCTAAGTGCCCAAGGATTGCTGGTTTTCTGTATGTTCTCAGAATTGGCAATGTCTCCCATTGCCAACTGTGTTTATGTGAATTGACAGGGTATTTATAAAGCTAGGCCGAACTCGATTTTGTAATTCAAGAATGGAATCAATGGTTGGGAGATGAGAGGAAAGCGGATCTCGTGACATGGGTCTGATGGATAGTTGTGTGTGAGTTGGATGTGTGTTGGCAAGCTATGTTCTTGACCAGGTACATTGCATTTTACAACTCGTGGGTTACTCAAGCCGATTGGAGTACATACAATTTAGATCGTGCGGGATCGACAAGACCACAAGTGAAGACTAATAATGATAATTTACAATAAGAAAATTTGGTTCTGGCTCCGTTGAAACTTCTAAATTTGTGATTTGACTATTGTTGCAGGATGTCAATCTGAAGGGTTTCGTGGCTACTTGAGGTGGTACTTCCTATGCATAGCTCCCAGCATGAGTGGATGTGGGCCTCAGCATGCTCATGCTGCACTCATGCCTAGCATTTTTCCTTACTGTATGTGTCCCAACATCCACCGTGTGTATGCTACACTCATGCTCAGCGTGACCTCGAGTGTGAGTGAAGAAAACTTGCACATTCTGACTCCAAATATTGAATTCTTTTGAAGCCTATTTGTGGGTACAACTGCTGCCTAACTGTGTGTGATTTGAAATCTAGAAATTTGGACCTAGATGTGTCTAATCTTGAGGTTGAAACCTGAGGCTAATGTGTCTTGTTCTTGAGCCCTTTTTGGTAGGTCACACTGCACTTACGCTATAGCATGACCACAACGTGACCTGTAGCATCACCTACATCATGACCTACAAATATCTGTGAAAACTTGCAATTTTTAACTTTTGAAACTGGAATTTGCTGGAGGTTTGAGCTAGAGGTTGTTGATGCTGAGACTGAGGATGCCTGAGGATGACCTGCACGTTCAAAATCAAGTCATTCTTTCTGAGTTATTTTGGAGGTTGTTTGTAGTTGTGAAATTTGGTCACACTGCAGCATGACCACAATGTCCTGTGTGAATTTTCAACATCCATCATGAATTGTCAGTGTTCATCATCCAGTGTGAGTTCCCAAGTCAACGTGAATGAGAGAACTTTTTGGGAGGGCGTCCTTTGAGAGAGATCTCAATGAAGACACTCTTGAGGAGAACACTCTCACATGAGTAATGCTAGGTGCTCTTGGAAAATATTCTCTTAAGAAGAAAACTATCTAAAAGGACACTCTAATGGATAGCACTCTCAAGGAGGGCACTAGCATCGAGAACATTCTTAATAAGGATGCTCTCAAGGAGGGCATCCTCAGCGAGACAATTCTCAAGGAGGGCATTCTCAAGGAGGGCACTCTTAAGAAGGGAAATCTCTGATATGATGTTCACAATGATGGAATTATCAAGGTCATCATTCTCACATGCGTAATGCAAGGTGCTCTCATGGACAATTCCCTCATGGAGGGAGCTCTCAAGGAGAACACTTTTGTAGAGACTGCTCTTAGGGAGAATGCTCTCAAGAAGGGCAATCTAAAGGAGGGAACTCTTCAACAGAATGATCTAAATGAGGGTGCTCTAGGAAGAATGCTCCTACCAAGGGCCCTCTCAAAGACAAGACTCCTTAAATGGTTGCACTAGCATAGGGCAATCTCAAGGAGAACGCTCTCAGGAAGGGCATCCCTAGCAAGATCGATCTCAAGGAGGGCATTGTAATGGAGGACACTATCCAAGAGAACGCTCTCAACAAGGGCACTCTCGAGGAGAACACTATCACCTACATAACACAAGGTGCTCTTAGGTAGAATGCTATGAGGGAGGTTGCTCGAATGAAGACTATCCTTTGAGAGGGAACCTTCTAAGAGGGAGCTCTCAACGAGGGTGCTCTCAAGGAGAACACTCTCATGTGCGTATCGCAAGATAATTAGAGAAGCCATCCTCAAGAAGAATGTTAATGGTGCTCTCACAAAGAACATTCTTAAGGAGGATGCTCTCAAGGATGGCATCCTTAGGAAGACCACTCTTAGGGAGGGTGTTCTCAAGGAGGGCACTCTTAGGAAGGGTAGTCTCCAAAGGAATGCTCTCAACGAGGGCACTCTCGAGGTGAACACTCTCATGTGTGTAATGCAAGGTACTCTCATGGACAACACTCTCATGGAGGATGCTCTCAAGGAGAACACTATCAAGGAGCATGCTCCGACAAAGGCTAGTCCAAGGGAGGCCTCTCTCAAGGAGAACACTCTCAACAAGGACGCTCTCGAGGAGAACACTCTCATGTGCGTAATGCAAGATGCTCCTAGGGAGAACGGTCTCAGGGAGGTCACTCTGAGGAAGAGAGCTCTCTATTAGGGAGCCCTCTAAGAGGGAGCTCTTAATAAGGGCACTTTCAAGGAGAGCACTCTCATGTGCGTATCGCAAGGTACTCTCAAGGAAAGTGCCCTCAAGAAGAACAATGTCCAACAGGCCGCTCTAATAGAGGAGGCTTTCAAGGAAAACACTCTCAAGAATGGTGATGTGGGGGAGGGCACTCTCACAGAGAATGTTCTTCAAGGTGAACACTCTCATGTGCTTAATGCAAGGTGCTCTCATTGACAACACTCTTATGAAGGCTACTCTCAAGAATAATGCTCTCACGGAGGCTGCTCTAAGGGATAACACTCTCATGGAGAATCCTCTCAAGAAGGGTGCTCTAAAGGAGATCACTCTTCAATAAAAAGATCTTAAAAAATGGGCTCCAAGGAAAACACTCCTATTGAGGACCCTCTCAAATAGAATGCACTTTGAAAAGCCACTCTAACAAAGGACGCTCTCAAGCAGAACACTCTCAAGAAGGGTGTCCCTAGTGAGACCGATCTCAAGGAGGGCATCCTAATGGAGGGAAATCTCTAAGAGAACGCTCTGAATGAGGGTGCTCTTGAGGAGAACACTCTCACATGGATAATGTAAGGTGTTCCCAAGGAGAATGATCTAAGGGAGGTCACTCTAAGAAAGAGTACTCTCTGGGATGTTCTCTTCCAAGAGGGAGCTCTCAATGAGGGCACTGTCGAGGAAAACACTCTCATGTGCATAACTCAAGGTGCTATCAGGGAAGGCTCTCTCAAGGAGAACACTCTCCAAAAGGCCACACTAATGGAGGGAACTCTCAAGGAGGACGCTCCCACTAAGAACATTTTTAAGGAGGATTCTGTAAAGGAGGACATCCTTAGGCAGACCACTCTTAGGAAGGGTGTTCTTGGGGAGGGCACTCTCCAATATAATGCTCTTAATGACAGCACTTTGAAGATCAACACTCACACATGCGTAACACAAGGTGCTCTCATGGAGGGACCTCTCATGGAGAATGCTCTTAGGAAGGGCAATCTAAAGGAGAGAACTGTTCAACAAAATGATGTCAACGAGGCAGTTCCAAGGAGAATGCTCCACAAATGGTCACTCTAACAAAGGGCACTCTTAAGGAGGATACTCTTAGAAAAGGCACTCTTTGAAAGAATGATCTCAATAAGGATGCTCTCAAGGTGAAAACTCTCACGTGTGTAGTGCAAGGTGTTCTCATGAACAATGCTCTCAAGGAGAACACTCTAATGGAGGATGCTCTCAAGGAGAACACTGTCGTGGAAGGTGCTCTCAAGGAGGGCACTCTTCAACAAAACACTCTCAACAAGGATGCTCCAAGGAGAACACTTTCGGTGAGGGTGCTCTCAATAAGAAAACTATTCAGATGGCCGCTCTAATAGAGGCCACTCTCAAGAAGAATGCTCTCATGGAGGGACATGTCATGGAGGATGCTCTCAAGGAGGGCATCCCTAGGGAGACAACTCTCAAGGAGGGCATTCTAATGGAGGATGATCTCCAAGAAAATGCTCTCAACAAAGGTTCTTTCAAGGAGAACATCCTCATGTGAGTAATGCAAGATGATCTTAGGGAGAAAACTCTGAGGAAGGTCACCCTAAGGAAGAGAGATCTTTGTGAGGGTGTCCTCTGAGAGGGAGCTGTCAACAAGGCCACTCTCGAGGAGAACACTCTCACATATGTAGTGCAAGGCACTCTCAGTGAAGGTGCTCTCAAGGAGAACAACCTCCAAAAGGCTGCTCTAATAGAGAAGGATCTCAAGAAGAACACTCTCAAGGAGGGTGCTCATAGGGAGGGCACTCTCATAGATAATGCTCTTGAGAAGAGTGTCCTCAGGGAGATCGCTCTCAAGCAGGGCACTCTTAGGAAGGGTGCTCTCTAATAGAATTCTATCAACTAGGATGCTCTCAAGGAGAACACTCACACAAGAGCACAAGGTGCTCTCATGGAGGCTGCTCTCAAGGAGAATGCTCTCATAGAGTCAAATCAGATGTAGAAAGCTCTCAGGGAGAACACTCTCAGGGAGGGCACTCTCATAGAGAACACTATTAAGAAGGACACTATCAAGATTGGCATCCTTAGGAAGATAGCTCCCATGGAGGGCGTTCTCAAGGAAGGCACTCATAAGGAGTGCCCTCTCCAATAGAACATTCTAAATGAGGGTGTTCTCAAGGTGAATACTCTCACATGCGTAACGCAAGGTGCTCTCATGGTAAACTTTCTCATGGAGGATGCTCCCAAGGAGAATGCTCTCATAGAGAACACTCTTAGGAAAAACTCTCTCAGTAAGGGTGCTCTAAATAAGGGCACTCTTCGATAGAAGAATCTCAATGAGGGTGCTCTCCAAGAGAATACTCCAAATGAAGGAGCTCTCAAAGAGTACGCTCTTTGGGAGGCCACTCTTAAGAAAAATGCTCTTGAACACAACAATCACACAGAGAATGCTCTCAAGATGGATGCTCTCAAGTAGGGCATCCCCATGAAGACTGCTCTCAAGGGGGAATTCTAATGGAGGACACTCTCCAAGAGAACGCTCTCAAAAAGGGCACTCTCAAGGAAAACACTCACGTGCACAATGTAAGATGCTCTCAAGGAGAATGCTCTGAAGGTGGTCATTCTGAGGAAGAGAGCTCTCAAGGAGAACACTCTCAAGTAGGGAAATCTCACATACACCACTCTTAAGGATGATGGTCTTAAGGAGGGCATACCCAGTGAGACCAATCTTAAGGAAGGTGTTCTAATGGAGGTAGCTCTCCAAGAGAACAATTTCAACAAGGGTACTCTTGAGGAGAACACTCTCACATGCATAACACAAAGTTCTCTCAGGGAGAATGATCTAAGAGAAGTTGTTTTAAGGGAAATAGCTCTCAAAGAGGAAGCTCTAAGAAAAATGCTCCACCACGGAACATGCCTGCAATGCTACAAGCCTTTTATCTCAAATTGTAAGTGAGGACACCACCTTCTCCAAGGTTATCCTTCTTCGCAATAAGGCTCTTGAGTCATAGACATGAACAATGAGGCTACGATATCATGGGTAGGTCAAGGCATCTCTGGGGGAGAAACCCACTTATCGCTCTATCACTACAACCAGTCGTCAACTCTACCTTCTCATATATATGTTGATTGGACCATTTTTAGCCATACCATCCTACATCCTTATAAATTTTGTCACAAAGGACTAGCTCAATGAGAGAACTCTCAGGGAGAGTGCTCTCACGTGCATAGCACAAGGCACTCTCGGGGAGGGTGCTCTCAATGAGAATGCTCTCCAAAGGGCAGCTCTAACTAATGATGCTCTCAGGGAGGGTGCTCTCACGGAGACCATTCTAAAGGAGGACCCTCTCAAGGAGACCACTCTCATGGAGGGTATTCTCAAGGAGGTCACTCTTAGAAAGGAAGATCTCAATGAGGGTGGTCTCGAGGAGAACGCTCTTAGGGAAGGTGCTCTCAAGGACAACGCTCTTGGGAAAGGCACTCTCAAGGACAACACTCTCTAAAACTCCTCTCTAATAGAGGAAGCTCCCAAGGAGGGTGCTCTAAGGGAGGGAAATCTCACTAAGAACATTCTGAAGGAGGATGCTCTTGATGAGGGAGTCCTCATGAAGACTTCTCTCAAGGAGGGCTCTCTTAGGAAGGATGTACTCTGAAAGAACGCTCTCAAGGTGAACACTCTCATATGCGTAACACAAGGTGCTCTCATGGACAATGATCCCATGGAGAACACTCTCATGGAGGCCGCTGTAACAAAGGATGCTCTCAGGAAGAACACTCTTAGGGAGGGTGCTCTAAAGGAGGGCACTCTTTGAAAAAAGGCTCTCAACAAGGGCACTCCAGGGAGAATGCTCCTAATGAGGGTACTCTCAAGAAGAAAACTCTTTAAATGGCCACTCAAAAGTAGGCCACTCTCAAGAAGAATGCTCTTGTGGAGGGACATCTCATGGAGAACACTCTCAAGAAGGGTGTCCCTAGGAAGATGGCTCTTAAGGAGGGCACTCTAATCGGGGGAACTCTCCAAGAGAATGCTCTCAACAAGGGTGATCTCAAGGAGAAAACTATCACATGCATAATGCAAGGTGCTCTCAGGGAGAACACTTTGAGGGAGAGTGCTCTCTGGCAAGGTTCCTTCCTAGAGGGAGCTCTCAACAAGGGCACTCTCAAGGAGAACACTCTCATGTGCATAGAGAAAGGCACTCTCAGGGAAGGCACTTACAAGGAGAATGCTCTTGGAAAGGCAACTCTAACAAAGGGCACTATCACAAAGAATGTTCTTAACACTCTCAGGGAGGGCACTCTCACAGAGAATGCTCTTGAGGAGGGCATCCTTAGAGAGGGCACTCTTATAAAGGGTGCTCTCTAATAGAACGATCTCAATGAGGACACTCTCAAGGAGAACACTCACACGAGGCCACAAGATGCTCTCATGGAGGGCGCTCTCAATAAGAACACTCTCATGGACCTAGAACTAAGGTAGAAAGCTCTCAAGGAGAACGCTCTAAATGAGGGCACTCTCACAGAGAATGCTCTTAAGGAGGATGCTATCGAGGTTGGCGTCCTTAGGGAGATAGCTCTCAAGGAGGGTGTTCTTAGGGAGGGAACTCTCCAAAAGAACATTCTCAATGAGGGCATTCTCAAGGTGAACACTGTCACGTGCATAATGCAAGCTGATCTCATGGACAACTTTCTCATAGAGGATGCTCCCAAGGAGAACGCTCTTGTAGAGTCCACTCTTATGGAAAATGCTCTTGTGAAGGGCGCTCTAAAGGAAGGCACTCTTTGATGGAACGATCTCAATGAGGGAAGTCTCAAAGAGAATGCTCCTAGTGAAGGAACTCTCAAGGAGAATTCTCTTTAAAAGGCCACTTGAATGGAGGGTACTCTTAAGAAGAATGCTCTCATGGAGGGCGATCTCATGAAGAACACTCTCAAGGAGGGCATCCCCATGGAGACCGCTCTCAAGGAGGGCGTTCTAATGGAGGGCACTCTCCAAGAGAATTCTCTCAACAAAGGCTCTCTCAAGGATAACACTTTCACGTGCGCAACACAAGGTGCTCTAAAGGAGAATGCTCTAGGGGAGTGCAATCTCATGTATAATGCTATTAAGGAGGATGCCCTCAAGGAGGGCATCCCCAGAAAGACCAATCTCAAGGACGATGTTCTAATGGAGGTAGCTCTCCAAGAGAACAATCCTACTATGCAACCCATGGGTGTGCGGGATGAGAACCCATGAAGCACCAGCACCATAGCTATTTAGTGCAATGCTTCTGACTACCCCTACATTTTCCTAAAGAAATGACATGCCTTGCAACGTATAGGCCAAGGGTAACCATTCACCTAGAACACATGCGACAGGAGAAGAGAACTACACCCAGCCATCGCATCTTTTCTACTCCCTCGAGTAGAATCATATGGCCTAGGGAAGAAAAGAGAAGCCCTCATATGTCCAACCTTGTATTTTTAAAGCTATTTGCGACATGCTGACCAATCATGAATGTAAGGCTTCATGAATTTCTCACCGATGTGTAGACACTCCATTTGTAGGTTGCCACTTCTAAAAAAAGCATCTCCCCACCTATCCTCAATGGACGATGGTGATCATGGCTAACATGTCCTCCATCAGGAGGGAAACTAAGCCCCCTCCTTCGAATGCTCCATATCAATCCCTTTTTTCTTTCTCCCCAAAAATCTACCTGGGTGATGGTGTGCCCTTCGGGCCATCAATTCATCGAATGTGTGAGGCATAATTTGAACATAATGTCTTGGGCCCCTTCCAAGCACATGCTCTCCCCAAAAAGTCTTGTCCCGATGTGGCAGCACTATTATGGTCCCCCCAAGCATTCTTCACCGCTGCAATGGAAAAGCAAGACCATAACCAATGAGACAAAAGCATGTGCGCATCAATGATCCTACCATAGGTTCACCTATGGAAACCTTGTTACAACTTATCCTTCTTCTAAATGATAAGGTTTAATGATCTTCTCATGATGTTGATGATGGTGAAACCATCATCATCGCCATAATTTGAACATTTCACCAGATCGTTCAATCAGTAGGAGCGACAAGCGGTGTGTACAAAGGGCAAGGACATAGTCAATGTGAGTTGATCACTCATGCTTACTAGGAATTCCTCATTCAAGACCAATAATTACAAAGATCTATCCCCATCATGAGGCATTTTCCTAAGATTTCCCAATCCTCTCGAACTAGGGAAAGAAGCTCACTAAATGCATCAATCTAGTGCACATGTCGCCCAGAACATCTAAGGGCATCATAGACTTGTTATTACCTAAAACATCCATGGCCTGAGTGGCCATAATCCCTCTAAGAAGCTATTCGCAAAGGGCATACCTTCACATAGCTGGTTAGCAGGCTTAGGTCTCATTCGTTAATGAAATTAATCAGAAAAATCACTCCACCAACTAAGAACAACCATGCACCACCACCCATAGAATCAAAAAAGAGCTCTTAATCTATCAATCCTTACTATGTTTGGACTTGGTAATTTTTCCCGTGTTCGGTCAAATTAAGCCATAGGCTCCACTCCTGGTGGTGTCCCTCCATCAATTCCTTTAAGTTTTAGCCTTGTGACCATACTCCCCCTGGAACCCAAACACCTGATTTCTTGGAAGGTGCCAACGGAGTCCTAAGTGTAACATCCACTGATCCCTAGTCTACATCGTTTATGGTTGAGACTAGGATGGTATTTGATCATCTTTGAACCCTCAAATATTATTCTTGATTAATGAAAACATCCTTGGAAAATGATTTCGCACAAGTTCATCTTTCATAAATCCAAGAATTTCACCTCTGACAATGAAATACAAATGCTCCCAACAGTCCCTATTAATCATTACTCACATCCTAAAGGCCAACATATTAGGATCAAAATCCTATTACGTTATTCCATGCTAATGTATTCATAGCATAGCCTTGCGTTGAGCACTCTAGTTTTTTCAAAGTAACAGTGTCGAAGCTGTGACCCAGCCAGTTAAGGCCAACACCACATTGCTAACACAAGGAACAAAGTTGTTGATGCACACCACATTAGTGGACCGACCATCCCATCCCAAGATCCAACTATGAGCTTTTTAACTGCAATAACTTAAATATACATTATTAGAGCTGGAATTACCATGGCTGTTGGCACTAGACTTGCCCTCCAATGGATCCTCGTTAAGGGCTTTAAATTGTGCTCATTCCAATTACCAGACTCAATGAGCCTAGTATTGTTATTTATTGTCACTACCTCCCCATGACCCATCACAACCATGGTAGGCCTCTATCCTACCATCGAAATTTGATAAGGTAGAAATTTGAATGAAGTGTCATCAGCACAGGGGCCATGCAATCCATCTAGTTATCATGATTCACTAAGCAAATAAGTAATCTCGCATTGGCCTTTTATCTAATAAATGCATCCCTTCCAAGAGTCAGGATTTTCTGCATGTATTAGCTCTAGAATTACTATGGTTATCTAAGTAGCAAGGTACCATCAAAGAAACTATAACTGATTTAATGAGCCATCCGTAGTTTCACTGTTTGAAGTAAGTTCATACTTAGACATGCATGGCTTAATCTTTGAGACAAGCATATGACTACTAGAAGGATCAACTAGGTAACACCATGGGCACCCGTACAGTGGGCACTGTCATTCTTCCTTACTCAAAAGACACGAATGATCCTCCATGCACCAATTTTGCACAGCATCTTTCATAGGCACCGTTCCTTGGTTTACACAATCGCATGCCCAAGAAACGCGACACCACAATAGGCAAAAAATGTAGCCTTTCTCTTAACCATAGACGTGCGAGTGATGAGGGCATCGCACAAGTGCACAGCTTATTTCCCACACCGTCCAACATTCATGCAAATGCCTAACATTGAGGTACACCTATGGGTTCCACCATCCCCTGGTACTATAACTGGACTTGAGAGCACTTCCTCAAAAATTCTTCTCCATGAGAAAAAAGTTCCATGTAGGAAGCAACAAATGCCGCATCGACAAAGGCCACTTAGGGGCACCCACTAAAGAACGAGCCATGTGAATGTGCATGAAGGACAAGAGAACTTGAGTCCTGTTGGTTTCCCAGCACATGCATGTGAACTTGCATCTACCACCCACACACTAATGAGTAGTCAAATCTGTGATTAGGAAAAGGAAACATGCACCCAACACTACCCCGTGGGGGTGTCAACATGCTCTCCTACCTCAACCATACCAAATCGACGTAGCCATTTGCACGTGCTCAACCGCTATTACATCCTACAAAATAGGAGATGCATCCCAGCAACGTAAAACTAGCTGTGAACTGATGCTGATGGCATTGTTTGCATCAAAACATAATCCATGTGCCATCAAAAGGTACATGCAACCATCATCAACATTACAAATGCAAAAAGAAAATCAGCCATGGGCACCCAATCGAAAACACATTCTCCTTGAGGTTCAAAGCATTTCCATCCTGGCTATCCAACCATCAAGGGTGAGGGATGTGTCCCAGCAACACAACCACTATAAAACAATGCTCAAAATGTGGTTCCAATCTCATCTCAAGGCAACAAGATGGAACATGTGTCGTACCAAGGAACATGCAACTATCGTCACATTATGGATGCCAAATGAAAATCACTTAAAAGCACCACTTCAGAATCCCATTCTCCTCGAGGGCAACAACGTTTCCATCCTCTCTCTATTCAAGCATTAGGATGATGGATGCATCCCAGCAATGCAACCACTTTGAACCAATGCTCACAACATGGTTCAAATCTCATCCCAATGCAACAAGATGGAACATGTTCCATACCTAGCAACATGCAACTATCATCACATTATGAATGACAAACGAAGATCGGCCATAGGGACCTCTCTTCAAAATCACATTCTTCTCAAGCCCAAGGACATTTCCATCCTCTCTTTATTCAAGCATCACAGTGAGGGATGCATCCCAGCAATGCAACCACTCTGAACCAATGCTGACAATGTGGTTCAAATCTCATATCAATGTAACAAGAGAAAACACATGTCGTCTTGAGGAACATGCAACTATCATCACATTATGAATGCCAAACAAAGACCAACCATAGTCAACACTTCGAAATTGCATTCTCTTCAAGGATGAGAATGTTTTGGTCCTCTCTCTATCCAACCATGAAGGTGGCAGATGCATCCTAGCAATGCAACCACTATGAACCATCGCTCAAAACATGGTTCGAATCTTCATCTCAGCTCAATGCAACAATAGAAAACATGTGCCATCTCAGGAAAAATGACACTCTTGTCACATTATGAATGAAAAATGAGGATTAGCCATAGGGACCTTTCTTCCAAATCGCATTCTCCTCGAGGGCGAGTATGTTTCCATCCTCTCTCTATCCACGCACCATGGTGGGGGATGCATCCAATCAATGCAACCACTGTAAAGCAATGACAATCGATGATAAAAGAAGAAAGAACACACCTGATGATACCCAGTGGGGGTGTCCAGATGCTCTTGCTATCTCAACCGCACTAAATCAATGCAACCATTCCCATGAAATCATCTGATATCATTTTTGAAGAGGATCTTTCAATTCCATAGAACCATCAGTAGTGGCTCCAGTCCAGCAACAATCACACCCAAGGATAAAGAAATGGGCCTCATAGGATGAAGGCTTCCAGATACCCGAATTCCTTCATGATACTCACACACCCAAAACAATGGATCTTTGAAGAATGAGCCCCAAATATTTGTTGACTTCTCCTGATCCTTGAAGAACTTACCATCGAGGATGAGCATGCACCCAGACTCGACAAGCTACTCCAAGGAAAAGCACAATGTAAGTCCTTGAATCCATGAAAGGTTATTTTCGAGATGGTACGATCAAGAAATGATAAACCAAATATTGAAAGCCACATCGTGAAATGAATAGTGAGACACATGCAAGTGCATGGAGAACAAGAGAGACTACGTCCTCTTTGTTCCTTGGCTCATGCAAGTGAACTCGCCACTACCATCCATGCACTACTAAGAAATCAAGTAGATGATAAGGGAGAGAAAACATGCACTAGAAACTACCCCATGGAGGGTGTACAGGTGCTCTGCCACCTCAACTGCACCAAATCAATGTAACCATTTACATGAAATCAAATGATCATTTTCAGAGAGGATCTTTTAATCCCATAGAGCCATCAGTGATGAGGGAAGGCACAATGTATGTTCTTGAATTCATGAAAGCTTATTTTTGAGATGGTAAGACCATGAAACGGTCACCTGAATAATAAAATCCTTGATCCACAATGAACAACGGGGCACCTGTGACTGCATGGAGAACAAAAGAGACCAATTCCTCTTTGTTTCTTGGCTTGTGCAAGTAAACTTGCCACTACCATGCATGTGCTACTAGGCAATTGAATCAATGATTAGGTAGAGAGACCATGCACCTGACGCTACCCCGCAGGGACATCTAGATGCTCTACTACCTCAACTACATAAAATCAATGGAACCATTTCCAAAAAAATCAATTGATAAAGTTTTTAGAGAGGATCTTTCAATCTCGTAGAGCCATCAGCGGTGGCTCCAATCTTGCAACATCTGCAATAATCACACCCAGGCATAAAGAAATGAGCCTCTCAGGTTGTAGGGTTCCACCTACCTGAATTCACCATTAAGTTACTGTACAACTGAAAACTCCTTTGTGAAACCCAAAGATAGAGCATCGTGCAAGCAAAAGAAGGGATTTTTGAGACATGAGCCTCAAACATCTATCTGACTAATCCTAACCCTTGGAGAACCTACTACTAGTTTTGAGCATGTGCTGAAAATTGACAAGTTACTCCAAGGAAAGGCACAATGTATGTTCTTAAATCCATGAAAGCTTATTTTCAAGATGGTAAGACCATGAAATGGTTAGCTGAATAATAAAATCCTTGATCCACAATGAATAGCAGAGCACCTGTGACTGCATGGAGAACAAAAGAGACCAAGTCCTCTTGGTTTCTTGGCTTGTGCAAGTGAACTTGCCACTACCACCCATGCACTACTAGGTAATTGAATCAATGATTAGGTAGAGAGACCATGCACCTAATGCTACCCCACAGGGACGTCCATATGCTCTACTACCTCAACCACACAAAATCAATGGAACCATTTCCACAAAATCAATAGATAAATTTTTTAGAGAGGATCTTTCAATCTCGTAGAGCCATCAGTGATGGCTCCAATCTCGCAACATCTACAACAATCATACCTAGGCATAAAGAAATGAGCCTCTTAGGATGTAGGGTTCCACCTACCTAAATTCACTATTAAGTGACTGCACAACTGAGAAATCCTTCGTGAAACTCAGAGATAGAGCATTGCATAACCAAAAGAAGGGATTTTTGAGACATGAGCCTCAAACATCTGTCTGATTGCTCCTAACCCTTGGAGAACCTACTACTAGTTTTGGGCATGTGCTCAAGCTCGACAAGTGACTCCAAGGGAAGGCACAACATAAGTTCTTGAATCCATGAAAGCTTATTTTTGAGATGGTACGACCACAAAATGGTCACCCAAATAATAAAATCCTCAATCCACAATGAACAACGAGGCACCTGCAAGTGCACGGAGAACAAAACAAACCAAGTCCCTCTTCATTTATCAGCTCATGCAAGTGAACTCACGACTACCACCCATGCACTACTAGAAAATTGAATCAGTGATTAGGCAAAGAAAGCATGGACCTGACGCTACCCTATGGGGATGTCCAGATGCTCTTCCATGTCAACCATACCAAATGAATGCAACCATTCACACAAAATCAACCGATATTATTTTCAGAGAGGATCTTTCAATCTCGTAGAGCCATCAGTGGTGGATCTGATCTCACAACATTTCCAACAATCACATCCAAGCATGAAGAAATGAGCCTCTCAAGATGCAGGCTTCCAGATACCTAAACTCACCATTAATTGACCACACAACTAAAAACTCATTTTTGTGAAACCTAGAGATAAAGTGTCACGTAGCCAAAATAAGGGATTTTTAAGACATGGGCCTCAAACATCTGTCTTAGTGCTTCTAATCCTTAAAGAACTTACTACCATTTTTTAGTGTGCACTCAAACTCAACAAGCTACTCCAAGGGAAGGCACAACGTATCTTCTTGAATCCACAAAAGCTTATTTTTGAGATGGTACAGCCATGAAATAGTCACATGAACTAATAAAATGCTCAATCCACAATGAACAACAAGGCACCTGCAAGTGCATGGAGAACAGAAGAGACTAAGTCCTCTATGTTTCTCAGCTCGTGCAAGTGAACTCACCACTACCACTCATACGCTACTAGGCAATTGAATCAGTGATAAGGTAGAGAGAGGATGCACCTAACACTACCCCATGGGGACATTGATATGCTCTGCTACCTCAACCATACCAAATCAATGCAACCATTCCCATGAAATCATACGATATCATTTTCAGAAAGGATCTTTCAATACCCCATAGAGCCATCAGTGGTGCCTCCGATGTCACAACATCTGCAACAATCATAGCCAGAGGAGATCTTTCAATCCCATAGAGCCATCAGTGCTAGCTCCAATCTTGCAACATCTAGAACACAATCACACCCAAGTATAATAAAAATAGGCCTCACACCCAAATTTAGTGTTAATTTACTACACAATTGAAAACTCCTTCATGAAAACCTGACACACGGTGTCGCACAGCAAAAATAAGGGATTTTTAAGACATGAGCCACAAACATCTGTCTGACTACTCCTAGCACTTGGAGAACTTACTTCCGAGAATGAGAATGCTCTCAAATTCAACAAGTTACTCCAAGGAAAGGAACAATGTCAGTCTATGAATCCACAAAAGCTTATTTTTGAGATGGTATGACTATGAAATGGTCACCCAAATAATAAAATCCTCAATCCATAATGAACAGTGAGGCACCTGTGAGTGCATGGAGAGCAAGAGAGACTAAGTCCTCTTAGTTTCTCAGCTCATGCAAGTGAACTTACCACTACCACCCATGTAATACTAGAAAATCGAATCAGTGATAAGGTAGAGAGAGCATGCACCTGATGCTACCCTATGGGGGCATCAAGATGCTCTGCTACCTAAACCACACCAAATCAATGCAATTGTTCCCATAAAATCAACTGATATTGTTTCTAGAGGGGATCTTTCAACCCTGTAATGCCATTAGTACTGGCTCCAATCTCGCAACATCTGCAATAGTCACAACCAAGCATAAAAAAACAAGCCTCCCAGGATGAAGGCTTCTAGATACCCGAATTTGTCATCAAGTGACCACACAACTGAAAAATCATTCATGAAACCCAGAGACAGAGATTCAAGCACAAAAAACATGGGATTTTCAAGACATAAAACTTAAACATCCATCCAACTACTCCTAATCCTTGGAGAACTTACAGACGAGAATGAGAATTTGCTCAAACTCTTCAAGTTACTCCAAGGGAAGGCACACCATAAGTCTCCATATCCACGAAAGATTATTTTTGAGATGGTATGACCACAAAATGATCACCTACATATCAAAACCTCTGATCTGCACTGAACATCGAGGCACCCGCAAGTGCATGAAGAACAAGAGAGCATACACCCTCTTTGTTCCTGGGCATGTACAAGTGAACTCGCAACTACCACCCATGTGGTACTAAGTGATCGAATCAGTGATGATGCAGAGAAAGAATGCACTTGATGATACCCCATGGGAGCATTAAGATGCTCTGCTACCTCATGCACAGCAAATCAATGCAACCATTCACACGAAATCATACGATATCATTTTCAGATGGGATCTTTCAATCCTGTAGAGTCATCAGTGGTGGTTCAAATATCACAACACCCTGAAAAATCATACCCAAGGATAAAGAAACAAGCCTCATAAGATGCAGGCTTCCAAATACCCAAATTTGGCTTTAGGTGGCTACACAATCGAAAACTCCTTCATGAAACCTAGGGACAAGAGTGTCATGCAATCAAAACAAAACATTTTTGAGGCATGAGCCTAAAACATCCATCCCACTTCTTCTAACCCTTAGAGAACTTACTACCGAGGTTTAGCATGTGCACGAACTCAACAAGTTAATCCAAGTGAAGGCACATCGTAAGTCTTTGAATCCCATGAAAGCTTATTTTTAAGATGCAATGTTCATAAAAAAATCACCCACATATCAAAATCCATGATCCGTAATGAACAGCGAGATGTCTACAACTGCATGGAGAATAAGAGAGACTACGTCCCTCTTCATTCCTCAGCTTGTGCAAGTGAACTTGCCACTACCACCCATGTGCTACTAAGCGATTGAATCCATGATAAGGCAAAGAGAGCATGCGCCTCATGCTACCCCTTGAGGGTGTCAATGCACTCTACTACCTCAACCACATGAAATAAATTCAACCATTCACACGAAATTATTCAATATTATTTTCATAGAGGATCTTTCAATCCCGTAGAGCCATCACTGATGGATCCAATCTTAAAACATCCAAAACAATCACACCTAGGGATAAAGAAACAAGCCTCATAGGATGTAGGCTTCCGCATACCCGAATTTGGCATTAAATGACCACACAACTGAAAACACCATCATGAAACCCAAAGATACTGTGTCCAGCAGCCAAAAAAAGGGATTTTCGAGACATGAGCCTCAAACATCCATTCGACTACTCCTAACCCTTGAAGAACTTACTACTGAGCATGAGCATGCTCTCAAACTTGATAAGTTACTCTAAAGAAAGGAACAACCTAAATATTTGAATACAAGAAAGCTTATTTTTGAGATGGTACGACCATGAAATGGTCACCCGAATATCACAACCTAAGATCGGCAAAAAATAGTGAGGCACCTACAAGTGCATGGAGAACAAAAGAGACTACATCCTCTTTGTTCCTTGGCTCATGCAAGTGAACTCGCCACGACCACCCATGCGCTACTAAGAGATAAAATTTTTAATAAGAAAAAAACAACATGCACCTGATGCTACCCTATGGGGGTGTTGAGATGCTCTGCTACCTCAACTGCACCAAATCAATGCAACCATTCACACAAAATCAACCAATATCATTTTCAGAGAGGATCTTTCAATCCTGTAGAGCCATCAGTGGTGACTCTGATCTTACAACATCCCCAAAAATCACACCCAAGGATAAGAAAACAGGCATCATAGGATGTAAGCTTCCAAATACCCAAATTTGGAGTTAAGTGATTACACAACTAGAAACTCATTCATGAAACCCAGAGACAGAGTGTTGAGTAGCCAAAACAACAAATTTTCAAGACATGACCCTCAAACATATGTCCAACGGCTCCTAACACTTGGAGAACTTACTGTCGAGCATGAGAATGCTCTCAAACTCAACAAGTTACTCCAAAGGAGGGCACAACATAAGTCTTTGAATCCACGAAAGCTTATTTTTGAGATAGTACGACCACGAAATAGTTACCTGAATAATAGAATATATGATCTGCAATGAATAGTGAGGCACCTACAAGTGCATGGAGAATAAGAGAGACTATGTCCTCTTCATTTCTCAGCTCATGCAAATGAACTCGCCACTACCACCCATGTGCTACTAAGCAATCAAATTGGTGACAAGGTAGAGAGAGCATGCACCTAACGCTACCCTACCAGGGCATCAAGATGCTTTGCTTTCTCAACCTCACCAAATCAATGCAAACATTCCCATGAAATCATTCAATATTATTTTCCAAGAGGATCTTTCAATCCCGAAGAGACATTAATATTGATGCACCATCTGCTCGATGCATCCATCTCACGAATGGGCTCCTAAAATATCTGAGACAATGTTTAGGATAGACATAGCACAAGATAGCCAAAATCACTTCTTTTGGATCCTTAGGATTCCTAGGCAACCAACCCCACTGAACATGCTCGCAATGCTACAAGCCTTCTATCTCAAATCATAAACAAGGACACTGCATTATCTGGGGTTATCCTTCTTTGCAACAAGGCTCATGAGTCACGGACATGAACAAGAAGGCCGTGATATTATGGGCAAGGCAAGGCATCCCTAGGGGAGAAACCCATGTATCGCTCTATCACTCTGACCAGTCATCAACTCTATCCCTACCTATATATGTTGATTGGGCCAGTTTCAGCCATACCATCCTACACCCTTATAAATTTGGTCACGAAGGACCAACTCAACTAGAGCGCTCTCAGGGAGAGTGCTCTCACATGCATAGCAAAAGGCACTCTAGGGTAGGACGCACTCAAGGATAATGCTCTCCTCAGGGCTACTCTAACGGAGGGTTCTCTCATGGAGAACGTTCTTAAGGAGGATTCTCTTGAGGAGGGTGTCCTCAGGGAGGGTGTTCTCAAGGAGGGAACTCTTAGGAATGGTGCTCTCAATGAGGATGCTCTCGAGGAGAACACACACATGGGGGCACAAGGTGCTCTCATGGAGGAAGATCTCGAGGAGAATGCTCTCACGAAGGCTTCTTTGATGGAGGGTGCTCTTAGGGAGGGTGCTCTCAAGGAGGGTACTCTTCAATAGAATGCTCTCAAAAGGGCAATCCTGGGAGAACACTCCCAGCAAGGGACATCTCCAGGAGAATTCTCTCTGGAAGGCCACTCTAACGGAGGGTGCTTTCAAGGAAAACGCTCTCAAGGAGGGCATCCCTAGCGAGACTGATCTCAGGAAGGATGTTCTAATGGAGGGTAATCTCCATGAGAATTCTCTCAACAAGGGCAATCTCGAGGAAAACACTCTCACATGCGTAACACAAGGTGCTCTCAAGGAGAACACTTTGAGGGAGGTCGCTCTAAGGGAGAGAAACCTTTGTGAGGGCATCCTCCAAGAGGTAGCTCTAATTGAGGGTGCTCTCGAGGAGAACACTCTCATGTGTGTAGTGCAAGGTGCTCTAGGGGAAGGTGCTCTTAAGGAGAACAATGTCCCAAAGGCTACTCTAATGGAGGAAGTTCTCAGGGAGAGTGATCTCACGCAGAACGTTGTTAAGGAGGATGCTCTTCAGGAGGTCGTCCTTAGGAAGACAACTCCCAAAGAGGGCATTCTCAAAGAGGGCACTCTCTAGGTAAACACTCTTGCATGCATAACAGAAGTTGCTCTCATTGAAAATGCTCTCAAGGAGAACACTCTAGTGGATTCTGCCCCAACAAAGGTCACTCTCAGGGAAGGCACTCTCAAGGAGGGCACTCTTTAATAAAATTCTGTCAATGAGGACGATCTAGGAAGAACGCTCCCGATGAGGGCCCTCTCAAAAAGAACATTCTTTGGAAGGATGTCCTCAAGGAGACTGGTCTTAGAAAGGTCTTCTTAGAGGGCACTCTTAGGAAGGATACTCTATGAGAGAACATACTCAGAAAGGGTGATCTCAAGGATAACACTCATGTGCATAGCATAAGGCACTCCCAAGTGGTACGCTCTTGAAAATGTGACTCTAATAGAGGGAAATTTTAATGGGGGCTCATACAGAGAATGCTCTTGAGGAGAACACTCTCAAAGAGAGCATCTTCAGAGAAGGCATTCTAAAGGAGGGTGATGTTCTCTGAAAGAACACTCTCAACAAGGGCACTGTTGAGGTGAATACTCTCATGTGCATAATGCAACGTGCTCTCATGGACAAAGCTCTCATGAAGAGTACTCTCAACGAGAATGCTCTTGCAAAGCCTGCTCTAACGAAGGCCACTCTCAAGAATGACACTCTCAAGGAGTGCACTCTTTAACAAAATGATCTCAACAAGGAAACTCTAGAGAGAATGCTCTAGCCAAGGGCCCTCTCAAAGAGAACACTCTTTGGAAGGCTGCTCTAATGGAGGGCTCTCTCAATGAGAATACTCTAGGGGAGGGCAATCTCATGTAGAATTCTCTTAAGGATGACATTCTTAAGTAGGGCATCCCTAGAGAGAACAATCTTCAAAAGGATGCTCTAATGAAGGAGGCTCTCAAGGAAAATGCTCTCAGGGAGGGCGCTCTTAGGAAGGGTGCTCTCACAAAGAACATTCTTAAGGATGATGCTTTCAAGGAGGGTGTCCTCAGGGAGATCGATCTTAGGGAGGGCATTTTCAAGGAGGGCACTCTTAATAAGTGTGCTCTCAACGAGGATGCTCTTAAGCAGAACACTCACACAAGGGTTCAGGGTGCTCTCATGGATGGTGCTCTCAAGGAGAACGCTCTTTTTAAACTCACTCTAATGGAGACCACTCTCAGGGAGAACGCTCTTGGGGATGGCACTCTTAGGAAGGGCACTCTTGAAAAGAATGTTCTCAATGATGGTGCTCTCAAGGTGAACACTCTTACCTATGTAATGCAAGGTGTTCTCATTGAAAATGCTCTCATGGAGGCTACTCTCAAGGATAACACTCTCATGGAGGCTGCTCTAACAGAAGCCGCTCTCAGGGAGAATGCTCTTAGGGACAAGGCTCTCGAGAAGGGTGCTCTAAAGGAGGGCACTGTTCGATAGAACAATCTCAACGATGGTGCTCGAGGGAGAACGCTCCTGGCGAAGGCCCTCTAAAAAAGAATGCTATTCGAAAGGCTACTCTAATAGAGGGTGCTCTCAAGCATAATGCTCTCAAGGAGGGCATCCCCAGTGAGACCAATCTCAAGGAGGACATTCTAATCAAGGGCAATCTCCAAGTGAACTTTCTCAACAAGGGTACCCAATAGGAGAATAATCTCATGTGCGTAATGCAAGGTGCTCTTAGGGAGAACTCTTTGAGGGAGGTCGCTTTGAGATAGAGAACTTTTTGGGAAGGGCATCCTTCAAGACTGAGATCTTAATGAGAGCACTCTCTAGGAGAACACTCTCACATGAGTAATGGTAGGTGCTCTCAGGGAAGGTGCTCTCAAGGAGAACACTATCCAAAATGTCGCTCTAATGGATGACTCTCTCATGGAGGGTGCTACCACTGAGAACATTCTTAAGGAGCACACTCTCAAGAAGGGTGTCCTTAGTTAGACCGTTCTCAGGAAGGATGTTATCGAGGGCACTCTTAAGAAGGACACTCTCTGATACAATATTCTCAAAAATGGCACTCTGAAGGTGAACACTCTCATGTGCGTAAGGCAAAGTGCTCTCATGGAGAATGCCCTCATGGAGGGTGAAACACCATAAAATTTCAAGTCTCGACATCACAACTACAAATATGACTAAGTGTCATGCACTGTTACATGCTGCTACGTTGCATAGCATAGCACCTTGCTATAGTATGTAGTGTAGCACCTTGCTACAGTGCTACCATAGCACCCTACTACAGTGCTAGCGTAGCATCCTGCTACCTGCTATAGTGCTAGCATAGCACACTGCTACAATGCTAGCATAGCATCCCTACTACAGTGCCAACGTAGCACACTGCTACAATTCTAGCATAGCACCCTGCTAAAGTGTTAGCATAGCACACTACTATAGTGCATAGCGTAGCACTCCGTTACGCAACACTATTACGCACTTTTACACGCTGTTACTTGTTGTTACATGTTATTACCTACTGCACTACCACATGGCGCCAGATCCACATTTTGAGCTAACCCTAGCTGTATAAATACCTCTGCAACCACTTTTTTTTAGAGGAGGAGAAGGGGGGAAGGCTTCAATTTTTGTTCACTGGCAAAGCAGTTGGCATTTCCATTTTGGCATTTCACATTTTTGCATTTTTGCACTTAGCTCCGTGGGTGAATGAGACCCAGAGCACACCACACTGATAGAGAGGCACAATTACATCACATGGTATACTGTGACCACCGACCTAGGAGGCATAGTTTATCAAAGTGAACACCAGATTTCACAGCCCAACACCACCGAGGCTATGATTCTGCTCCTACTATGCCTATTGTACACTTTGTATACCTGTAACTTTTTTTAGGGTGGTGTATCTTTCTATTCAAACTCTCTTTTTGTCTTATCACAATAATTATTTAGCATTGTTAAGCATTAAATCGTGTTCACTATCCTATTATGCACTTTAGCACGTTTCTACTACTATGCACATTGCGTTTTCTTTTGTTGTTTACAAAAGGGTTATTGTACACCAATTAAGTCCTTGTTTGATCAACCAGACCGTTCAGGGCATCCCATTTTCATTTTATTTAGCATAGCCCTTGCGCAGATCTAGGGGTAGTTTGTGTGCTTGAAAACCTCTTGGTGTTTTCAGCCACCAACGTTTTCTGTCGCTACAGTTTTTGGTGCTAGAAGGAGGGCCTATTTTTCTGCATTTGCACACTTGGCCATTTTTCTACCTATTCATACTTGGCCATTTTTTCTACATTTTTACACTTAGCCCATTTTCCTGCTACCAGAAAATTTAGTCATTTTTCAGCTTTTTTCCTGCTACCGGTAGATTTTGTCATTTTTATGTTATTTTCCTACTACTGGTAGATTTAGTCATTTTTCTATTATTTTCCTGCTATAGGTAGATTTAGTCATTTTTCTGCTATTTTCTTGCTACTGGTAGATTTAGTCATTTTTCTGCTATTTTCCTACTACCAGCAGATTTAGTCATTTTTTTGCTATTTTCCTGCTATCGGCAGATTTAGTCATTTTTCTGCTATTTTCCTGCTACCGGTAGATTTAGTAATTTTCTGCAAATAGTAACTTTTACAACCTAATTTGTGAACATGAATCCAGATCAACCTTCCACATTGGTGGCTAACACATTTGATACCACAATATAGCCAAAGCATGTCGTGTTAAGCCATGAACAATACAATTTTTTTGTGCCAAAATCCAAGTAGGACTATAAGTGGATGACCTCGATTTAGAGGAAAAATAGGACTACGAATGAGTCCACCAGAATGAATGGGAGTACAAACCCTCCTTTTTTGACATAATCCCACTCACGGAGTCCTATCACTAGTTGTTGTCCCAACTCATCCTTGTAAACAAGCATGATGTAGGGACAACCTATGAGGAAGCTTCACCAAGGGAGGAAGATGATTTTGAGACCTGCTCTAAACACAAGAGCCAGATCCATGTCGTCTTCCAAAAACCACTCCCTAGTATAGCCCCTCCTTGGTTTGGTCCATCCATTCCCTCCAAGATAGTGACCATGCCAACTCAATCTTCCTCACAAGAAACTAATGTATTTTCCCAGCACCATGCTCATGTAGAGGCCACCTCCCAACTCTAAACAACTTAGGCATCCTACATTCCACCTATCTCATTGGTGTCTGCAGTGTTCATCCACCCCACCCATGTGTGGCCCACTCCAATCACTACACCCATCTCTTAGCCATTACATCAGCAATCGTCTGCTATGACGTTAAACAGGCAACATCCGTCTGCTATGATGTTAAACTGGAAAACTTCACAACCAATAATTTTTCCCTATGCTATGCAACCAACCTAAGCCTAGCCAATGCAACCAACTGGCACATCCAAATCTTGGATTAGGCATTCCAGCTGATATACACTTGACGGAGGAGATCAACTGACTTAAGGCTACCTCCTCTAACACCATTAAGGTGGTAAACTTCTACTAAGATGATCTCATAAGTCCCACGGTACCACCTCTAACTCTCCCAACTAGGGCCCAACTGCCTCAACTTACAAAGTACCATGGTGAAGGGGATCCTAATGCACACTTGGTCACATTTCGATTTAAATGCCTACTCCTTCAAGCTTGGCCACATGCTATCATGCACGTGTTCCCCATGTCACACTAGCAAGGCCTTAGACTGGTATCATGCACTACCCAAGGCCTCAATCTCCTCTTTGAAGGATCTCATAACCAAGTTTGTGACACGCTTCAGGTACAACCTAAATCCTTAAGTAATCCTTGACCAACTTATGCAAGTTACACAGGGGCCTCTAGAGCCCATGCCAAAATTCCTCCAACGTTGGAATGCTGCATTGAGCAAAATGCATGAACCTCTAGCGGAGACACATCTACTAGCAATCTTTAAAGGTTCATTAAATGACTTCATCAAGTCCAAACTCTATTATCTAGCCCCAAAGTCTCTTATCCAAGCCTTTTCCCAAGCAAAAAGCATAGAGGACACAACACAAGCTAGCAATGATCCAGCCTATGTGGCCTATAGAAACCAACATGCTTGCAAGCATGTAGCCATAAACACAAAAAAAAACAACTAGGGCCCAATAGCTAAGTAGCCCAATTCTGGCACCAACTAACCTACATTGACAAGGGCTATCAAAAGATCCAACTTTCAGTGCAAGGACCGCTCAAACTATACAACACTACTAGTGCAACCCTCTCAACTACTAGAGAAACTCTTGAAAGCTAGGAAAATCCAACACAAACATGTATTAGTAATTACCGACCATAGACATGATAGGTACTGCAAACTACTAAGGAACCCTGCTTTAGCAGTGCCAAATGAGCCCCTAGTGCCGCAACACTTTAACCTGGACCAATACTATCATTACCACCAATTGGTTGGTCATAGTACAGACAACTGTTGTGCTTTACAAGATGACCTACAGATAATGATAGAACATGATCAACTGGTGATTAACATAGTGAGTTAATCGAACATAGATGATGCATCCTATTTCATAAATTCCATTAGCATAGGTGGCAAGCCCAAACTTGTGCAACAACCTTTTGTGATCTGTGTGCCTCCCAGCAAGGTAAGGGTCCCTTCTGCCTCCACAAGCAAGAGGCCTCCCTTTGTTATCAGAGTACCACCTCGAGCAACCACAGCATCCTTTGTGGGCAAATATCCACAACAACCATATGCTAAGATGTTAAATTGGCATCATGCAAAAATAACCACTAGGAAACCTTTTGTTATCAAGGTGCTACAACTAGTTGGTCACATAAAAACTCTTAAAATAACTCTGCCTAAGCCACCCTTTATCATAAGGGTGCCACAACGTGGTGGCCCCTCACCTACCCAAAGCCCAATAATGGGCAACATCTCAATCCATCCTCCTTCAAGGGTTGACCCCACTAGCAACCCGGGTAGACCCACCAAATGGCAACACAAGAGGACAAATAAGCATCTCGCAACCTTCATGGCTGAAGCAAATGCCACAACTAGCAAACAACAATTAAACACTAGGGCCCCTATTCCCAAGTAGGCCAAGAAAACCAAGCCCAAGTCCCCCTCCCAAGAGATCTGTCTCTCAAGCCACATGGAGAAAGTCAAAGCCAACACAATGTTGAGCTTGTATGACCTGGTCATAACCTCATCTACTCACTACCAAGAATTAGCCTAGATCTTGGCCTCCATTCCTGTTATGGAGGACATCCCTACAGATGAGACATCCATCCATGCAACAATGTTGTCCCCTACACCACAAGAATCAGGTTCAACAACCATAGTATTCTGTGACAATGCAGTCAAAGTTATCCTCTAACGAGGGAAGGTTACTATAGCTCCACTATCCATTAGCATTCATGTGGACAATGCACAATCCAAAAAGTGCATGTCAATGATGGTGCAACAACAAACATAGTCTTGTACTCCATCATTGACAAGTTAGGTTTGGTAGATGAAATCAGGCCAACCAAGACCACATGTCTAAAATCCTTCAATGGGTCGTGTGCCACAGTCAGGGGTATAATCAACTTAGCCTTTGTCATAGGAAAGAAATTTCCCACTAATGTAGATTTCACTATCATATAAGAGATGCTAGGTCTTAACATGATTCTAGGCAGGCCTTGGCTAGCCCAACTTCCTCTCCCATCCACCAAGAAATCCACCTTCCGTACGAAGGTGGTCAAGTTATCATCCATGGTGATAACACTTCCTCTTCGACTATCCACGACATAGACATGACACAAGTTTTAGAAGGAGAGTTTCTTGGTGGTACATGTATAAAAACCAATGCAACACCTAAGGCTAACACACATGAATGAGGGGTTGAAGCCAACAGCCTCCCAGAGAATCCTAAGCCTTGCACACTCCCTAATCCATGCTTGGTTAGGAAGCAACTACATGACCAATACCTTCCCTTGGTCAAAAATGTGCTAAATGCATGCCTACCCTGTGCCTCCACTTTCCATGCATTTTTAACTTTTGTTTATATTTCACTAGCCTACACATTTACATTTTTCCTACTTTTAGATCAGGAATTTCATTTTATTCATGTATTTTTTGTACTTTGTTTATGCATCAATCCATTTAGCTTAGATATTAGATTTGAAAGCATAAAAACTATAAAACATAAAACTATAAAAACAGATGGACCAAAAGGGTCTTAAACTAGCCTACAACCCAGGACGGCCTAAAACTATCACCTTTTGCATTTCTTTCCTTTCATTCATACATTTTAACTTTGTTTATAGTAGATGTTGCTTGATGTTATTTTCTTTTTAGTTGATTTTTGTAGGATTTTTCAGACACATAGCATGACTACATGTGTAGCATTGCATCTTGTATAAGCAAGGTAAGCACCAGTCCGCTATGACTATAAACTGGCACAACTCGTCCTTGGGTCATGATGTTAAATTGACACAACATCCACTGTCCACTACGACATTAAACTAGCATCCAACAGTCTACTAGGACTATAAAATAGCACATCATGATTTGGCAAGACCTTAAACTGGGTTCACAGTCTTCCAGGACTTTAAACTGGCATGTAGCTGATCTAATCCAAACACTTGCCATTTCCCTAGGATTCATCATCACCTCCTACCATTCTGGTGATTCTTTTGAAGCAATTTACATTAGTGCAGCATTCAGAACACTTGCAACATCATCACCTTGGCACTTTCACTAGCTTTCTGAGCACTTGTGACTAGCACCACATTTTACACATTTGCAGTGTATTCACAGTTTTGCACCCACGACATATTCACAGTTTTGCACTTGTAGCATCCTCACATATGGCATTTGCACTTTCATTTCATGTTCTGTGGTTTTATTATCCTCTTTGAGTTGTGTTTGTAGGACAAAGCCTTGGAGACAGTCATGCAAAGGTGCATTTCATCGCAGTAGCAAGTTATCAAGTTGCTTTGATGTGCATAACTAGATTAGTTGAGCCACTCAAGAGTGCACACCCCCTCATCCCTATTACAACCTATGAACATCCATTCATTCATCCCAATATCCTCTCATACTCCCCATACTCATGATTTCACACTCCTTTGATGCATATGCACTGTGACACACATGGCATTCCCTTCACATCAACTATAGAACCCATAGTTGATGTAACAAAATTCATCTTGTGGGGTGCCTCTATTGCATAGTCAAAGCCTAGGGAAATAATTCATCCCTGGGAAACAAAGCCCATCTTCTTGATGACCAACTTCTAGCTAACATTTAGTAGTAAGCCGAACCCAAAGAAGGTTCACCTCACACAAAAAAAAGCAACAATGCTGTAGCTTCGCAATTGGCCCATCCTTGGATGAACTTTGATGCTCTCATAAATACTCCAACAAGAGGTCAACATTTTAGGGGAAAGCTACTTCATGCCATGGTTACTATCAACCATGCTAAATTTTCATCTTACATCACGATCCACCATTTTCATTTCGTTTCCATCATTTAAATTTCATCTCCCTAGCATTGCCTATACCCCTTCTCCCCTAACATAACCTTATTCCCATAACACTCTTAAGCATGGTAAAATGACATCCGATCTTGTGCTGACAAATGACGTTGGTGACATGTTTGCTGTGGTGTTTTGTAATTCGTTGTAGATGTCTCTCAGGCCACTCCTTCAAATGTCAACAAAGAGAGGCCATTGAAACACCACAAAATTTCAGGTCTCGACATGGCAACTACAAATATGGCTAAGTGTTATGCGCTATTACATGCTGCTATGTTGCATAGCATAGCATAGCATAACACCTTGCTACGTTGCATAGCCTAGCACCTTACTACAGTGCTAGCGTAGCACCTTGCTATAGTGCTAGCATAGCACCCTGCTATAGTGCTAGCATAGCACATTGCTACAATGCACAGTGTAGCACCTTGCTACAATGCATAGCATAACACCCTATTACACTACGCTATTACGCACTATTACTTTTTGTTACACGTTGTTACCCACCGCACTGCCACATGGCACCATATCCACATTTTGGACTAACCCTAGCCCTATAAATACCTCTACAACCCCTTTTTTTTAGAGGAGGAGAAGGGGGCGGGGAAGGCTTCAATTTTTCTTCACCAGAAAAGCAGTTGGCATTTCCATTTTTGCATTTGGCATTTTATCATTTTTGCACTTAGCTTTGTGGGCGAACGAGACCGAGAGCACACCACACTGACAAAGAGGCATAAGTACATCACATGGTATACTGTGACCACCAACCCAGGAGGGATAGTTTATTACAATGAGCACTGGATTTCACAGCTTGACACCACTAAGGCTATGATTCTACTCCTACTATGCCTATTGTACACTTTGTATATCTGTACCATTTTTCAGGGTGATGTATCTTTCTATTCAAACTCTCTTTTTGGCTTATCACAGCATTTATTTGGCATTGTTAAGAATTAAATTATGTTCACTGCCCTGTTACGCACTTTAGCATACTTCTACTGTTGTGCACATTACATTTTCTTTTATTGTTTTCAAAATGGTTATTTTACATCGATTAAGTCCTTGTCTAATCGACCAAACCATTCAAGGCACCGCATTTCCATTTTATCTAGCATGACCCTCACATGGATCTGAGGTTAGGCTGTGCACTTGAAAACCTCTCGGTGTTTCCAGCCACCGACATTTTCTGTTGCTACATAGGGAGCTCTCAAGGAGAACACTTTCGTAGAGACCACTCTTAGGGAGAACACTCTCAGGAAGGACAATCTTAAGGAGGGCACTCTTCTATAGAATGATCTCAATGAGGGTGCCCTAGGGAGAATGATCCTAGTGAGGGCCCTCTCAAAGACAACACTCCTCAGATGGTCACTCTAACAGAGGGGGCTCTCAAGGAGAATGCTCTCAGGGAGGGCATCCCCAGCAAGACTGATCTCAAGGAGGGTGTTGTAATGAAGGACGCTCTCCAAGATAAAACTCTCAACAAGGGCACTCTCGAGGAGAACACTATCACATGTGTAACATAAGGTACTCTCAGGTAGAATGCTCTGAGGGAGGTCACTCTAACGAAGATGGCTCTCTGAGAGGGCACCTTCTAAAAGGGAGCTCTCAATGAGGGTACTCTCAAGGAGAACATTCTCACATGCATAGCGCAAGACAATTGGAGAAGACGTCCTCAGGGAGAACATTCTCACTAAGGGTGCTCTCATGAAGAACGTTCTTAAGGAGGATGCTCTTGAGGATGACGTCCTTAGGGAGACCACTCTTAGGGAGGGCGTTCTTAGGGAGGGCACTCTTAGGAAGGGTAGTCTCCAAAAGAACACTGTCAATGAGGGCACTCTCCAGGTGAACACTCTTACATGCATAACGCAAGGTGATCTCATGGAAGATGCTCTTAAGGAGAATGCTATCAAGGAGAATTCTCTCATAGAGGCTACTCCAATAGAGGCCATGCTCAAGAAGAACACTCTCAACAAGGGTGCTCTCAAGGAGAACATTCTCACTAAGGGTGCTCTCATGAAGAACGTTCTTAAGGAGGATGCTCTTGAGGATGACGTCCTTAGGGAGACCACTCTTAGGGAGGGCGTTCTTAGGGAGGGCACTCTTAGGAAGGATGCTCTTTAATAGAACGCTCTCAAGGAGAACACTCTCATGTGCATAATGCAAGGTGCTCTCAGAGAGAATTCTCTCGGGGAGATCGCATTGAGGAAGAGAGCTCTTTGTTAGGGAGCCCTACAAGAGGGAGCTCTCAACAAGGGCACTTTCAAGGAGAGCACTCTCAGGTGCATATCGCAAGGTGACTCAAGGAAAGCATCCTTAAGGAGAAAAATGTCCAAAAGGTCACTCTAACGGAGGAGGATTTCAAGGAAAATGCTCTCAAGAAGGGTGCTATGGTGGAGGGTGCTCTCATAGAGAATGTTCTTCAAGGTGAACACTATCACTTACTTAATTCAAGGTTCTCTCATCGATAATGCTCTCATGGAGGCTTCTCTCAAGGATAATGCTCTCACATAGGCCACTCTCAGGGAGAATGCTCTCAAGAAGAATACTCTTAGGGAGAACACTCTCGGGAAGGGTGCTCTAAAGGATAACACTCTTTGATAGAACAATATCAATGAAGGGGATCCAAGTAAAACACTCCTGGTGAGGGCCCTCTCAAATATAATGCTCTTCGAAAAGCTACTCTAATGAAGGGTACTCTAATGTAGAATGCTCTCAGGAAGGGCATCCCTAGTGACATCAATCTCAAGGAGGGTATTCTAATGAAGGGTGATCTCCAAGAGAATGCTCTCAACAAGGGTGCTCTTGAGGAGAACTCTCTCACATGCATAATGCAAGGTGTTCTAAGAGAGAACGCTCTAAGGCAGATCACTCTAAGAAAGAGTGATCTCTAGGAGGGCATCTTTCGAGAGGGAGCTCTCAACAAGGTCACTCTCAAGGAAAACACTCTCGCATGCATAATGCAAGGCACTCTTTCAGAAGGTGCTCTCAAGGAGAACACTCTCCAAAAGGCCGTTCTAATGGAGGGCACTGTCAAGGAGGTCACTCCCACTGAGAATGTTTTTAAGGAGGAAACTCTAAAGGAGGGCATCCTCAAGGAGACCACTCTTAAGAAGGGCATTCTTGGTGAGGGCACTCTCTGATACAATGCTCTTAAGGATGGCACTCTCGAGGTGAACACTCTTAGGTGCATAATGTAAGGAGCTCTCATGGAGGAATCTCTGATGGAGAACACTCTCAGGAAGGGAAATCTAAAAGAGGGTAGTCTTTGACAGAACAATCTCAATGAGGCCATTCCAAGGAGAACACTCCTAGTGAGGGTACTCTCAAAGAGAACGCTCCTTAAATGGTTGCTGTAATGAAGGGTGCTCTTAAGGAGGGCACTCTTAGAAAATGTGCTCTCTGAAAGAACACTCTTAACAAGGATGCTCTCGAGGTGAACACTCTCATGTGCATAATGCAAGGTGATCTTATGGACAATGCTCTCAAGGAGAATGCTCTAATGGAGGATGCTCTCAAAGAGAACGCTCTTAGGGAAGGTGCTCTCAAGGAGGGCACTCTTCAAAAAAACACTATCGATGAGGGTGCTCCAAGGAGAATGCCTCTGGTGAGGGCACTCTCAATAAGAATACTATTCAAATGGCTGCACTAACAGAGACCACTCTTAAGAAGAATGCTCTCATGGAGGGACATCTCATGGATGATGATCTCAAGGAGGGAATCCCTACAGAGATTTCTCTCAAAGAGGGCATTCTAATGGAGGCCGCTCTCCAAGAAAATTCTCTCAACAAAGGCACTCTCAAGGAGAACATCCTCATGTGCATAATGCAAGGTGATCTCAGGGAGAAGACTCTGAGGAAGGTCGTATTGAGGGAGAGAGATCTCTATGAGGGCACCCTCTGAGAGGGAGCTCTCAACAAGGGTGCTCTCAAGGAGAACACCCTCACATGTGTAGTACAAAGCACTCTTGGTAAAGGTGCTCTGAAGGAGAACAATCTCCAAAAGGCTGCTCTAACGAAGGAGGCTCTCAAGAAGAATGCTCTCAAGGAGGGTGCTCTCACAACAAATGCTCTCAAGAAGAGTGTCCTTAGGGAGATCACTCTTAAGCAAGGCACTCTTAGGAAGGATGCTCTTTAATAGAACGCTCTCAAGGAGAACACTCACACAAGGGTGCAAGGTGCTCTCATGGAGGCCACTCTTAAGGAGAATGCTATCACGGAGTCAGATCTAACAGAGAAAGCTCTCAGGGAGAACACTCTAAGGGAGGGCACTCTCACAGGAAACACTATTAAGAAGCATGCTATCAAGATTGGTGTCTCAGGGAGATAGCTCTCATGGAGGGTGTTCTCAAGGAAGGAACTCTTCAGGAGTGCACTTTCCAAAAGAACGTTCTCACCAAGGGAACTCTCAAGGTAAACACTCTCACATGCATAACACAAGGTGCTCTCATGGTAAACACTCTCACATGCATAACACAAGGTGCTCTCATGGTAAACACTCTCACATGCATAACACAAGGTGCTCTCATGGTAAAATTTCTCATGGAGGGTGCTCCTAAGGAGAATTCTCTCTCAAAGATGACTCTCAAGGAAAATGCTCTCAGGAAGGGTGCTTTAAAGAAGGGCACTCTTTGACAAAACAATCTCAATAAGGGCACTTTCAAAGAGAACGCTCTTTGGAAGGCTGCTCTTAAGAAAAATGTGCTTGAACACAATGATCACATAGAGAATTCTTTCAAGAAGGATGCTTTCAAGGAGGGCATCCCCATGAAGACCACTCTTAAGGGGGACGTTCTAATGGAGGGCACTATCCAAGAGAATGCTCTCAACAAGGGCACTCTTAAGGAAAACACTCACGTGCGCAATGCAAGGTGCTCTCAAGGAGAACACTCTAAGGGTGGTCGTTCTGAGAGAGAAAGCTCTCAATGAGAATGCTCTAAAGTAGGATGATCTGACATACATCACTATTAAAAAGGACGCTCTCAAGGAGGGCATCCCCAGCAAGACCGATCTCAAGGAGGGTGTTCTAATGGAGGTAGCTCTCGAAGAGAACAATCTCAACAAGGGCACTCTCGAGGAGAACACTCTCACATGCGTAACGCAATGTGCTCTTAGGGAGAATGCTTTGAGAGAAGTCTTTCTAGGGGAACGAGCTCTCTGAGAGGCAACTCTCAAAGAGGAAGCTCCAAGAAAAATGCACCAGGGCAACCAACCCCACAGAACATGCCCGCAACACTACAAGCCTTTTATCTCAAATTGTAAATGAGGATACCACCTTATCTAGGGTTATCCTTCTTCACAACAAGGCTCTTGAGTTACAAACATGAATAAAAAGGCTATGATATCGTGGGCATGGCAAGGTATCGTTAGGGGAGAAACCCACTTATCGCTCTATCACTACAACTGGTCGTCAACTCTACCTCCCCCTATATATGTTGATTGGACTAGTTTCAGCCATACCATCTTGCAGCCTTATAAATTTGATCATGAAGGACTAGCTTAATGAGAGAACTCTTAGGTAGAGCACTCTCACATGCATAGCACATGGCGCTCTCAGTGAGGATGCTCTCAAGGAGAATTCTCTTCGAAGGATAGCTCTAACAGACTGTGCTCTCAAGGAGGGCGCTCTCATGGAGAACATTCTTAAGGAGGACCCTCTCAAAGAGGGAATCCTCAAGGAGACCACTCTCATGGAGGGAATTCTCAAGGAGGGAACTCTTAGGAAGGGATCTCTGAACGAGGGTGCTCTCGAGGAGAACACTCTCAAGGAAGCCACTTTCAAGGACAACGCTCTTGAGAAAGGCTCTCTCAAGGATGACTCTCTCCGAGACGTCACTCTAAGGGAGGAAGCTCCCAAGGAGGGTGCTATCAGGGAGGGAAATCTCATTGAGAACATTCTTAAGGAGGACACTCTCGATGAGGGAGTCCTCAGGGAGACTGCTTTCAAGGAGGGCCTTCTTAGGAACGACACTCTAAGGAAGGGCACTCTTTGAAAGAATGCTCTCAACAAGGATGCTCTCAAGGTGAACACTCTCACATGCATGACGTAAGGTGCTCTCATGGACAATGCTCCCATGGAGAACACTCTCATGGAGGCTACTCTAACAGAGGATGCTCTTATGGAGAATGCTCTTGGGGATGGCACTCTCAAGGAGGGAACTCTTCGACAAAATGCTCTCAACGAGGGTGCTCTAGGGAGAATGCTCCTAGTGAGGGTGCTATCAAGAAGAATGCTCTTTAGATGGCCCCTCAAGTGGAGGCCACTCTCAAGAAGAATGCTCTTGTAGAGGGACATCTCATGGAGAACACTCTCAAGGAGGGTATCCCCAGGAAGACCACTCTTAAGGAGGGCACTATAATGGAGGGAACTCTCCAAGATAACACTCTCAACAAGGGTGCTCTTGAGGAGAATAATCTCATGTGCATAACACAAGGTGGTCTCAGGGAGAATACTATAAGGGAGAGCACTCTCTAGTAGGGTGCCTTCCCAGAGGGATCTCTCAACGAGGGTGATCTCAAGGAGAACAATCTCACATGCGTAGAGAAAGGAACTCTTGGGGAAGGTGCTCTCAAGAAAAACACTCTCTGAAAGGTCACTCTAACGAAGGGAACTCTCACAGAGAATGTTCTTAATTCTCTTGAGAAGGACACTCTCATGGAGAATGCTTGTAAGGAGGATGCTCTTGAGGAGGGTGTCCTCAGGGCGGGCACTCTTAGAAAGGGTGCTCTCTGATAGAACACTCTCAACGAGGACACTCTCAAGAAGAACACTCACATGAGGCCACAAGGTGCTCTCATGGAGGATTCTCTCAAGGAGAACACTCTCACAGATGTAGAACTAACGTAGAAATATCTCAGGGAGAATGCTCTCAAGAAGGGCACTATCACAAAGAATGCTTGTAAGGAGGACACTATCTAGGTTGGCATCCTCAAGGAGATAACTCTCAAGGAGGGCATTCTTAGGGAGGGAACTCTCCAAAAGAACATTCTCATTGAGGACGCTCTCGAGGTGAACACTATCACATGTGTAACGAAAGCTACTCTCATGGATAACTTGGTCATAGAGGGCACTCCTAAGGAGAACGCTCTTGCAGAGGCCACTCTTAGAGAAAATTCTATCAGGGAGGGCACTTTAAAGGAAGGAACTCTTCGATGGAATGATCTCAATGAGGGTGCTCTCAAAGAGAAAGCTCTTCTAAAGGCTGCTCTAATGGAGGGAACTCTTAAGAAGAATGCTCTCATTTAGGGTGATCTCACGAAGGATGCTCTCAAGGAGGGCATCCCCATGGAGACTGCTCTTAAGGAGGGCATTCTAATGGAGGGCACTCTCCAAGAGAATGCTTTCAACAAAGGCACTCTCAATGAGAACACTCTCACATGTGCAATGAAAGGTGCTCTAAAGGAGAATGCTCTAAGGAAGGTTGCTCTAAGGAAGAGAGCTCTCAAGGAGAATGGCCTTGATGAGGGCGATCTCATGTAGAATGCTCTTAAGGAGGATGCTCTTAATGAGGGCGTCCCTGGCAAGACCGATCTCAAGGAGGGTGTTCTAATGGAGGTAGCTCTCCAAGAGAATAATCTTAACAAGGGCACTCTTAAGGAGAACACTAATAAGGCAAAGTGTTCTCAGGGAGGTTTCTTTTAGGGAGAGCGCTCTCCAAGATGGAGCTCTCAAGGAAGGCACTCTAGGAACAATGCTCTAGGGCAACCAACCCCATGGAACATGCCTACAATGCTACAAGCATTTTATCTCAAATCTTAAATGAGGACACCCCTTTCTCTAGGGTTATCCTTCTTCACAACAAGGCTTGTGAGTCACAGACATGAACAACAAGGCCACGATATCATGGGTAGGGCAAGGAATCCTTGGGGGAGAAACCCACGTATCACTCTATCACTACAATCGGTCGTAAAATATACTTTCCTCTATTATTTTTGATTGGGCCAATTTTAGCCATACCATCCAGCACCCTTATAAATTTGGTCACAAAGGACTAGCTCCAGGAAAACGCTCTTAGGTAGAGCGCTCTCACATGCATAGCACAATGTGCTCTTGGGGAGGGAACTCTCAAGGAGAAAGGCCATCCTAATGGAGGGTGATCTCATGGAGAACACTCTTAAGGAGGATTCTCTCGAAGAGGGCATCCTCAAGGAGATCACTGTTAGGGAGGGCATTCTCAAGGAGGGAACTCTTAGGAAGGGTGGTCTTCGACAAAACACTCTCAACAAGGACACTCTTGAGGAGAACACTCACATGAGGGTGCAAGGCGCTCTCATGGAGGGCACTCTCAAGGAGAACACTCTCATGGAGGCTACTCTAATGGAAGTTGCTCTTAGGGAGAACGCTCTTGAGGAGGTCATTCTCAAGGAAGGAGTTCTTCAATAGAACACTCTCAATGAGGGTGCTCTAGGGAGAATGCTCCTAGTGAGGGCCCTCTCAATGAGAACGCTCTTCGAAAGGCTGCTCTAATGGAGGGCGCTCTCAAGGAGAATGCTCTCAGGGAGGGAACCCCTAGCAAGACCAATCTCAAGGAGGGAATTATAATGGAGGATGCTCTCCAAGAGAATGCTCTCAACAAGGGAACTCTTGAGGAGAACACTCTCATGTGCGCAATGCAAGGTTCTCTCAGGGAGAATTCTCTGAGGGAGGTCACTTTGAGGGAGAGTGCTCTCCAGGAGGGCACCCTTCAAAAAAGAGCTCTCAACAAGGGTGCTCTCGAGAAGAACAATCTCACATGTGTAGCACAAGGCACTATCAAGGTGAATGAGCTCCAAAAGGCCACTCTCATGAAGAACGTTCTTAATGAGACGCTTTCGACCAAGTGTTCATTGAATGGACCTTCGTGATCAAATTTATAAGGGTGCTGGATGGTATGGCTGAAACTAGCCCAATAAACATATATGTGGAGAGGTAGTGTTCTCCCTAGGAGCATTGCATGGTGCTCTCTTGAGAATTCTCTCTATAGCAGCACCTCACATAGATGCGCTGGCAAGAGCACTCTGCAGAGAGAATCTCATGTAGTGCTTGCGAGAGCGCTCTCCCTTGGAGTGTCCTCCCTAAGAGTGAGTTGTATTATGCATTTGAGAGAGCTCTCCATGAGAGCACCCTCATTGAGAGTACTTCTCCCAAGGGAGCCCTCCCTAGGAGCGGTCTCCTTGCGGGCACACTTAGGGAGAAAATCCTCTTAAAAAGTGTTCTCTCTGAGAGCAACTTCCCTAAGGCATACCCATGAAGGCCACAAATGCACTCATAATCACACCCAAATATGCACTCGTGATAGCCTAGGATGCAATCAGCATCACCTAAAAGTGCATTCAGTAAGGCCAATATTGCACTTGGCATCACCCAGAAGTGCATCCATGATGGCCTAAGATGCACTCCGCTTCTTCTAAAAGTGCATCCTAGGGGAGTCGGCCTACCTCTCCCTATATATGTTGATTGTGCCAGGTTTAGCCATACCATCATGCACCCTTATAAATTTGGTCATGAAGACCACGTTCTCAAAAAGAGCACTTTCAGAGAGAGAGCACCAAGTAAGGGTGCCCTCAAGGAAAACGCTCTCAAAGAGGTCCCCCTCAAGTAGAATGCTCTCGGGGAGGGTGCTCTTAGCGAGAATAATCTAAGTGAGGGTGCTCTCAGGGAGGGCACTCTGCATGAGAATGCTCTCAACAAGTGTGCTCTTGAGGAGAACATTCTCACGTGTGTAGCACAAGGTGCTCTCAAGGAGGGTGCACTTAGTGAGAATGCTCTCAGGAACACCACTCTAATGGAGGACACTCTTCGAGAGAACGTTCTCAACGAGGGCACTCTTGAGGAGAACACTCTCATGGTCATAGTGAAAGGTGCTCTCAGGGAGGGTGATCTCAAGGAGAATGCTCTTAGGAAGGCTACTCTAACAGAGGGCACTCTAATGGAGAATAGTCTTAGGGAGGGCAGTCTTAAGGAGGATGCTCTCCAAGAGGGCTTCCTCAGTGAGGTCATTCTCAAGGAGGGCACTTTCATGGAGGGCACTCTTTGAGAGAATTCTCTCAACAAGGAAACTCTTGAGGAGAACACTCTAATGTGTGTAGTGCAAGGTGCACTTAGGGAGAATGCTTCCATTAAGGGCGCTCTCCAAGACAATGCTCTCGGGGAGAGCACTATTAGGGAGGATGCTCTCAAGGAGAACATCCTCATGTGTGTAGCATAAGGCACTCTCAAGGAAAACGCTATGAGGGAGGCCGCTCTCAAGGAGAGTGCTCTCTGGGAGGGTGCCCTCCGAGATGGTATTTTGAATGAGAACACTATCATGTGTGTAGCACAAGGCACTCTCAGGGCGGGTGCTCTCAAGAAGAATGCTCTTTTGAAAGCCACTGTTGAAACACCACAAAAATATTTTAAGTGTTGTGCCAGCGTATACGCCCCACGTTCGTGCCCAGCGTCTACGCCCAGTGTCTACGCCCAGCGTTCACGCCCAGCGTCTACGCCCAGCGTACACGCCCAGTGTTCACGCCCAGCGTCTACGCCCAGCGTTCATGCCCAGCGTCTACGCCCAGCGTCTACGCCAAGCTCCTCAGTGTACA
Organism: Gnetum montanum; assembly: GCA_015680685.1. Taxonomy (NCBI): domain Eukaryota; kingdom Viridiplantae; phylum Streptophyta; class Gnetopsida; order Gnetales; family Gnetaceae; genus Gnetum; species Gnetum montanum. The sequence continues at coordinate 102,524 of MNCI01024940.1, forward strand.
CACCCAGGTACGGCAAGGGCACACGCTCGATGACAGGATTTCCAATGGCAACATGAAGATTACACCAAAGAGCAAAGATTGAAGCAAGTGGACTTCCGTCGGTCTCTACGCCTGGCGTCTACGCCTGGCGTATACGCCCAGCGTGTATGCCCAGCGTACATGCCAGCTTGTAATGTATACGCCCAGCGTGTGCTGAGTTTCTAAATTGTAACGCCCGGTCTATACGCCACGTGTCCCCTCATCCGCTTTTCCCGGTAACCCTACCCCTATAAATAGCCCAATTTTCCACATTTACCCCCCCGCGAAAATCTACCAGAGCCAACCCAGAGCAATTACGCTGCTGAAACCCTCTACTCTTACGCTTACATTGGAAACCCTGCATGCTATACGCTGTACGCTGAGCACAGTCCGCGCTTCGCCTACCGTGCCCGCCAGCTGCATCCTTCCATTCACCGGGGCTTTACGTCTGCCTTGTGTCCCCACACAACTGCGTTAGACCGGTGCACAAAACTTTAATTCCATAATCTATTGTTTACACTTGCAGCAAGTTCTTTTACAGTTTTATGTTAATTTGGCCCGCGCTTTGTTTACGCTTGTTTACGTTTGTGCTCCGCGCTCGGTTCGTGCTCGAGGACGACCACTGTTTACGCTCGCTGTGAGTTCTTTTTTAGTTTTACATCAATTTGGCCCACCCTTCGTTCATGCCTGCTTGCATTTTCACTCCGCCTCCATTCATATATGCCCACTGTTTACGCCGTCTGTCTGCTCATGCCATACATCCATTCACCGTTTACGCACACGCCCGTACGCTCACGCTGTGTTCATTTCTGTTTATGCTGTTCACGCCCCATTCCGTTTACGCCCGTTATATTTACGCCGTGCACGCCTGATTCATTGCTTACGCCCTGTTTACGTATAACCCAGCATATAATGCTTCGGCGGCGCTCGGGGAAGTCCTTGTTTGATCCGCGTGCGGACCATCCAAGGCACTCTGCCTTCGTCCTTTCAAGCTTGCCCTCAAGCGGAGGCGGGGTCGACTGTGCTTGTCTGCATCTCCTTCGGTGTTCGTTACATTCCAGCCTTGCACCGACGATTTCGGTCGGCATAGTTTTTGGCGCTAGAAGGAGGGTCCTTCGTTAAACAGGCTTCACGCCCCTCAGCGTTCACGCTGATCAGCGTCCTCGCTGCCGCTCTTAAATCAGACTCAGCATCTACGCTGTCGACTCCAGCGTTTACGCTACATAAACCCTAGCGTACACGCTACACGCTTACGCCAGCGTCTACGCTACATACTTACCGTACACGCTACACGCTTACGCTAGCGTCTATGCTGCATACTTAGCGTACACGCTACACGCTTATGCCAGCGTCTACACTGCATACTTAGCGTACACGCTACACGCTTACGCCAGTGTCTACGCTGCATACTTAGCGTACACGCTACACGCTTACGCCAGCGTTTACGCTAGATACTTAGCCGGTAAACTTGTCTACGCCACCGCATACACTGTTATCCATATCAATTCCACACACTCAAATCGTCTATAATCATGAATCCCATCAACATCACTACTGCTACTACCCAGAACGTTAAAATCTCAGACACAACAACTACCCAGCAACCCACCACACAACATATGGGAGGGCAATCCACAATGGGGCCCCGTCGATCGTTGAGGTTGCAAGGGAGAGACCCTACCGCTAACATCATAAGCCAAGACGAGTATAACTTCATTTGCATTAAGATGCAGGCAGGCTTGGCAGTAGACCGGGCTGAGATGGAAGTAAAAAGGCAATTTGAGATCTTTTATAGAGGGGGGTATGAATTCATCCCTTCCCCGTACGACGTAATCCCCATTCCGGAACAATTCTCGGAGCTCTTTACGTAGCTCCTTCTGCATAGGAGCCAATCGTTAGACCAGGTTACGGTAGAACCACAACGGGATGAAGAGGATGAATTCGTTGCGCAATCTAAGCATGAAGACTCCTATCATACTCTCAGTCCGCATAACCACGTGAACCCTGTGTTTAACCCGGACGCAGGGGAAACCACACCCCTCCAACTCATTACCTCTGACCACACCCAAGCACTGTTACAAGGAACATCTGCGTCAGCTCAAGTCCCTCCCCAAGGCCACCCTTTGTCGAATGCCTTCCCTTTTACACCCACAGGTTCATCCTCACAAGCACCGCCCCCTCACAGCAACTTGGGAGTGATGTTTCAAGCCCAGTCCCAAGTGGTAAGAATGCCACACGTTATACCTGTGTCCACACCCGCCCACTACATCCCGCATATCCAAACGCATGCGCCCCCTTTCACTGCCGTAACCCAACAAGGGGCCTCCTCGCACAACATGACCGGGCAGTGGCCGATGACGGGCACGACGTCGCACCAGACTTCCCACCACTACATACCACCCCACATGTTGCCAATAATTCATGTGCCTTAGGCACAGCCACAACCACAGCAGCCACAACCTCCTCTCTATAATGTAGTGCCTCTGATGCCATCTACTATACACTTCCCGCAAACGCAACCCCCAACAGCGCAACTTTCAGCCTTCCACTCTACCGTTCAACAGTCTAACCCATACAGCCAGCCCCAAGCCCAAACTACCTTGCTCCCAAATGCTCAGGATTGGGCAGATGCCAAAAGAATGATGCAGGAATTGACAGATGAGGTAAAGCGCCTCAAAACCGTCACCGATGGGGAGATGAAAGTGGTAGATTTCTACAATGATGACCCCATCAGCTCCTCTGTCCCACCTTTAACCTTACCCAAAGGTGTTCCCTTGCTGACATTAACTAAGTATAACGACGAGACAGATCCTAACGCCCATCTCATAACATTCTGGTTGGAATGTGCCCTGCTTCAAGCCTAGCCTCACGCTGTCCTCCGAGTGTTCCCCATGTCCCTCAAGGGAAGGGCACTCGATTGGTACCGCGCTTTGCCCAGGAACTCCATCTGCGCTTTGGATGACCTTATACGCTAGTTTGTGACCCGGTTCAAGTATAACTTGAAACCCGAGCCCACACTAGATAGCCTCATGCAGATTAAGCAGGGGCCTCTCGAACCGGTCCAAAAATTTATTCAAAGATGGAGCGCAGCTCTGAATGAGCTTCATGAACCGATCTCCCCATTTTACCTACTTACGATCCTAAAAGGGGCTGTCAACGATTTCTTTAAATCTAAACTGTACTATCTCAATGCGCGAGATCTCAGTCAGGCGTTCGAGCAAATTAAGAACATTGAAGAAGCTGCCCAAAACAGCCATGATCCAGCTTACATAGCCTTTAAGAATCAACATACTAAGAAAGATAAAGAAAAGACTAAAACCACTATAGCGGCCGTAGCAGGGACGCAACAACAAAAGGCACCGACGCCACCTACCAATTATTATCACCCCCCGCCCACAACCACTGCACAGGAATCATCATCGCAGCAGAATCCGACAAACCGTACACAGAATTTTGAGAGAAAAGAGCCCTCTCAATATACGCCTCTGCCAATGAAGCCTTCTCAACTCTTCGATCAACTCTTAAAGGCTGGGTTGATGAGCCACAAACAATTATCCCCTGCGGCCCTACAAAGACACGACCGATTCTGTCAACTCGTACAGAATCCGAGCCTAGCAACGCCAGATGAGCCCCCCGTGCCCAAAGGGTTCCGAATGGATCGCTTTTGCGACTATCATCAAAGACCGGGGCATGGAACAGATTACTGTTTTACTTTGAAGCAGGATATCCAACGGATGATTGACGAAGGTAGCATCACATTCGACGGGGCTAACCCCGTCCAACCACAAAATCAAACCATGGGAGTGTACCAAGACCCCCTAAACACTAAGGAGGCTCCATACACAATTAGCACGATTTACTGTGACAATGAGCCCGACACACCCCACGTTAACACGGTACACCCCGAGGATAAGGAAATATCTAACAAGCCGTTTGTAGTTCAAATCCCTCTCGTTGAGCCTACGCTCGCACCCCAGACATCTCATACCCCGCAGCGGCCGTACATAGTTCGAGTGCCCCCCACTACACCTGCCTCCCACAAGACAACGCGCCAACAACCCTACATGGTGCGCATTCCCCCTGTTAATCCCGCGAACACAACGACACCTTATGCTCGGCCTGCCCCCTTTGTAGTCCGAGTACCACCCACTGTTGCAATGACCGAGGTCCCATCTCCACTAAGGCCAACTCCATACGTCGTCCGCGTTCCCGCACAGGCTCCTGCCCAGTCATACCCGTGACCCCGTCTTGCTCCATATGTCGTAAAGGTCCCTGGACAATCCCAGGGTCTGAGGCCAGGCCCTTGTAACACGCGAGAACGCCTAGCGGACAGGCTCACACGCGAACGCGTGGAGAGAGAACGCCAACGGCTAGCCGTGGGGCCACCTAAACCAACACCTCTTAGCGCCATGCCTATGGCATCATCTGACAATCAACCTAACATAGGCAGCAGCGGCGAAACCTCTCGGACGCACGAACAACGTGAAACGGCTAATATCCGCAAGAACGAGAAACCACAGAAACGTGAGATAAACCTCCTGGGCCCGATGGACTCGATCCCTCTCAACCAAAATGCTCCTGACGGCAGAGATTTTGCGACGGTCCTAACGCAAGTCACTCGGCACTGAAACAAAAAAACACGTCTCTAAGCTTATATGATTTAGTGCTGACTTCCCAGACTCACCGCGAAGCCCTTGTACGCATGTTAACATCTATCCCGGTTAGTGAGGACTTGCCTCCGAACGAACCAGCAATCCATGCGGTGATGTATTCTCCTCGCGGGGTCAATCCTAACGCCTTAAGCTTTCGTGACGAGAGCATCAAAATAGATAAAACAACCGGCGAGACGACGACGACCCCCATGTTTATAACCATACATATAAACCAATTTAAGATACATAGGGTACATGTAGATGATGGGGCAGCCACTAATGTTGTGCCATATCCAATCATCGAACAATTGGGGCTTACAGACTCGATTAAACCCACAACAACTACATGTTTGAAATCCTTCAGCGGGTCGCGTGTATTAGTCAAGGGCACGATAACCCTTGACTTTATAGCGGGAAACCAGTTCCCTACATCCGCTGATTTCTTGGTAGTCGATGAGATGCCAGGGTTCAATCTCATCTTGGGAAGGCCCTGGTTAGCCCAGTTAAGAGCCATACCATCTCGCATACATCAGGAAATTCACCTGCCCTACGAGGGCGGAGAAGTCATTATACATGGGGAAACGATCATTCCCATCATCTCTTCAAACTCAGACATAGAGCAAGGGTCGGAAATAGAGCTCGAAAAGCCTAGCCCCAGCAACGAGAACCGCCGATCACCAATTGAATGCAAGCCCTCTGTCACGGATCAAAAATCTCCTGACACCAAAACGTCTCCATCTGGCATACTATACCTGCAGCCCCATGAAGAAGACAACGCGGAAATAACAACCAATACTGAAACCCTCGAAAATACAAACACCGAAAACATTCCAACAAACGTCCCCTGGGCTGAATTGCCATTCAACATAATCAGCGAGGGAGACGCTGAGTATAAAATAGTGCGTGTCAGTACATCCGTTGATTTAAAAATAAAGAATATCAAGAAACAATTAAAATAGAAAGCAAACCCCTAGTCCGAAATGACGTTAAACTATAAAAAGTACGAAATGACATTAAACTATGATAAAACAACAAAATTTTTTTTTTTAAGCCACCCCCGGTCCGAAATGACGCTAAACTATCATGTCCGCAATGACATAAAACTAGCCACTATCAGCAATGATTGGTTATCCGAGAAATCTATCCACATTCTCCAAAACATTCTTTAGTTACTCATGAGGCCCGAAATGGCCATAAACTACGCATGGGGCCCGAAATGGCCATAAACTACGCATGGGGCCCGAAATGGCCATAAACTACGCATGGGGCCTGAAATGGCCATAAACTACGCATGGGGCCCGAAATGGCCATAAACTAGTATCAGCTTTTCATTCTACTTTTAATCCCTTCTTGCATCGCACTTAAAACAGAAAACAAACCAAAACATTTTACATTTCCACGCCATGATATACCCAAAATCAACGAAAAAAATATATATACATATATGTGCATGTTATTGCATATACAATCAACAATCTCTGTTCATCTCATAAAGTTCCAGTTACAATTTTAGTGCAAAAGTTCCAGTTACAATTTTAGTGCAAGTTCGAATTGAAGAAGAAAGAAAATGTTAAAACACTAAGTGTTCGGGGCAGGAGGATCATCCTCCTCGGGTCCACCAGCATCAAGTTCCCCTGCTCCACTGGAGCCAGCTTCGCCAGTCTCGCCCCCACCTTCATCCCGAAAAGACCAAAAAGGAAACAGTCAACAAAAAGGCAAAAGTGAATGTCGGAATTTCAAGCTCCAAAAACAAAAAGAGACAAAACGCTGACCATAGGAGGTCCCCCCAGGCCGAATTCAAGTCGTCGCAGGATCTCCTCTTCAGGAACACTAGCCCAATCCGTCCCATCTAGACCCAAGTCTATATCAGCCAAAGCCTTGCCCTTATCAACCGCTGACCAGGTGGGGCGTTTCAGAGGGAATTCACCCACCGACACCTCCCCAGAAGCTGTTGTTATCCGCCGTTTTGGAGACTCCATCTCCACAATTTTGTTCTGGGCAAAGGTGTCAAAAGCGGAGCGTAGACCAAGACCTTCCACAAACATCTCTAACTATCGCTTCTCAATTGAAACTTCTTTTAGCAACTTTTTGTATTGGTGCTTGTGGTTCTTTTCGTCTTGTCCCCATTTGCGAACTTTGGAGGCAAAGGCCTTCCAATCCTGACACTTGGTGTTTAGCAGGTCAATTTGGGCTCTTTGCTCCCCCAGCCTCCGTATCAGCCCCGCATGGCGATTAAGAAGGTCCCAATACCTTGTGTAGGTGACCTTGGATGTCCGCCAAGAGCAATCATTGTTTAACTTAGCTGCTGCGAACTCATAGCGGGCCTTCAAATCATCACGTTCTTTTGACAAGGCAAAGTTCTCTTTCTCTTTGTCCTGAATTTGAAGCCACAATTGTTCGATAGAGCGCCTGCACGTCCACACTGCTTTAGCATTATGAACAAAACCCTCTGCTACCTCTTCATATACGGGTCTGGGCACTTGTTCAATTTCAAGGGAAAGTGCGGGCAAGCTTTCCATATGGACGGGCTCGGATGGGTCCCACCTTAGCTGGGCGCCTGTTTATGGGAAAAAGGTAAACGTTAAAACAAATGGGACTAAGCATCCAACTCTAAAACGAAAACTTTAGATACACCCACACCTATACTGGGGTTGATCCTCTCGATCCGTTTGACAACCTCTTCAGCCACCCCAACCATGAAATCCCTTTTACTTGGCATCTCCATCCAAGTAAAAGGTCCATCAGTGCGCGAAGAGCTAGCCTTCGGAGGCACTTCGGGAGGGATCTCTTGTTCCTTCTCTGAGATGGTCTCACCCTCCTCTGAGTCAAACGAAAACAAGTCATAATAGGGTAATCCAGGAACACATTAAGCCGCATGACTGAGTAATGAGACATACCGTTCCTTCTGATCTCCTCTTGGGTTGGAGGGTCTCCAAGGTCAAGGTCCCCTGAAAGAAAGCTTTTAAGCATTTCCTCAGTTTCCGCTTGATCGTCCAGGGGTTCAGTACCTCCAGTTCCTCCGGTCCCCTCCTCCAGCAATTCTGTGCCTCCCGCCGGGTCGGTCAGCTCCTCGTCTTCTGGTATAGGCTGCAGGTCATGTCTCTTGACTGCTCAATTCAAGACAAGCCAAGTCAGTTACACACAACCAATAACAGTTAAAATTACATGTAAGACAAGTAAAACAAAAAGCAAGAATTTTACCAGGAATCTTGAATCGGATCCACTTTACTCTAGGCCGCTCAATTTCGCTAGTTCCCTCGGTTGTGCTATCGCGCTTCCCCAATTTGGACTTCGCTTTGCCAATTATTTCCTTCACCACCCGCTCCGCCCTCCTTGAAGTAGGGGGTACTTCATCGAGTTCCACCCCTAGGCTGTCACGTGTGTGGAGTGAAGGGCTAGACGATCCACCCGTGGTAATCGTAAGGGATTCATCAATCCCCTCGGGGGCGTCTTGGGACTTGGCTGTGTCGAAAAGGTGGTTCACACAGGGGCAAGATAACTGATATCTATCACGCAAAACAAACTTGCCTTCCCCACGAACCACCAAGAATTCAGCCAAGCGATGGATATAGCCAGCAAAGAAAGCGAAGGTAAAATGGGATTGCACCTCTATATTTGAACGCATCCACTCTATATCCTTGGTCATCCCTGCTAATAAAAAATCCGCCCAGTTATAACGCACACCAGCCTCCAGAATAGTACGCATGACTCGTACTGCTTCAACGCCGAAAGTCTTGACTTGTGATAGCGTCTTCGGGAACAAACACGCTCTAAATAAGGGGTAGAGTTCGTTAACTTCCTCAACCTTTGTTTTCCCCTGCATTGGGAACCCTTTGGTACCCTTCCTAATCCCTAGCCAATCCTCCAAATCACGAACCATCTCAATTTCTTTATGCATCCTGTCCATAACAACTTTTATGCCACTAGCAGGTACGCTAAACAAATCCGCGAGAAATTGAGGTGATAATTCAAAAATCACTTTCACGCCCCTAATACAGGCGCTATAGCAAGAGATGGGTCTATCGAATGAATCTACAATCCCGATCATCTCCGCTATAGAAACGTTCGGGCTAGGGGCAACAAAGAGCGCCATGAGGCTGGCATGCTCCAAGCAGGCGACAATAGACGGCGAGGCCTTCGTTCGCAACCACTTCTGAGCGGCGTTGGTTTCACCAAATTTCATTGAGAGAGTAGCCTCGGTCCTCCCAGTCACGACGGAATCCCTACCGGAGGTAGTGCCAGCTATAAAGGCAAACCCAAAACCCTCATATGAGCATGATACTTGAAAATTGACCAAATCGAACAGAACATCTAGAAAACTTGGCCACTTACTTTCAGTGTTGGACCTTGAAGTTTCGCCCAGATCAGAAGCGGATAGAAAAATTGGCCCATTAGGAGCCCAGTCAGCATGCAACCAACCACGCGCGGTACATTGCGCAAATGCCTTCGAAAACTTCTTTGGAAAATGCCTCATGGCATCCCTAGTATGGGCCAAGACGGCCCCGCGCAGGGTGGGACCCACCATAAATGCTTCCACAGCCGTGCGTGCCAACCCAATCCCATCATCACCCGCGTAAGCCTCGTCTGGCGTAATTTTTGGTCTGTGGGAAAGCGAAAACGTGTGTCAAAATGAGAGTAAACATTTGAATATAAGAAAGAAGGGAACAACCAATGTTAGGGCGAAATTACCTTTCCACCTGGTATACTGTGCCAGGCGGGTTCTGGAACAAAGTATGCGCACGACCTGATAGGAACAATGTGTTGTTGATGTAATTGGGGCCTCGCGACAGCTGGTCCCACACACGGGTTAACGGACGGGTCGATTTAGGACCGCCGAGGGGAATGCCCTCGGCGACAAGTGGCCCTTCATCAATGTCCTCCATGAAAATCCTGACGCCTTCCGCTGCACCATGTAGCATAGCCTCAATAATGCTCCGAGCCACATCACCGCCTAGATGAGACCAGACCACAACATCGAAATAGTCCAGCAAGAAAGCCAGAAATTCGCAGGCCCCGTCCCGGAACCAAACCCCATTATGTTCAACGACCAAGTTCGGGGTCGGGTCATTACCCTCCAAAGGACCAAACCATGTTAGGACCCCAACCAATTCAATCACAACAAGGGGAGTCTCAACATCTCTGCAAACCGTTAAACAACGCCAAAAATCAGTATCCAAAACTTCATTTTTAAAGATTTTTGGATGCTTACAGAAAATTCCCCAAGTCACGCTTGGCGTATATGCCCGGCGTGCGAAAAATAGTCATGCTGGGCGTATACGCCCGACGTGCGAAAAACAGTCACGCTTGGCGTATATGCCCGATGTGCGAAAAATAGTCACGCTTGGCATATACGCCCGGCGTGCGAAAAACAGTCACGCTCGGCGTATACGCCCGACGTGCGAAAAAGAACGCACGCGGCATCCATGCCGCCACAACCCTTCACTCTCGGCGTATACGCCGAAACCCTACACTGCGAAAATGGAAAATTAATGAAAACAGGGTCAAAGGCCTACCTGCGAGAAGATCCGGGCCACGCGGAGACGCTCGGGCGGGGTAGACCTTGCAGCATCGCCTAGCTCTCCTCCGCGAATGTCAGTTCAGGTCCTTTCTGCCCTCGGCCCTCCAGTTCTTTGCCTCTGCCCATCTCGGCATGTACGCTGGGGCTTCTTCTCGGCGTTCACGGTTGAGGTTTCTCCTCAGCGTTCACGCTGGGGTTTGGCTCGGCGTTCACGCTGGGGTTTGGCTCGGCATTCATGCTGGGGTTTCGCTCTCGGTTCACGCTCACGCTCCAAAAGTGAAATGACAAAATGACGCCCCCGCTTCCTTTTTATAGCGCATTCACGCTGATGCTGATGTTGACGCTGACACCGCCACCACCGCCGCCACTTTTCCGTTTTTCTTGCTTTTTGCCTCGTTTTTCGTGCTTTTTCGAATTCGTTTTGATTTTTTCAAAAAAGATATAAAATCTACACACAAAAACGACATAAACAACAAATTTCGGCTTTAGTTGCCCGATAAGGCATTAAACTGCCGTTCGTTGCCCGGTAAGGCATTAAACTGCTGTTCGTTGCCTGGTAAGGCATTAAACTGCCGTTCGTTGCCCGGTAAGGCATTAAACTGCCGTTCGTTTATCATGTTAACTCATTTTCGCACATGTATGCTAAAGATTGCTGAAAGACCTGAAACGACCTCCGCTATCTTATCAGGCTTTCCATTCATTGATAGGAACTTGCCTAATGGATTGCAAGCGCTTGACCGAGCCGTTGGTCATGGACGGACCATACGGCGTAATTGAAAGGAGTATCGATGCGAATCTCGTTTACACGAGCTCATCAGCGAATGACTTTACGATAGCTTCAACACAGCAAACGGTTGACGAATATGAGGGAATGACAAAGTCCCTCGACATTGAAGCTGAAAACATTACCGAGGACCCTCTAACCGAAACACCTATCGCCATGCCCAACGGGGAAATTAAAATCCTAAAACTAAGTGCACTAATAGAACCAAGTCTGGCTAGAGACATCGAAAACGTAATTAAGGATAATATGAAGGCATTTGCGTGGTCCTATATGGACATGCCCGGATTAGACCCCCGTATCGTCCAGCACAACATCGTCCTTGACCCGAAAGGTCAAACCCGAAGTGGCATTAGCGGTTCGTGGTGAGATTACCAAGCTCTATCAAGCTGGTTTCATTAGGGATGTTGATTACGCCGAATGGGTATCGAACATGGTTATAGTTCCAAAGAAGAACGGAAGCATTCGTCTTTGCATTGACTTCCGGGACCTTAACATCGCAACCATAAAGGATGACTTCCCCTTACCTAGCATTGATCAACTAGTTGACTCAACTGCTGGGCATGCCCTATTATCCTTTATGGATGGCTTCTCAGGATATAACCAAATACGTATCAATCCAGAACACCAGCTCTGACCTACTTTCATGACACCTTGGGGAACCTTTTGTTATACAATGATGCCTTTTGGTCTCAAGAATGCTGGGGCCACGTATCAAAGAGTGATGACGTATATTTTAAGTCATTATATCTTACACTCGCTCAATGATTACGTGGACGACATATTGGTCAAATCAAAATCGCCAGAACAACACGTGCAAGATCTTGACTTAGTATTAAAACGTTGTCTAAAATACGAACTAAGGCTTAACCCGAAGAAATGCGTTTTCGGCGTCAAAACAGGCAAAATGCTTGGATTTGTAGCCTCAAAGGCAGGGATACGGGTAGACCCCGATAAAGTTAAGGCCAGTATGAACCTAAAACCACCTAGCAATCTAACCGAACTCCGAGGGTTACAAGGGCGGTTGCAGTTCATTAGGAGTTCATTAGGAGGTTCATAGAAAATTTGATGGGAAAACTTACACCTATGAACCACCTACTACGCAAAAACACCCGCTTTGAATGGACATCGCAGTGCCAAGAAGCATTTGACAACGTTAAAACAGCACTCGCTCAGTTACCCACCATATTCCCGTCCAAAAACGATAGGTCGTTTTACATCTACTTGGCAACATCAGAATCATCGATCGCATCCATGTTGTGCCAAAAACGAGATGACGGAATTGAGGTACCTGTATACTACCTGAGTCATGCAATGGTTGCCCACGAAAAGAGATATAACGATGTAGAAAAGTCATGCTTAGCTTTAGTTTTCTCTTTAAAGAAATGGCGACATTATCTTTTCCAAAATCAAGTTAACATAATTTGTAAAGATAATGTGCTCAGAGCTATAACCGGAAACATCTATGAGTCAAGCAGGATAGCCCGTTGGAAGGCAATCATAGCTGAGTTTGACCTGCACTATGTAGCACAATCGTCAGTAAAGGGTCAAGCCATAGCGAATCAAATGACCACATCGCCAACGCATGATCCAGGTACAATAGAACCCGAATTCCTAGACGAGAATGTAAATACAATAGACACGGTGCCAGATGACTACGAGGCGGTTCTAAACTTCGACGGACCATCCACCTCCCAAGGAGGAAGCGCTGCCGCTGTAATCACATACCCCTCTGGAGAAATTAAGCCTTTCGCCTATCGCTTCAATTTTCATTGTACTAACAACATAGCAGAGTATGAGGGTCTCCTCAAAGGTCTCGCAGCCGCATTAGCCTCGGACATTACACGACTCGTAGTTAGAGGGGATTCACAACTAGTCATAAACCAAGTCACAGATGTCTATACGTGTAAAGCACAACACTTACAACCATACTGTGATTTGGCTAAGCACCTACTTAAACAATTCGAAAAGGTTGACGTCCAACATATCCCTAGGAACGACAACACCATTGCACACGCCTTAGCAACCTTAGCTTTAAACATATCCCTTGACATGTTTTATGCACTACCAAGCTCCGTGACCAGTTGTGTCGAGCCCATAACCAAAACCCTCGACGCACTTCCAATTGCATCTGTTAGTACAACACACACTAATGAATGGTATGATGACGTAAAAGAATACCTCCTGCTCGGTGAAGCGTCCCAACATTTAAACAACGCGCAAAAGGATGCAGTACGCAAGCGTTCTAAGCAATACACATTAATAGGGGATACGTTGTGCCGCCAATCCTACGAAGGCATACTGCTCACATGCGTCAATAGCACCGAGGCCCAAACAATTGTTGAACAGGTGCACGATGGAATATGCGGGGGACACATCGCACCGAGGGCAATGGCAACCAAAATAAGACGCCTAGGCTACTATTGGCCGCACATGGAACACGACTGTCAGTCCAAGGTCAAAACATGTAGTGTATGCCAAAAACACAGTAATCTCATCCACATTCCACAAAACGAGTTGTGCACCACACAAATCACATGGCCCTTCCAGAAGTGGGGACTGGACCTCATCGGCCCGATAACACC
>MNCI01024940.1:116959-154332 GCA_015680685.1 Gnetum montanum
GATACCACAGAACAGTCCTGGATCATGACTTAAAACTGATACCACAGAACAGTCCTGGATCATGACTTAAAACTGATACCACAGAACAGTCCTGGATCATGACTTAAAACTGATACCACAGAACAGTCCTGGATCATGACTATAAACTGATACCACAGAACAGTCCTGGGTTATGACTTCAAACTAACACCACGGGGTCCGCTAAGACTTAAAACTGGCAATGTAACGTCCGCCATGACATTAAACGGGCAATGTCCAATGGGTTATGAAACAAAACTAACCCATGATAGTCCGCTAAGACTATAAACTGGTGTGTTCATCTTCGGCTCCTCACTCCACAGCCACATTCATCCATCAGAATCATCGCATCCCCCGTCGTCGACTCCAACATTCAAAACTCAGAATCACCCGAATAATTTGGTTCACTTGCAGCTGGCTAAATCTAAGCTCTTTAATTCACTCATGGTTTTCTTGTCTCTTTGGAGTTGTCTTTGCAGGATGACGCCTAGGAGTTCTCGTACAAAGTTACGCTTCATCATAAGTAGCAAGATGAGCCAAGGTCCATTTGTTCACCTGGCAAGGCTAAATCGAACCCCTAACCTGCACATCCCCATTCCCTGAAAACCCACTATCTGTCCACCAAACCATTGCACGCTGCGAAATGTTACAGCAGTCGGAACACATACAACACAAGATTCATGCATGAGTACAAAAACAAATTGCAAAAAAAAAAAAAAAAATACGTACTCATGTCAAATGCAATCGAGAAACTTCCTATCGCATGGCTTTGGCTTTTCGCTAACGGTTTCCCCAAAGAAGGGAGCTGTTCCTCCAAAGAATGAAAAAAATCACCCCGTGGCTTTGGTAGTGAAAACTGGTTCTCCTGAAAAACCACCAAGAGCACCGTTCCACCAAAGGACGCACACGCTTGAGTCCCGAGTTGGCTGAAAGACGGCTATCGACAAGGACCGGCATACTGCACACCTGAGCACCCTACTCTCCCAGCATGGTCTCTCAGGCAATGACTGATCCCCACGATCCCTTCCTGCCCGCCAGTTTCCAATCTCACCCTTTCAATCCCATTTACCACTGAACACGGTATGATGAGGTCTGGCCAGATGACAAGGGACGAGGCTTTTATCGAGCTGCTTGCGGTGTTTTGCGCTTCTTTGTCGACGCTTCTTGGGTCAATTCCTCCAAGCGTCAACAAAGAGGGGCCAATGAAACACCACAAAAATCTTTTAAGTGTTGTGCCAGCGTATACGCCCCACGTTCGCGCCCAGCGTTCACGCCCAGCGTTCACGCCCAGTGTCTACGCCCAGCGTTCACGCCCAGCGTCTACGCCCAGCGTTCATGCCCAGCGTTCATGCCTAGGTACGGCAGGGGCACACGCTTGACGACAGGATTTCCAATGGCAACATGAAGATTACACCAAAGAGCAAAGATTGAAGCAAGTGGACTTCCGTCGGTCTCTACGCCCGGCGTCTACGCTCGGCGTCTACGCCCGGCGTATATGCCCAGCGTGTACCCCCAGCGTACATGCCAGCTTGTAACGTTTACGCTCAGCGTATATGCCCAGCGTGTACGCCCAGCGTACATGCCAGCTTTTAATGTATACGCCCAGCGTGTGCCAAGTTTCTAAATTGTAACGCACGGTCTATACGCCACGTGTCCCCTCATCCGCTTTTCCCGGTAATCCTACCCCTATAAATAGCCCAATTTTCCACATTTACCCCCCCGCGAAAATCTACCAGAGCCAACCCAGAGTAATTACACTGCTGAAACCCTCTACTCTTACGCTTACGCTGGAAACCCTGCATGCTATACGCTGTACGCTGAGCACAGTCCACACTTCGCCTACCGTGCCCGCCAGCTGCATCCTTCTGTTCACCGGGGCTTTACGTCCACCTTGTGTCCCCACACAACTGCGTTAGACCGGTGCACAAAACTTTAATTCCATAATCTATTGTTTACACTTGCAGCAAGTTCTTTTACAGTTTTATGTTAATTTGGCCCGCGCTTTGTTTACGCTTGTTTACGTTTGCGCTCCGCGCTCGGTTCGTGCCCGAGGACGACCACTGTTTACGCTCGCTGTGAGTTCTTTTTTAGTTTTACATCAATTTGGCCCACCCTTCGTTAACGCCCGCTTGCATTTTTGCTCCGCCTCCGTTCGTATATGCCCACTGTTTACGCTGTCTGTCTGCTCACGCCATACATCCATTCACCATTTACGCTCACGCCCATACGCTCACGCTGTGTTCATTTCTGTTTACGCTGTTCACGCCCCATTCCGTTTATGCCCGTTATATTTACGCCGTGCACACCTGATTCATTGGTTATGCCCTGTTTACGTATAACCTAGCGTATAACGCTTCGGCGGCGCTCGGGGAAGTCCTTGTTTGATCCGCGTGTGGACCATCCAAGGCACTCTACCTTCGTCCTTTCCAGCTTGCCCTCAAGCGGAGGCGGGGTCGACTGTGCTTGTCCGCATCTCCTTCGGTGTTCGTTACATTTCAGCCTTGCACCGACGATTTCGGTTGGCACAACTGTAATGAAGGGTGCTCTCAAGAAGAATGCTCTCATAGAGACTATTGTTAAGGAGGATTTTCTCATGGAGGGTGTCCTTAGAAAGACCATTCTCTGGGAGGACGTTCTCAAGGAGGGAACTCTTAGGAAGGGCACTCTTTGAGAGAATGCTCTCAACAAGGGTGCTCTCAAGGAGAACACTATCATGTGCATAGTGCAAGCCACTCTTGGGGAGAATGCTTTGAGGGAGGCCACTCTTAGGGAGAGCGCTCTCTATGAGAGCGCTCTCAGGGAGGGCATCCTCCAAAAGGCTGCTCTCAATGAGGACGATCTCAAGGAAAACACTCTCATGATCATAGTGCAATGTGCTCTCAAAGAGGATGATCTCAAGGAGAACACTCTTAGGGAGGCTAATCTAATGAAGGGTGCTCTTAGGTAGAATGCTCTTGGGCAGGGCGGTCTTAAGGAGGATGCTATCTAAGAGGGCATCCTCAACGAGGCTGTTCTTAGGGAGGGCACTCTCATGGAGGGTTATCTTTGAGAGAATGCTCTCAATGAGGGAACTCTCAAAGAGAGAATTCTCATGTGTGTAGCACAACATGCACTCAGGGATAATGCTCCCATGAAGGATGCTTTCAGGGAGACCGCTCTAATAGAGGATGCTCTCCGAGACAATGCTCTCAGGGAGGGCACTCTCAGAGAGGGTTCTTCTTGAGGAGAACACTCTCCCATGCATAGCAGAAGGCACTCTTAGGGAGAACACTTTGAAGGAGGCCACTCTCAAGGAGAGTGCTCTCCAGAAGGGCACTCTTGAGGAGAACACTCTCATGTGTGTAGTGAAAGCTACTCTCAGGGAGGGAACTCTCAAGGATGTAGTAACCAAAAACATCGGTGGCTAGAAAACACCAAGAGGTCATCGGTCATGACAGTCTTAACCTTGGATCCACATTAGGGTCATGCTAGATAAAGTGAAAATGAGGCACCCTAAATGGTCTGGTCGATTAGATAGGGACTTAGTCAGTGTTAATCTAATCTTTTGTAAACAGATAATTTGAAAGTGAGACTTGTAGTATATAATAATGATTTTTAAATGCAAAAGGAGTAGAAAATGATGTAAAATATGATGACAAGTAGGAAAGAAAAGTAAAATTTAGTTAGGAAAATGCACTGCTTCAAGGCTATGACTTTACTCTGTCAAGGTGGATACAATTGGTTGCACAATGCTGGGAGGCATAGAGATCCCAAGAGTAACTAAGACTTTTAGAGCAAGAAAGCTGGATGTTCAAACATAAATTTACGGGTTAATAATATAAAATGCTACGAGGATAGCAAGAAAGAACAAAACAGGATGCCAAATGGGAGTGCCAACTGTTTATAGTGCCAAACAAGATGTTTACAATGCTCAAGATTATAATGATAACTCTTTTTCTTGCTAGCTAACAAAATCACCAACCAACCCTTAGAGCATTGCTCATCGGAGTATTTATAGGACCAAGGACACGTGAAAGATGTGGTTTGGATGCCACGTGTCCTTGACCTATGTTGATGTGTCTAGGTTGCATGGACATGCAAGACCGTTAGACGAGCCTACCATGCTGTAATTGCGAGCCTACCATGTTGTAATTGCAAGCCTACCATGCTGTAATTATGTTGTTAGAACTTGGAGATGTGTGCCAACAATGCAAACAGATGAAATGCATTGATATAGCGTAACTGCTTACTATGTTGTGCTATGCTTTGTAGCATCGCGCGTTGGCGTAGCGTAGCATCTTGCTACATTGTGCTATGCTATGCAGTGTAGCATAGCATGTTGGCGTAGTGTAGCATCTTGCAACATTGTGCTATGCTATGTAGTGTAGCATAGCTTAGCCACTAGTTTGAAGCGAAAACTTGCATTGCGTCCTACTACATGTACTTAAAACCTTTTGAAGTGCTCTAAGTATTTCTTGCATACTTGCTACGCTGTGCTACGCTATGTAGCGTAGCAGAGCATAGTAGCTAGACTTAATCGTGGGCATGTCGACAATCTACTACCTTTGCTTTTTGCATTATGAAACTTGTGAACTTACTGATCCTACACTTTGAGATGCTTTTCACTACTTCCGTAGAGTTTCTATGCTGTACTACGCCATGTAGCATAGCATAGAATAGCAACCAACATGACCTACTTTTGCTAAGTTTGCTACTTTCTGGTGAAGGATCCATTGCTGAAGGACTAGGAGCCAAGCAAAGCAGCTATTTTCAAAGGCCAGAGGTGATAACTTAGTGCAATTGAAATGACTAAGTAAGCCAAGCCTTCATATCTTGCTCTTGCTACGCTATGTTACACTGTGTAGCATAGCATATTGTCTTTGCAATAATTCACAATTGATCATTTGAATGACTATCTCCTGAAGCTTGCTACGCTACATAGTGTAGTGTAGTGTAGTGAACTCTTCGACTAGAGAAATTGCCAAACTATTTTGTGCACTTTGAGCAATGCCGACAACTCTCCAAATCATTTTTAAGTAGGTTATTAGCTGGATGAATTACCTAGCTAGAAAATTTGCCAAACTGTACAGCCTAAACTCAGAGCATCGATTTCTTGCCAAAGTGACATGATGCTGCCTGAATCGCAAAGACCTGGTGTTACAAGAATGCCTTGAAAATTTAGGGTGTTTCATTGGTCCCTCTTTGTCGATGTCTAGAGGATGGACGTGAGAGATGTCGACAAAGAATACGAAACACCATGAAAGAAAAAATGCTAACATTGTTGTTTAGTGATCGTTGATATGTCACTTAGCTATGCTTGAGTGTGTTACATTGGTTTTGTAGGGGAAAAGAGAAGAGTTAAGTAGGGAGGAATGAGGTTTAGGAAAAGGGTAAAGATGAAACTTAGTAGAATCCCTCATTGGACTACTCATGAGGGAGTTTTTCATGTGGTCATCTTTATTTTTGCTGACCTTCAACCTCCCATTGAAATGTTTGGAGAGGGTGATTTACGAAACAGTGTATGTGCCATTTGTTTTAGGCATGTTTTTTTGTGTGCATGTGAACTTTTTCTCTCTTATGAATTTGCTTTTTTATTATTTTTTCATTTACATTTGTGAACAACCTTGTTGTAGGACAGGTGTTTCTTTCTCAAGATGTATTATGCTACATCCACATGGGCCTTTAACCCACCTACAAATGC
Source organism: Gnetum montanum (assembly GCA_015680685.1). NCBI lineage: Eukaryota > Viridiplantae > Streptophyta > Gnetopsida > Gnetales > Gnetaceae > Gnetum > Gnetum montanum. Next base: position 122,658 of record MNCI01024940.1, read on the forward strand.
TTCCCATGTGATAAGCTGTGTTACACACTTCATGGACTTTGCGGTTGAGCATATGGAAGGGCTTAACAAGATTTGGGAAAAGCTTGTAAAAGAGTGGAGCAAGAAAAAATTGCGAGTGCAAGAAGGTAAATAGAAGGAGCTTAGAAGATAGGGCAAGATGTGCACTATAAAGTAGCCAAGCTAGTCAAGGCAACCACTTTGCAATGCTGTAGCATTTGCTACCATAGAGAGACGCAGCTTCGGTCGACACCTCTCCAGAATGCACCTTGCAAAATCAATAGAGAGCAAACCAAAAGAAAAAACCATGATTAAAAAAGGAAGGCAAAGGTGTTGCTTGCTATAGAAATTTTTGAAGCTCTGGACACCTTTGCTAATGTACGATGTACAAAGTAGGAAGGCCAGTAGCGGCCTTGGAAGCATTCGCATGGAGGAGTTGGCATCAAAGGAGCGGGGAGTTGCTATGAGTACAGATGCCATGGAATCCTTGACAAAGGCATGCATTCTTAGTTTAGCCATGGGATCAGCTTCCAAATAGCTAAAATACATTTGAGCTTAGACTCTAGTAGGAAGCTAGAGGGTAACAATACTGTGGCTGGGCCATAATACTGCTAGAACTCCAGTAGCAGGCACTGATCAAGGAACCACCATCAAGGTGATGGGTCGTGACGATGGTAGGTCTGGAGGATTAGTGAGATGTGATATGACATCCCCAGAGGATCATGAAGATTCCAAGAGTGGCACCGTTACATATGTTCCAGATCGTGTTCTCATCGCATCGTGAGCTTCATTCTGGAACTGCAACATTCCACCCCACATTGGCACTGTGCATGCTCGCTTGATGTGTAATTGGTGTAGATGCATGCTGAGGACATGCAACAAACCCAGTTTAAGATCCTGGTAGAACATGTGTTGGTTTAAGGTCCCAGTAGATTGTTGTGCTGGTTTAAGGTCCCGACAGATCATATGTGCCAATTTAATGTCATAGCGGATGTGTTGTGCCAGTTTATAGTCATAGCGGATGAGCTGTGCCAGTTTTACATCATAGCAAATGAGTTGTGCCAGTTTATTATCATAGAAGACTAGCTATGCTAGTTTTATGTCATAGTGGACGAGTTCTTTTAGTTTATAGTCATAGTAGACTAGCTGTGCTAGTTTTACATCATAGCAGACAATTACCACCTTGGCTAGTTTTACATTGTAGCAGATGATGCTTACCGTGTTCATGCTTTAGATGTAGTATGTCTTGAGATATGAATGATTCAATAGATTCATGAACTCATTGCTGTCCATGTCTGCTAGCTTGAAGGATCCATTCCCAAAGGCTTTAGTGACCATTTATGGGCCTTTCTAGTTTGCTGAGAATTTTTTCACATGCTCACAGACAGCCTTGAGGATGAGGTCTCCCTTCTTTATTGGCTATTGATGGAATTTTTCATGATGTTTCTGCCATTTCTTGCTCTGGTAATGCTCTTTGTGACTCAACATTTGTGTGTGCTCCTCCTCTATTGAGTCAAGGTCAATAATTCTCAACTCATTGTTCTGGACCTCACTCATGACATCAGATAGGATCATCCGAAGTGATGGTACCTACAACTCAACAGGCAACACAGCTTCCGATCCATAAACAAAATTGTAAGGATTCTTACTTTTCATAGTCCTGCATATCGTCTTATAAGCCCATAGCACATAGAGGATTTTCTCATGCCATCACCTCGTGCTATTGTTAAGCATCCTCTTCAACAAGTTGATGATAGACTTATTTGTAGCCTCCACCTACCTATTTCCCTATGGGTAATATGGGGAGGAAAATGATTTCCTAATGCCCAAATTGCTGCAGAAGGTTTAGGTTTCTATACTACTGAATTGTGGTCCATTGTCAATTATAATAGTCATCGGAAGCCCAAACCTTGTCATGATGTTATCTAGGATGAAGTGGAAAACCTGCTGAGATGTCATCTTTCTCAGGGGGATAGCTTTCACCCACTTAGTAAAATACTTAGTGGTGGTGATGATGAAGCTATGTCCTATAGAGGACTTAGGCATGATAGGTCATATGAGGTCTAGTCCCCATTGTTAGAAAGGCCACGTGATTTGCGTTGGATTTAGCTCCATAGGTGAGACGTGTATGAGATTTTCATATCTCTGGCACATGTCACACGTCTTAACTTTTGACAAGCAGTCATGCTCCATATGGGGCCAATAGTACCCTAGGCATATGATTTTTGTAGCCATAGCCCTAGGTGCTATGTGTCCACCACACAGTCCCTCATGTACTTCATTAACCACCTTCTATGTCTGCTCCACACCTATGCATGCTAGCAATATCCCGTCATAGAAACGTTTTCATAGGGTGTCATTTCCCATGAGCATATATTGTTGGGCACGCTTACGGATCACATCTCTCTAGGAAAATGTCAATCCGCTTGGGGGTTCTTTGTGTTGTAGGTAGGATCTAATGTTTGTGTACCACTCCTGGGTATCTGCAGCATTGATAGAGGCCACGTGTTCCACCTGAGTGATGGGCTGAGTACATTTGGTGATCGAGGTCAAAAAACTCGCACTTGTAAAGGTGGCTAAGGCATCTGTTATGGTGTTTTCATTGCGTCGCACTTGTTGCACATCCGTAGTTGCAAACTATTTGAGCAGGCTTTTTGCTAGGTTGCAATAGGGTTGTAGATGGGTAGCTTTGTAGGCATAGACCTCAGTGATTTGATTCACAACTAATTTTGAATTGCCATGAATCATTAGGTGTTGTATGCATAGTTTTTGGGTAGCTAAGAGGCCTCTGAGTAGCCTCTCATACTCTACCATGTTGTTGGTGCAAGGGAACGCAAAACGATAATCAAACGGGTGCATTTTCCCATAGGGGAACGTAATGATGGTAGTTGCACTACCTCCTTGCATGGTCGAGGTGCTGTCAAAGTGTAAAGTAGCTTCCAAGTGTGATGGGATGGCATTGATAGTGCTAACATATTCGTCTGGGAATTCAGGATCTATGGTTTCCTGGTTGTCGATGGGTGAGGCTATAACTTGCGTCACTATAGCTTGACCCTTCATCGACGACTGGCTCACATGGTGTAAGTCAAATTTCGCGATTATTTCTTTCCATTGGGCTATCCTGCTACTTTCATATAGGTTGTTAGTGATATCCTAGAGTATGTTACTTTTGCAAATAATTTTAATTTTAGTGCAAAACAGGTAATGCCTTCACTTTTTTAACACAAATACTAAGGCAAGGTGATTTCTCTCTACTTCGTTGTATTTCATCTCATACGCTATTAGTGCATGACTCAGATAGTACACTAGTATCTCAGATCTGTCATCTCATTTTTGACATAATAGTGCTATGATAGATGTGTTGGAGGTGGCAAGGTAGATGAATAAAGGCTTATCCCTCTATGGTGGATGCATAGTTGGGAAGTGCAAGAGCTCTTTCTTCAAGTCATCAAAGGCTTGTTGACATTGAGTTGTTCATTCAAAGTTAACTCCTTTCTTTAGAAGATGTTGCATGGGATGTAACTTGTCAGTTAACTTTTCTATAAACCTTTGGATGAACTGTACCCTACCTTACAATCCACATAATTCCTTAAGATTTGTAGGAGGTGCCAGGCTGACGATGGCCTTAACTTTGTAAGGGTCCACCCATATTCTAGACTTCGATACTACAAACCCTAACATGCATTCGATTTTCACCCCAATGACACACTTCTTAGGATTAAAGTGTAAATCTACATTTAACAACACTTGAGGACTACCCCTAGATCATGTGGGTGATTAGTGGCCTCTTTGGACTTGACCGCTATATCATCCACGTAATCATTTAGCATTTCTAGGATGTAGTCACTAAAGATGTAATTCATGGATCACTGGTAGGTTGCTCCGACGTTTTTGAGCCCAAAAGGCATCATAGTTTAACAAAAGGTACCCCATGGGGTCATGAAGGTTGTTGTTAACTAATGTTCTTGGTTAATGTGAATTTGATTGTAGCCAGAGAAACCATCCATGAAGGATAATAGAGCATGATCAGTTGTAGCATCAATGAGTTGATTGATTTTTAGAAGTGGAAAATAGTCTTTGATCATTATCTTTGTAAGATCCTAGAAGTCTATACAGATTTGTATTCCTCCCATTTTCTTAGAAACCACAACGATGTTGGACACCCATTTCAAGTAATCAACTACACGGATGAAACTAGCTTGGTATAGCTTGGTGATTTCATCTCTTAAGGCTAGCGCAATTTCTAGTTTAACCTTACGAGCCTTTTGCTTGATTGCCTTCATTCTTGGGTCTAGGACGATGTTGTGTTGTATCAGCCTTGGATCTAAACCAGGCATGTCGCTATTTGACAATGGAAAGAGCTTAATGTTTTCTTGCAGAATTTTGCTACATCTTTGTGTGTTTGTGCATCTAGGAGGGAATTAAGTTTTGACATTTTTACTTCCCCCTTGGATGTGGTCATAGGAGTCTCGATGAGAGGATCCTCGGTTACATCCCCGACCTCTAAATCTAGGGTTCAAACCAGATGCTTAAGCCATTCTAGGGATGTTTCTAAGGACACTATGGTGCTAGCTACTATTGATCCCTAGTTGATTAGGTTTGGGTTCAATTGTCTTGCAAGCTTGTCATGTGGATAGGCTAAAGCTAATGGCGAAGAGAGATCACGATGGATTTCCATTCTTGCTCAATCTATAAGGCATTTGTAGATGCCATTGGCATTTTTGAGGCCTATAAAAAGTTCAAAGAGTAGGTAAAGGTTATGAAATATCCTAAATAGGAAGTGGACCTTCCCATAGGAGAGATCACAATTGCCTCTTTCTCTCTGGGACCATCGAGATGAATGACTACCGAAAAAGAGAAAGTTGCTGCAGACTTTGAACCAAGCAATAGGAGTTGGGTAGATATCATGGAAGAGGAGGTCTAGCACCACCTTGTGCTTGGTCTAGATCAGATACCCTTCAAGACAAATGCAGGTCCATCTCAGGTCAATCACTTTCTACTATGTTAATGCTTGTGCTTTGTTGTAGGTTGCGTGTGTTGCCCTAGCTGACTACTTCATTTCTACAATGTAGGTTCCAGATGAGGGCACAGGGCCCACAGAGGGTAGGAATGAAGGGACAGCAAAGGAAAATGTAGGGGAAGGCAATGCAAAAAGGAATGATGAAGAAGCAAATGATGAAGATGATGTGGATAGAGACAACCCATGATAGCATGGGATTTCTTTTGAAATTTTGAATTTTTGTAAAATTTTTACAAACATTGTGTAAAAGTCAAAAGTTTTGAATAAAGAGGAGAATTCTGGAAAAGAAATTGATTCGGAGCTAGCTTATGCATTGCGTACGTGCTAATTTTTATGTAAAATTTTCATGCTTTTATGTTTTAGTTTTAGACCATTTTAGGCCCCTGCTAGTTATAGGTCATTTTCAATCCTAGATAGTTTTAGGCCATTTCGTGCCCTTGCTAGTTTTAGGCCATTTCAAACCACTGCTAGTTTTAGGTCATTTTAGGTCATGGACTAGTTTTAGGCCATTGTAGGCCATCGCTAGTTTTACGTTGTTTTCGGGTCATAGCATAGCATAGTTTTAGGCCATTTCTCCTCAAGATTAGGTTAAACCCAAGCATCTCTTCGACCACGATGAATGTTGCATTCATGGGGAACTGGTCCCCTGCCACAAAGTCTATGTGGACTGTGCCCTTCACCATAACCCATGCCCCATTAAATGACTTTAGGCATGATGTTCTTGTGGGTTTTATCTGGTCAACCAAGCCCAACTTCTCCATAATAGGAAAGGGGATGACATTCATGGAAGCCCCATCATCAATGTGTACCCTTCAGATCCGGTGTTGGTTGATCCAAATTGTGATGAATAGGGGTGATGTAGTCACCTAATCCCTTTCGAGGTCTTCCCTAATGGAACTATGACTAAAATTTAGTTGGGACAGCTCTGGCCCTGCAGGTGTAGAGGGAAACATGACTGAGTGGATCACTTCCTCTTCTACTGGCATGTCTTCATCGACCGCAATCGACATCAACATGCGGATCAAAGCCTCATGGTGCAGGACAGACATCATGATTAGGTCGTACAAGCTCAATGTAGTGTTCTTTTATTTTACAGCTTGCTTGAATTAAGTGAGAGCATCCAAGAGGTCCTAGCCACCCCCCTATTTACTACCTTTTTCCTCTTCTATTCATCCAAGAAGACAAATTTTCCAAGGAAGGGTAGTTTCGGATATGGGTTCAGATCCTTTTTGGTGGGGTGGTGCAGACTACGCGGTTGTAACAACATCCTTCTTTGGTGATGAGGGTGTAGATGCAGGGGGTGAAGATGTAGGCTTGTAAATACCTGGGGTAGTACTTCCCTTCGACATTTCACCTGTGAAATGCACTTCTCATTTTTTAGGATGAGAAGGTTGTTCAGCTATCTTGTGCAGGATGGAACCTATTGAAGGAGTTGGCCCCATGATGACAAATGAAGCTAATAGTGTTAACAGGTAGGGTGGCATGGTTTCACTAATAGGTGGCATGGGGGTGGATGCCTGGGAAGGAACCCTGAGGACAAATAGTTGTTGTGAGCTTTGATAAGCCACTTGTGGTGCTGGTGCACTACACTAAGGTATGTGGACCACAAACGGTTGCTGGGATGGCCTAGGGTTACTGTTAATGCCAATGATGCTAATGACATAACCAGCATTGTTGGCGTTGAGGAGGTTAGTGTAGATGTGTAGGGATTGATTCTTAGGATGTACTAGGTTGCTTTCATCCAACACTAGTTTCCCTTGATCAATCATCCTTTGAATGTCATCCTTCAACACCAGACAATAATTTTTATTGTGACCACACTGTTGGTGGTAGTCACAAAACTGATCCAACCTAAAACCTTTAGGAACCAGGGGCTCATTGGGCAAGGTCAAGGAGGGGTTCCTAAGGAGCTCGCAGTAGCACTGATGTTTCCTAATTTCCTCCTATGAAATCTACTTGTGTTGGATGTACCCCACTGCTAGTAGTTGCTTTAGATGTTCTGAAGGCTTGACAAGTAGTGGGGTATACTTTGAGCGATCTTTACACTCAAATTTTGGTTTGGGTTGCATAGATGTCTTGGGTGCGGGTATGGGAGGTTACGGTGCACTACCCTACTTAGGTGTAGGATTAGCTTTGGGTGTGGCTAGTTTTTTGTTGTTCCTGTTACCATTGTTATTAGGTTTGGGCTTGGCCACATTCACCATAGTAGCCACTATGGATGTTGGGGCCTTACCCTTGTCGTTCTTTGTGAAGGTATTTTTGTAAGCAATGTAGGCTAGGTCTTTGATTGCCTCAGCCATGTCCTGTATACTCTTAGTTTGGGTAAAGGCCTGACTAAGAGTGCGAGGAGTGAGGTAGTATAGTTTAAACTTGATGAAGTCGTTCACTATGCCCTTAAAGATGGCCAGCAAGTGGGCCTCTGCGATGGGCTCGTGAATTTCATTAAGGGTTGCACTCCAACGCTGGATGAACTTTTGGACCGGTTCTAGAGGATCTTGCTTCACACTCATCAACTGATCTAGCATGATTTCTGGCTTTAAGTTATACTTGAAGCATGTCATGAACTGGGTCAAAAGCTCCTCCAGGGTTGAAATGGATGAGCGTGGTAGCACACAGTACCAATCTAAGGTTGTCCTGGCTAGGGACATAGTGAAGACATGGATAATCATGTGCGGCCATTGTTGCAATAGAAGGGACTTAGACCTAAAGGTAACAAGGTATGCATTGGGATCCCCCTCCCCATTGTACTTCATGAAGTTGGGGAGGGACATCCCTGGGAGTAGCGTCAGTGCAGGGATGGTAGGGCTGATGGGGTCATCTTGGTAAAAGTCCATGACTTGTACTGTGTCAGAACCAACAGCCTTAGGGTGTTTTATTTCTTTAGTAAGGGTCTGGATAAGCTAGAATGCTTAGTCTAGACCTTGGGATGACATATATGGTTGGGGAACTACTAGGGCAGCTCCCATCTCTGGGGTAGTAGGTGTGGTAGCATGGCCCATCGACGGTGCCGTTAGGGTGGCCCCAGTGAACTATGTTTCTTGTGGTGTCCACCAACTGATAGGTTGTGCCGTTGTAGCAATAGCCAAGGGTTGCACTATGGGGTAGAATTTTTGTATGGTTTGCAGAATAGACTAGATCTCCACGCTAGGCAGTATCATCTGTGGCACTTGGTAGGCCTGATGGCAGATGCGAGACATCTGCAATGGCAATGTGGTAGGGGGAGCAATGAATGGGGTCCACCACATTGACGGGCCTAGGCCCATTACTGATGGTGGGACAAGCATAAATGTGGGAATGGAAGCTGTAATTGGAATGTGATGTGCTACGGGAATGGATTGATGAATGGTTTGCAGAGGAATAGTGACTAAAAATGAAATAGAGAAAAAGGGGCGTTGATACACCAAGGAGTTGACATGGCTACCCATTGTAGATGTAATTGTGGGTTGCGAAGGCGTAGGCATGATTATGAAGGAAGTGACAATAGATAAAGGGTTGTTCTAGAAAGACTGGGTAGGGGGGATAGTAACAGGATTAGTTTAACCTCCCCTATCAAATTAGAAATCGAGTTCCTCTTATCTATCTTAGAAGGTCTCATCATGGTTAGATGTTGTGTGCTGCTACTACCTAAGTCTAGTGAACTGGATCAGTTGGTCTAGATGCCATTGATTTATCTATGTTAAAGGGATGGAAGCATCAGGAGTGGGAACAAACTCCTTCACATCACAGTAAGCAAACTCAAAACTACATTCGTCTTCGAGTTCTTGCACATCCAAGGGCAGGTTTTCCTAAATCTTTTCATAGAGGAAGTTATAGCGTTCATGCTGCTAGGCCAAGCCCTCAGGTCCCCGATTTTGGATCTTGAGGTATCGACGTGTTTCCAACATTGGCTTGAGCAGTTGTTCAGCACCCGTGATGCCTTGAACCGTGATGGGAAACTCAATGTTGAAAGTGTTAGCAACGGTGCTCGAGGAAGCCATTGTTATGAAGCTAAATAGTTAAGGAAATCATAAAGCAATCAAAAGGCTTTATGTCTTTTTAGATTCTAAAGAAATCATTAGAACAACTGATCTATACAACACAATGCATAAATAGCACCAAATGGTGTCATGTTTACGCTAGTGCGCTATAGGGTACAAAATGCGTACAAGACTACCATAAAACAAGCGAGTGAAATGGTGATCAGAGGCTTTATGTTCTACAGGGTTCCAAAAGAACCATTGAAGCAACTGATCTACACTGCATGATGTGTAAATAATCACAAATGGGTGTCAAATTTACGCTAATGCATAACAGGGTGCAGAATGCTTACAAGACCACCATAAAACATGGAAATGGAACCAAAGGCCCTCCTTCTAGTGCCAGAAAACTGTAGTGATTGAAAATGTCAGTGGCTGGAAAACACCGAGAGGTCATCGGTCATGAAAGTCTTAACCTTAGATCTGCATGAGTTCCATGCTAGATAAAATGAGAACAGGGCACCCTGAACGGTCTAGTCGATCAGATAAGGACTTAGTCGGTGTTAATCTAACCTTTTGTAAATGGATAATTTGAAAATGAGACTTGTAGTATAGAATAATGATGTTTAAATGAAAGAGTAGAAAACAATGTAAAATATGATGACAAGTAGTAAAGCAAAGTAAAATTCAGTTAGGAAAATGCACCACTTCAAGGTTATGACTTTACTCTGTCAAGGTGGATACAATCGGTTGCACGGCACTGGGAGGCGCAAAGATCCCAAGAGCAACCAAGAATTTTAGAGTAAGATAGCTGTACATTCAAATGCAGATTCAGGGGTCAACAATGGAAAATTCTATGAGGATAATAAGAAAGAGGAAAATAGGATGCCAAATGGGAGTGCCAACTATTTACAGTGCCAAACAAGATATTTACAATGCTCAAGATTACAATGCTAACTCTTTTGCTTACTAGCCAACAAAATTACCAACCAACCCATAGAGCATTGCTCATCAAGGTATTTATAGGACTAAGGGCATGTGAAAGATGTGGTTTGGATGCCACATGTCCTAGACCTATGTTGACATGTCTAGGTTGCATGGACATGCAAGACCGTTAGACGAGCCTACCATGCTATAACTGCAAGCCTTCCATGCTGTAATTGCGCTGTCAGAACTTGGAGATGTGTGCTAATGATGCAAACTAATGAAGTGCATTGACATAGCATAACTGCTTGCTATGCTACGCTATGCTTTCTAGCATAGCATGTTGGCGTAGCATAGCATCTTGCTACATTGTGCTATGCTATGTAGTGTAGCATAGCGTAGCCACTAGTTTGAAGCGAAAACTTGCATTGCGTCCTACTGCATGTACTTAAAACCTTCTAAAGTACTCTAACTATTTCTTTCATACCTGCTATGCTATGCTATGCTAAATAGCATAGCATAGCATAGGAGAGCAGTTGGACTTAATCACGGGAATGTCGACAATCTGCTACCTTTGCTTTTTGCACTGCAAAACTTGTGAACTTACTAATCCTGCACTTTGAGATGCTTTTCGCTACTTCCCTAGAGTTGCTACATTGTGCTACGCCATGTAGCATAGCATAGCGTAGCAACCAACATGGCCTACTTTTTGCTAAGTTTGCTTCTTTCTGGTGAAGGAGCCATTGCTGAAGGACTAGGAGCCGAGCGAAGCAACTATTTTCGAAGGCCAAAGGAGCTAACTTAGTGTAATTGAAATCACTAAGTAAGTCAAGCCTTCCTATCTTGATCTTGCTATGCTATGCTACGCTACGTAGCATAGCATAGCATAGCATATTGTCTTTGCAATAATTTACAATTGACCATTTGAATGACTATCTCCTGAAGCTTGCTATGCTACATAGCGTAGCCTAGTGTAGCGAACTCTTCAACTAGAAAACTTGCCAAACTATTTTATGCACTTTGAGCACCACCGACAACTCTCTGCATCATTTCTGAGTAGGCTGTTAGCTACATGAATTACCCAACTAGAAAATTTTTCAAATTGTATATCCTAAACATAGAGGATCCATTTCTTGCCAAAGTGACATGGCACTACCTTAATGTCAAAGACCTGGTGAAGCAAGAATGCCTTGAAAATTTAGGGTATTTCAAAGGAGAATGCTCTCTAGAAGGCCACTCTATCGGAGGATGCTCTCATGGAGAATGCTCTCATGGAGAACACTCTTAAGGAGGATGCTCTTGAGGAGGCCATCCTCAAGGAGACTGTCCTCACAGAGCATGTTCTTAGGGAGGGCACTCTTAGGAAGGGCACACTTTGAGAGAATGATCTCAATGAGGGCACTCTCAAGGAGAACACTCCCACATGCGTAGTGCAAGGCACTCTCAAGGAGAATGCTCTAAGGGAGGCCATTCTTAGGGAGGGAACCATTCAAGAGGGTGCTCTCATGGAGAACACTCTCACATGTGAAGTAGAAGGCACTCTTGGGGAGGGCTCTCTCAAGGAGAATGCTCTTTGGAATCCCACTCTAATGAAGGGCACTCTCAAGGAGAAAGCTCTCAGGGAGTGCACTCTTAAGGAGGATTCTCTCAAGGAGGGTGATGAGATGTGATATCACGTACGCAATATCATGGCCCACCACAATGTCTATAAATAAGAGATGGCTTTCCCTATGTTAGACACTTAGACTTAGACCCCTAGGCAAACTCTTGTAGTTTTACCATTCTAGAGTTAGAATATTTTCCATGTGCCCGTAGTAGTAGTCTTTAAGTGAATGGATCTTTATTTGAGAAAATTGTACCTGAGCACATATTTGTGTATGGCAATGAAGATGAAATTTTTGATAAACCTTGCAGCATATGGACTAAGCTAAATAGGAATTAATTATTATTAAATATTTAAATGCTTTCCTAGATAATTAATCTCTCTCAACCCTTGACCCTCCTAGTTAAGTGCACTCAGTAGGACCACTTTGAGCATGTGTCTAGCAGTTGGTAACCCAGTAACAATTAGAATTTGGTAATCCTAGCAGCGTTACATTGGTTTAGGATGTGTGTAGCAAGTGGGAACAGATACTGATGTTAGGACAATTAGAACTTAGTTAGTGAATAGTTAGCGAAAGTAGTCATTTAGTTGTCTTCACCTCTCCTCATTAGTGTAAGAAATTAAAAAGATAAAATATATAAAAATCATATACCTCAAGCTTACTTAACCATACAACCATGAAAATACAAGTATGTTTGGGAAGATAGCGATTGATTAACCTTAAGTGTTCCATTAGGGCATGTAAGCACTTAGTCCTTGGAGTTTGATAGGTTCGCGCGTGAGACACTCGTATTCATATGGTTGAGTGTAGGGGTAACTTGCCACTCATTAGAGGGCATCCTTAGGGAGACCATTTTCAAGGAGGGAACTCTCCAAGAGAATGCTCTCAATGAGGGCACTCTCGAGGAGAGCACTCTCACGTGCGTAGCACAAGATGCTCTCAAGGAGGACACTTTCAAGAAGAACACTCTCATGTGCGTAGTGTAAGGCACTCAGTGAGAACACTCTCTAGGAGAGTGTTCTCATGGAGGATGCTCCCATAGAGAGCACACTCACATTGAGCATGCTCATGGAGGATGCTCTCATAGAGAACACTCTCAAGGAGGGCGTTCTCAGGGAAGGCCACTCCCAAGAAGAGCACTTTCCAACAAAATGCTCTCAACAAGGGCTCTCTCATGGAGAAAACTCTCAAATTCACAATGCAAGGCTCTCTCAGGGAGGACACTCCCAGAGAGAACACCATCATGTGCATAGAAAGATGCACTCCCATGGAGAGTGCTCTCACAAGCACTACATGAGGCACTCTTGTGAGAGCACTCTTGCCAACGTAGCTATGCGAGGTGCTCCCATGGAGAGAACTCTCGCGACAGCACCATGCGATGCTCCTAGGAAGAACGCTACCTCTCCCCATATATGTTGATTAGGCCAGTTTCAGCCATACCATCCTACATCCTTATAAATTTGATCACAAGGGTCCTTTGGGCCAACCCTTGGTCACGAGTGTTCATTTGGCCAACACTTGGTCATGAGGGTCCGTTCGGCCAACCCTTGGTCACGAGGATCTGTTTGGTCAACACTTGGATCACGAGGATCCATTGGGTCAACACTTGGTCTGATGACAGCACTCATGCTAGTGTAGCTATGCAAGGTGCTCCCATGGAGAGCACTATTGCGAGAGCACCATGCGGTGCTCCCAAGGAGAATGCTACCTCTCCCCATATATGTTGATTGGGCTAGTTTTAGCCATGCCATCCTGCAACCTTATAAATTTGGTCACGAGGGTCTGTTGGGCCAACCCTTAGTCACAAGGATCCCTTTGGCCAACACTTGGTCATGAGGGTCTGTTGGGCCAACACTTGGTCAGGAGGGTCTGTTTGGCCAACACTTGGTCACGAGGGTCCGTTGGGCCAACACTTGTTCAGGAGAGTCCATTTGGCCAACACTTGGTCACAAGGGTTCGTTGCGCCAATACTTGGTCATGAGGGTCTGTTTGGCCAATGCTTGCTCATGAGAGTCCATTTGGCTAACACTTGGTCACGAGGGTTCATTGGGAGATGCCTTCGTTAGGAGGGTTTTTTTGGCCAGTGCTTGGTCGTGAGGGTCTATTGGGCCAATACTTGGTTGCTATAATGACAGAAAACATCGGTTGCTGGAAACACCGAGGGAATTTTTGTGTACATATTTTTAACCCTGGATCCATGCGAGGGCCATGCTAGAGAAATGAATCCGAGGTGCCCTGAATGGTCTTGTCAATCAGATAGGGACTTACTTAATCAGTAAACTTGTCAATGATTATATGAGGAGGTGACAATTTGATGCAAAAAAATGTTGTCTATTTACAAGAAAATGAGATCTGTCACTAGATTGAACTTTGAAGATAATGGATACGATGTAAGCTATGCAAAAAAATTGTAAAATTTGATGTAAATAGGGCACAGTGAATCGGATCTGGAAAATATGCATGATTCCAAAATTTGGGATCTACCTTATAAATAAAAAAAATGAAGAATAAAACAGGGTTTACAAAGAAGAATTTGGTTTGGACAAAGTATCTACCATCAATAAGAAGCTACTTAGAGATTAAATAAGCAAAGACCAATCTACCTTGTTCACCATCCAAATCTAGGCACAAGGGAGTCAAGCTCGAAGCAAAGTGCTTTCTAGCTTAGAATCTCTATTCAAGAGGTTCTCTCTATTATCGTCAGTGTTCTTCTATTTCCAATGTCTCGCCAAGCTCTGCTAGGATAGTCAAGAAATCACCAACAAATGCCAATTTTTTTTCTCTAGAACTATTAAACATGCCAATCTACTAATTTTCCAACTTGCCAACCCCCTTTGAGCATTATTTGTCAGGGTATTTATCAGATTAGGATCAGGAGGAGAACATGGTTTAGATGACGCGTGTCCCGAACCCACAAAATATTGTTGACTTGATGCACGATAGCTGAAGCTTGCCATATTATGCTACACTACACTTTGAAGCATAGCGTAGCGTAATATGCCCTTGTCTTTAGTGCTGCAAACTATCTTATGGTTACAATGCACTGTTCCATATGATGATGTGTAGCATAATTCAGTGTAACATAGCAAACCTTCAAAATTAAAGTGTTGTCACTGCACATCCTTTTTTTTGTTCAATCTTTCTACTGTCTATTACGCTGCACTGCATAATGTAGTGTAATAGGCCCTTAACTAAAAGAACACTTGCTGAGATGCACAACATATTGCAAATATTTTCTTGAACCTTGGGATTTGTCTAAACCCTTTAGATCGTGAAATTTCATGGTGTTTCAATGGCCCCTCTTTGTTGACATTTAGAGGGCTTGCCCGAAGGACATCAACAAAGAACATGAAACACCGTAGAGGTGAAGGCACCAACACGTTTGTTAGCAGTTGCTCAAATGTCACTTTGTCAAAACTGGAAGTGTAAGACAGGGGGCATAGGGAGTATAGGCAGGCTTGAAGAAGTGAGTGGAATAAGGTTCGAGGAAGACTCAAGCATGTGAGCAGGAAACTTTCACTAACATGTTATTGGGCATATTTTCGTCGGTGTTTTCCCGAGAAGTTACGTCACTATACTGCACATGAAGGGCTTTGCATGGACAATTTGTGTTATGCCCGTATGGCCTGGATGAGTTTTTTTACATCCATTTTTCTTAGCCTTGCCCATTTTTATTTTTTGCAAATTTGTGCTCCATGAGACGAATTGCATTATGCCAATTCATGGACATGATGGTAATACATGTGCAAAATAATTTTGTGTATGCTCACATTCTATATAATCAGAAGGAAGGGGGGTAAAGGTAGTTGTAAGGATGAAGGAAGGAGAAAATGGGATAAGGTGTCTGATGGAGGGGAAGGCAGGATTTGCACTCCCAAGTAGCTAGGCTAGTCTGAGCAGCCACCTCAAAATGCTGTTGACACCTCGCCCTACTAGTGAGCACATTGTTGAACAACATCATCATAGCAAGTAACCTACAAACACAATAGAAAAAAAAGAACGATAGCGATTATCCTAATAGATAGGGAGGTTGTTGAAACAAGTATCATCCAAAACAAGAAGGAGAGAGAAGGCCATGGAGAAGGAACCGTAGCAAGAGGCAAGGGTCTCAATGTTGATGCTACAGTCTAGGATTTCGTCATCGTCAGCTAGACTCATCGTATCCAACCGACTGGGCAAAGAACTAGTCATATGAGTCTATGAGGCCAGAGTCTAATGGTAACAATGAGCGGAGGCCCCCAAGTTCATGGATGACCATAGTTTTCTTGGGGCTCCAAATGGTGAAGCTGACCCCAGGAGTTACAACTATAGAGTGGCTATCGTAGCGGCATCTTTGAGGGGTCAGTAGTATGCCCTTCTGCATATTTGAGGAATTAGTAGGATGCTGGTAAGGTAGCGACATTGTGTCTATCCCAATGTCCTACCTATTCCATATGGTAGGGATGTTGTGCAAGGATGATCACGCTCACTTTTTTCATGCATTTTCAGTTGGCAGATTCTAGTTTTAAGTCTTGGTGGATTGCTGTTGCTAGTTTTAAGTCGCAGCAGACCATGGTCCTGGTTTAAAGTCTAGGCAGATTGGAGTGTGCTAGTTTTATGACATAGCGGATGGCGAAAGAGTTGATTTAGGGTCCCAACAGACTGTGCTATGGGTGTCAATTTTGTGTCATGACCTAGGGACAAGTCTGTGCTGGTTTAATGTCTCAGCAGATAGATGCTTACCTCACTAGTCTTATGTCATAGGGGACGGTCAAACATTTTTCCAGTTTAGTGTCGTGGCGGACGCATCCAAGAAATGCTAGTTTTACGTCGTAGTAGACATATACAACATTGTTAGTTTTATGTCATAGCAGATGATTGTTACCTTATGTTTAAGTGAAGCCAATGTCTAAACATGGTACCGCTTCAAGCACGTATGGTTCATCGCATTCAGTAGCTCGTTGCTGTCGATATCTACTAGCTTGAATGCTCCATTGCCATATGCATTAACGACTAGGAAAGGGCCTTTCCAGTTTGCAGAGTATTTTCCTACTGGTTCACAAATGACCTTAAGAACTAAATCTCCTTTCTTGATCGGTCGTTGATGTAGGTTGTGATGGTGCTTTTGTTTCTGCCTGTCTTGATATCTTTCGATGGTATCAAGTGTTTGGATGCGTTTCTCCTCTACTGAGTCTAAATCCACGATCCTAGACTCATTGTGCTGAGTCTCATTTATAACCATGGAGAGGACCATCTGCAATAAAGGAATTTGTAGCTCCAAAGGCAACACTGCTTCCGATCCATAGACCAGGCTATAGGGCATCCTATCAGTAGCTGTTCTACATGTCGTACGATAGGTCCATAGCACGTAGAGGATTTTTTTTGCCATCATTTTTTATTGCTGACAAGCATCTTTTTCAACAAGTTGATAACTACTTTATTTGTTGCCTCTGCTTGAGAATTTTCTTTTGAGTAATAGGGTGAGGAAAAAGATTGCCTAATGCCAAGGTTACTGCAAAAATATTTGGTTTCGGCACTACTAAATTGTGGCCCATTGTCGGTCACAATAGTCATAGGAAGCCCAAACTTGGTTACTATGTTGTCTAAGATGAAATGGCAAACCTGTTGAAATGTGATCTTCTGTAGGGGAATAGCCTCAACCCACTTCGTGAAATACTCAGTGGTGGTGATAATGAAGCTATGTACTATGGAAGATTTAGGTGTGATGGGGCCTATGATGTCTAGCCCCCATCATTGGAATGGCCAAGTGATCTGTGTAGTGTGTAATTCAGTTGGTGACACGTGTATTAGGTTTGCGTAACATTGGCATGTGTTACATGTTTTTACTTTGGTAAGGTAGTCTTTTTCCATGTACGACCAATACTACCCTAAGAGTCTAATTTTAGTGACCATGGCTCGCGAGGCTACATGTCCTCCACACAGCCCCTCGTGGACTTCGATAACTATTCTTTATGCTTGATCATTATCCACGTAGGTTAACAATACCCCATCAAAAGAGCATCTACATAGAGTACNCAGGTTAACAATACCCCATCAAAAGAGCATCTACATAGAGTACTGTCTCTGATGATGACATATTACCTGGCACGCTTGTGTACTACATCTTTTTGTGTAGGTGTTAGCTCATGCAGTGGTTCACCATGCAGAAGGTAAGTCTTAATTTTTTCATACCATTCTGGCATTCCTCCCATGTTTAATGAAGAGATTTGTGTTGCTTGAATGATAGGGTCTGTACATTCCATCATTAAAGCAGGCAAGGTGGCAAGCATATGTGGTGGCACATTTAAAGCTAGCGTGGCTAGTGCATTGGCAATTGTATTCTCGTTACGTGGCACATGTTGGACGTTGATTGTCGTCAATTGCTTCAAAAGATATTTAGCCATATCACAGTAGGGCTACAAATGCATAGATTTGCAGGAATAGACCCTTGTGATTTGATTGATGATGAACATCAAATCACCTCGGATTTCCAGGTGTTGAACATTGAGTTCTCTAGCTATTAACAATCCCCTGAGTAGCCCCTCGTACTTTGCCACATTGTTCTTATAGGAAAATGCCAAGTAGTAAGCCAATGGACAAATGTCTTCAAGGGAGAGCATAACGATGAAGGTAGCACTACCGCCTCTGGTGGTCGAAGCCCCATCAAAATATAATGTGACTTCAAGGCCTGTTGACATAGGGCTTAAACTATATACATGTTCATTGGGAAATTCTAGCTCTATCGTAGCTTGATCGTTAATAGGCGATGTTGCAAGCTGGTCAGCTATGGCTTGACAATTCGCAGACGATTGGCCAACATAATGTAAGTCGAACTCAGCTATGATGGCCTTCCAACGAGCTATCCTACTACTCTCGTACAGATTGTTTGAGATGGCTTGCAGAACATTGTTTTTGCAAATTATATTGACCTAGCTATAGAAAAGATAGTGTCTACATTTTTTGAGCGCAAAAACCAATGCCAAATAGTTATGTTCTACTTCATTGTACTTCATTTCGTACGCAAATAGAGCATGAATTAGATAGTAGATAGGGGCTTTCAACCCATTGTTCCCTTTTTGGGATAGTAACGTAGCTATAGACATGTCTGAGATTTCCAGGTAAATATAAAAAGGTTGATTCCTTTGTGGTGGAAAAACCATTGGTAAGTTTTGCAAGTCCTTCTTCAGGTTGTCAAACGCATGCTGGCAATCATCGGTCCATTCAAAATTAACACCCCTCTTAAGCAGATGTTGCATAGAATATAGTTTATCTGTTAATTCTGAAATGAAACACTTGATAAATTGCAGCCTACCCTGCAACCCACATAGTTCTTTGAGGTTTGTAGGAGGTGTTAAATTAATGAAGGCTTTAACCTTGTCGAGGTCAAATCGGATGCCAGTCTCTGATACCACAATCCCCAACATGCGTTCAGTTTTGACTCCGAATACACATTGTTTTGGGTTGAGCCGTAGATTGTGCTTGAGACATCATTTAAGGACTAACTCTAGGTCTTCTGAATGATCTTCCAACTTCTTAGATTTGATAGCTATGTCATCTACGTAGTGATTCAATCTCTCTAAGATGTATGTCATGGCCCATTGATAAGTCTCTCCAGTGTTCTTTAGCCTGAAAGGCATCATGGTGTAACAGAAAGTCCCCCAAGGGGTCATGAAGGTCATAGTCAGTTGATGCTCTGGGTTGATATGAATTTTATTATAACCTAAAAAATCATCCATAAAGGATAGTAGCGCGTGGCCAGCTGTTGTATCAATAAGTTGGTCGATACTCGGTAACGAGAAGTTGTCTTTAATCATGGCCTTGCTTAGATCGCGAAATTCTATACATATGCATATTCCCCTCATTTTATTATAGACAACTACGATGTTCGACATCCAGTCCGAATAATCGACCATGCGGATGAAACTAACCTGATATAACTTAGTAATTTCATTACACACTACTAGCACAATTTCAGGCTTAATCTTTCATGCCTTCTATTTAATTTCTTTGATGTGTGGGTCTAAAACTATGTTGTGAAATATTAGTCTTGTGTCTAAACCCAGCATATCTTCATACGACCATGCGAATATAGCAGCATTATTTTAGAGCACTTGCACCATGTCGCTCTGCATCTTTTGATCAAGGAGAGAACTAACATTGAGAGTCTTACCTTCTCCTTTGTGCATAATCATAGAGACCTCAGTGAGGGGGTCTTTTGTCATATCTCCAGCCTCCAGTTCTAGGATTTGGATTGAAAGTTTTGGACAATATGGGGATAGTTCTGATGTTTCTATGGTTTCCTCACAAAGGGAAGCATTAGTTCCTATCAATGCGTGGTTGAGCTATCTAATAATTTCCCCATATGGGCCTGTTAGGGCTAGGGGTGCAAATAAAGCTGCATCCATTTGCAAATTGTCCTGCAAAAAACCACCAAAAATAGAGGTTGTTACATTGTTTTTTGTTGATTTGTTGAAGCGATAAAAGTTTCTTTTTTTTTGTTTTGAGATGCATGTTAAAGAAGATGCCAGTTTAAGGTCTTAGCGGACCATCATAATACGCACAGCTTGTAAGAAGGAAGTAAGTATGGTTTTCTAAACATTAGCGTAAGACTTCTATGAATTAAGATGACAGATGTAACGTGGTGCATCTAGCGTGTTGAAGAGGTAAATTCAAAAGTTTGTGTAGACTATAATTAATGCGAATAGATTACGAAGTGATAAGCTACACATTAGTTTAAGGTATTTTTGAACCACGATCTATATGATATCAATGAGATTATTGCTCTGATCTTCACACTTCATATCACACTGACACACTAGCATTTCGAGAAAATTTTGCATCGATCAGGCTTCAAATCAATTATTTTTAACCATTACATCGATAAATAAGTGGTTCGTCCTCAAGATAAACCGTAGACATCAGAAATGTAAATTTGGCTATAATAGAAAGGAAGCAGAAGTAAGGCATAAATAGATGATTTTGCAAAGGTTGTTTGGTTGTAACTATGGCACCAAAGATCAAAGACAAGCATGCCAAATTGGTGAAGATTAATGAGGTGCAGGAGAGTTTGCAGTGGGTTTCAAAGGCTAGGGTTGAAACTCGGGAGGTTACTCCACTCACCCGATAAGTTGCCTTTCATCCTCCTGCATCATTGTCATTTTTTGTTATGGCATTAGAATCGTATCTATTTTGAAGATGTATATTATGTTGAGCATTAATATTTTCTTGCATGGGTTGAGCTATTGTAGTTTGTGATATTGTTCTTATCATCACTGTTAGAGATGGACCTTGCGCTGTAGCAAGGGTTTGGGTAACATTGGGTAATATTGTGCAAATATAATGTACAAATGAAGTGGTCTAGGTATTTTAGCAACATGTAGCATAATTAGGATTCTATTTTCTCGCCCGTAATGGTTTCATGTTACACTAAGATAATACGCGGTGTTACCTTGATCGCCGTTGTCAGAGACAAACCTTGAACCGTTGCAAGGGTTTGGGCGATTTTGGCCATGTATCTCCAACATAACATGTAATTTTCTGGGAGTCAAGAAAATCGTAGTGTCACGTGATAAATTTTGTATGGCTAAGTTTTTTTTCTAATATTAATGCATTTTATTGTAAAGGGTTATGCCAAAGCCAGTCCTAATCATTTTGGACATTGTGGACGTTCTATGCTGCTTACATATTCCCATGGCCCATGTTCCTCCTCCTCATGCTCATGTAAAGGAGGAGGTGATTTGGTTCCGGAGAGGTGCATGGGAGTTTTTGCAATTTTTTATGCGTAATTTCAACATAATCATCTGGTCGAATCTACCAGCCGAGAAATCTGCCATCATTTTAGAGACGCTACTGGTTGGGTCAATGCAGAGTATCTTAGTGTTTCTAGTAGACAGTGCAATCAAAACTATGCGGGTGCAAGACCGTGAGCAGAGCATCAAGGGTTTGGGGCATTTATCCTAGATCTGGGAGATGCCCAGGTTTAACTATTATCATGCCTACAACACTTTGTTCGTGGTCCATCATCTTACAACTTACTTCCAGAATCCTCCTGGCATTGTGTATTACGCAGGCGGGTAAGTGTTTCCATGGCATTATAATATGCTAATTATTATCTAAATTTATGTCAAGTGTAAGAGTTGCCTCTATTTTATGGCATAGATTCTTCATTAATAAAGATGATCTTCAGGGCGATAACGATACATTGTCTTTGGCTGAAAGGGCCATAAGGGAGTTTACTTCTATTAGCAATGTATGGACCGGTGTCATGGGATAACTAGCATTTGAAATCCCACATTACCCTACCCACTATGTCAAATTCTTCACTAAGTGTAAAAGACTCGAGTGGCTGGATAAGGAGTGGACTTTGGACCCTCCTCTCACCATTGTGGACGTGCAAGAGAAAATCCCTCTGTTTCCTTTGCCATTCAGACATGGTAAATGATGTTATGGTTTTTGATTGTACAATGTTATAGGCTGAAAATGATGCATAAAATTATTTTATTTTGTTATATTATCTTGACTATTGTCTTATGTGCACAGTCAGGGAATCACGGAAGATCACGATTATGGCCTCCAGTCATGAGGCAAGTAGTCTCTTCTTCCATTGTGGTGATATAAAGGACATGCAACACTGGCTTAGCCATAGCATGGCCCCAGTTGTCTTAACCAATAACCTTCGGGAAGCTAGACTGATGGACCTATTTTTAGCCATAACCCCCAATGTCACTGTGGATGAAATGCTAACCCTAGTTAACTCTTTCAATGAAGAAGATGAGTGTCTTTGCGTTCGCGTGCGTAATGTGCATGTAAGTTTTAACATTGATGCTCAACTATTCTCCAATCTCTTTGGCATTCCCTCCAATGGCTTCCCTATAGAAGACAAGTCAAAGAGGATTTCTAAACACCATCTAGAAATAGAGGAGTGGCTAGGGGTTAAGAAGGAAGTGAAGGGAATCCCTGCTGATAAGATCTAGTTGGAGGTGGCCTATATTGTTTATCCCCTCTTTTGAGCTTGGGCCTTTCCCAAGATACTCTCCTAAGGAAGAGTCCTCACCATAGAACAATATCGGATTATGTGAGAGGTTATGGAGGAGGGAACTCAGTATAATTGGGCAAGCTATTTCATTGAAGGCCTGAGGGCTGAAATGGTCAAGCTTCGCAAGAAGCTTGAGTCCCGTTTCAACGTGCATTTTTCCTTCTTCATAACTTGCTTTCAGCATTTTGCCAAATTTTTGGTAGTTTATAGGGATGGATTCTAGGTGCAGTAAGACCGTAACCAAATTTTAAAACCATGGATTTCTCAGGTTTTCAGCACCACCCAGTCGTAAGACCCTCCTGAAGGAATCGAAAAGTCATTTTCAGTCACGACTAAAAACCTGGCGGTACCTCTAGCGTGGGGTCAAGATAGTATAGGTGGGGCGCTCCCTTCTTGCACTGGAAATGTGTTAAGGGGGAAGCGGTTGGCAGCTGAAATAGTGGATTCGTCAGTGTAGTGGAAGAAGCCTCGTTTGGCTAAGGAGCCTGCCAATCTGGTAGTGCGAAGGGAAAAAAAGTGCAGATCAAGTTTCAGAGGAATAATCCTCCTTAAAGTAAGTAGAGAAATGAATAAATGGTTATGCTATGTATAGATGCTATTGTTTCGCATAGCGTTTATTGAGAAAAAGTGAAGTCCCATTCTGACTGACCATGTTATGCAATAGAGAAAGAGAAGGTTGTGGAGTAGTTGACCCCTGAAACAGGGGCTATAATTTTATGGCATGAAGGAGGGGCCCTAGTCTTGGAAGAAGAGGCCCCAGTCAATGAAGCAGGTGGTGCACAATTTCCTATGTGCTAAGAGGAAATAGCAGTAGAGAATGCCAAAGTTCTTTCAGCTAGAACAGAAAAAGGTAAGCGATTTTTCACTTCGTGAGTTTGACTTTTGTCAAATGGTAAACTTTACGCTATTACTTCCAGAGGTTTTGATTTTCTAAGTCATCATAATATCTTAGTTGCTTTTATGTATAATTTATTTTGCATAGTAGGTAATCAAGGCATACTCTCGTCGATAGTGCTGACTCAACCTTAGGGTGAATTTCCTGATAAATTTGCTTTTATGGAGGGCATCATCAATGATATGATTGGTCGCTTAGAGCGAGTCGATCCTGAAGCTGGTATGTTACTATCGTTACACAGGGGTTGTTGGTGTTGCAGCATTACGTTACTTGGTTGCATCTAACTACCGTTTTTATGTTGTAGGAGCTCGCCTCAGATGGGATCCCGCAGAGCCTATTGATTTAGACACCACCGAACCCTCACCAGAAGTGACCATCGTGCCATGTAACATTTATGAAGAAATGTGTAAATGTGCTTTATGCTCAACTAGCTCCTTATGGGAATGTTAAAATGTTAATGAAGACCTCTGGAAGAGGCTATAGAAATCAAAGAAAGAGAAATAGACCCTAATTGATAAGGTTGGGGATTTGGCATCTCGGAATGAATTCCTGCAGGCTCGAGGGATGAACGATGGAGATTGGTAGACAACCATTGTTGACTACGCCCGTTATTGGATGGTTTTTAGGAACAGTGTCCAAGCAAACAGTGAACTGATCGAACAATGGATGCAAATGGATCTCCTAGCTCAGAAGAACCAAGACTGGAAGGATTTTAGTGCAAGGGTCCAAGAATAGGGGCAGACACAAAAGGATCATAAACATGTATATAAGCAAGAAAGTGCTACCTACCACCAACAATACAGGGATTCTGCTATTGAAGCACAGTCCCTTCGGCTATTTCTCAATGTCATTGATGCTTCCAGAGCATGTGAAAATTTTTAGGATCAAGTGATAGTAAGCACCTCTCCAGAAAGATAAATGACTCTTCCTAGTGGGGAGACTACCATCCCTTCCTTCTTCCCTGAACCACCCTGATGGACTCCTGTGGAGAAGAGGAAGGTTAAGGCTGGAACTAATCTAGAAGATGGGGTTCTGTCTAAGCTTACTGAGGAAGAAATCATGCAATGTATGTGGGTTGGCTTAGAAGAAATTCCTTTTTCTACTGATGCAGGACCATCATAGGTAAGTCATAGGACTATTGTATCTTTGTTATATGTAGTTTTGATGACGATGCTAACAAGCATGCCATGTCAAATCGTAGGAACAGAATGAGGAGGATCCTCAGGAGGATGAGTCTAATAGAGATGATGGTCCTCGTGAGGAGGGTCTTCATGAGGTGGAGCATAATGAAGGTGGTCAAATTTGTGGCAAGAAATCCCAGGAGGAAGAACTTCATAGAGAGGACCACCCTCATGAAGAGACACAACATGAAAAGGGTGGTCCCTATGAAGATGATTTTCTTGAAGCAAAGGTGGATTTGGATGACACGGGTGACAATGGTGACAAAGGAAATACGTAGCATGGTTATATTAGCCACGATTTTATTGTAGTGAAGTGGAGTAAAAGACAATATTTTCTTCGACGTTTTTAATGCAAAACTTTTGAGTTTAGTGTTTAATTGCTAGTTTAAGGCCATTTCAGGCTACTAATTACTTCAAGTGTAAAGTGTAAATAAATTTTCTAGTTTAAGGCCATTACGGGAAGTTAATTAGTTCAAGCGTAAATCGTAAATGAAATTTCTAGTTTAAGGCCATTGCGGGCCATGAATTAGTTCAATGGTAAATCGTAAATGAAATTTCTAGTTTAAGGCCATTGCAGGCTGTGAATTAGTTCAAGCGTAAATCATAAATGAAATTGCTAGTTTAAGGCCATTGCAGGATGTGAATTAGTTCAAGCGTAAATCATAAATTAAATTGCTAGTTTAAGGCCATTGCCGGCCGTGAATTAGTTCAAGCATAAATCATAAATGAAATTGCTAGTTTAAGGCCATTGCAAGCTGTGAATTAGTTCAAGCATAAATCGTAAATGAAATTGCTAGTTTAAGGCCATTGCAGGCTGTGAATTAGTTCAAGCGTAAATCGGAAATGAAATTGCTAGTTTAAGGCCATTGTAGGCCATCAATTAGTTCAAGCGTAAATCATAAATGAAATTGCTAGTTTAAGGCAATTGTGGGCCGTGAAAAGTTTAAGGCCATTTTTGGCCATCGCTAGTTTTAGGTCATTTCGGTCCATCGCTAGTTTTAGGCCATTTTAGGCCTTCACTAGTTTTAGGCCATTTTGGGCCTTTGCTAGTTTTAGGCCATTTTGGGCCTTGTAAGCATGAAAATAAGCATAAAGTGTAAGCATAAAACATAATGAGGACTACTGGTAAAGAAGAAAGCATAAAATGTGTAATCAATAAGTATCGTGAACTGATGTAGCGTATTACATCGACGCATTTATGTTCCAGCTCCACAGTTGTTTCTTAATTTTTTTTAATTTTGACGATGCATAAGGATGGGGAGGTTTATTACTCTATTCCCTCACACCACCATCTTCCTCCTGGAATGGTAGTTCGGCCCAAATCAAACTATCATCAGTCAACATTTTGGCTTATTCAAGTATTTGGATAGGGGACTGGTCCTCGAGAATTTTGATTTCCGAACCCTACTCCGTTTCAATGTTATTGACAGCTTGAGGGGTCATTTTATCACCATGGATGATCACTTCCCCTCTTGCATAGGGCAAATGGATCTCCTGATGGATGGGTGATGAAACTGCCCTCAGTTGAGCTAACCAAGACCTCCCTAGGATCAAGTCAAAGCCACACATCTCCTCGATGACAATAAATATTGCATCTATCGGGAATTGATCCCCTACCATGAAGTTGATGTGCACTGTGCCTTTGACTTGCACTCATGCCCCATTGAATGACTTTAAACATGACGCTGTTGTGGGACTGATCTGATCGATCAGGCCCAGTTTATCCACTATGGGATATGGAATGACATTGGCGACTGTCCCATCATCCACGTGTACTCTCTGGATTTGGTATTGGCCAACCCGGATGGTGATGAACATGGATGCCATTGTTACCTAATCCTTCTCTAGGTCATCCTTAATGGATTCATCATGAAAAGTCAAAAGGAAAGGCTGAGGTTTTTCGACGGTGAGGGGAAGCATATTGGAGTGAATTTCTTCTTCATCAGCTGGCAAGCTCTCATCCATAGGTATGGATCTTAGCATGCAAACCATAGCTTCACGATGTTTCTGTGACATCATCCATAAGTCATAGAATCTCAATGTTGTATTTTTCTATTTTAGAGCCTGTTTAACTTGTGTAAAGGTGTCGAGGAGATCATGTTCACGGGCTAACTATTTATCACCCTTCTCTTCTTACATTCGCCCCAAGAGACAAATTTCTTAGGGAAGAATGGTTTCTAGCTGAGGGTTGCATTTTCTTGGGCTAAGAGGAGATGATTGCATTTGTGTAATCTCATCCTTTCTAGAAAGTGGGGCCAAGGATGCAGAAGAGAGGGGCTTAGGCTTGGGAAACCCTAGCATAAGATCGTTCTTGGCCATGTTAGCTATCATACCCCCTTCTTTTTTTCTACTAAGTTATGATTGGGGCATTAACTCGGAGATTTTCCCCTACATAGAAGGGGTAGCTGATGGTTTTGGCACCTTGATGACAAAGGGTGCCTAAGGCATGGGCACAGGCTGAGTTGCAGCTTTACCTACAATGGGCTATCGAGTGATGGTCTAAGAAGGGACTCGGAGGACAAAATGTTTCCTTTGAGCTGCATTTGTCGATGCTGACGAACCTACTGCCTAGGGTGGGCGAGGGGGCACTTGCAACACAAAGGGCTACTTTGGCTATGCCTGGCCATTACCTTCCGTACCTACCACATTGATAGTGTATCCTATGTTATTTTCATTTAATGGGTCTCAATACACATGCATGGATTGGTTTTCTGGGCATGCTGGACTACTACTATCTAGGATCAGATCACCATGATTGATCATGCATAGAATTTCATCTTTCAACTCCCAGCAGTAATCTGTGTCATGACCACACAATTGGTGATAGTCACAGAAACGATCCATCCTGAAGTACTTGGGGATTGGCAATTCATTAGGCAGGGCCAAGGAAGGGTTCTTAAGCAGCTCACAATGGTGTCTATGTTGCTTCAGAGCCTCCTTGGATATCATCTTTTGTTGGATATGGCCAGTTCCCAGTAGTTTCTTCAGAAGTTCTGAAGGCTTTACAGGTAGGGCCATATACTTTAAGTGATATTTATGCTTAAATTTTAGCTTTGGCTATCAAGGTGCCTTAGGGGTAGGTGTTTCCTAGCCGGTACCGCTTGAGCTAGCTGTAGGCTCAACAGTCGCGGCAGGTGCACTTTTGTTTTCTTTCTTCTTCTTGGAACCTTTAGCTAAAGCAGCTATGTTGTCATTGCAGCCTTGACTTTGTCCTTGCCCTTGTTATGGGTGTTCTTGTAGACCACATACACTAGGTCTTTGCTAGTCTCGGCTGCATCTTGAATGCTCTTAGTTTGAACAAAGACTTGGCTCAGGGAGAGAGGAGCGAAGTAGTACAACTTTGACTTAATGAAGTCGTTAACTGCCCCTTTGAAGATGGCTAATAGATGAGCCTCCACGATGGGTTCATGAATTTCATTCAAGGTCACACTCCAATGCTATATAAACTTTTGGACTGGCTCGAGCGGATCTTGTTTGACTCCCATAAGCTGATCCAATGTGACTTATGGTTTTAGGTTGTATTTGAAACACATCACAAATTGAGTTAGAAGCTCTTCCAAGGTTGAGATGGAAGAGCATGGAAGTGCATGATACCAGTCTAAAGCTTTACCCATTAAGGACATAGCAAATACATGGATTATATTATGTGGCCATTGTTGCAATAATAATGACTCTGACCTGAAGGTGACCAAGTGGGCATTGGAATCGCCTTCCCCATTATATTTTGTAAAATGGGGAAGTGGCATCATAGGAGGCAATGATAAAACTGGTACTGCTAGGCTAATTGGATTATCATGGTAGAAATCCATGACCTGTATTGTGTCAGAACCAACAACCTTGAGGTGCTTAACCTCTTCAGTAAGGATTTGAATAAGCAGAAAGGCTTGGTTGAGACCCATGGATGGAGCAGTTGGATGTAGAGTAGCAAGAGGAGTAGCACTTTGTGACAAGATTGGGGCAGTAGCATGCCTTGCAAAAGATGTGGTTGGAATGGCCCCTGTAGGTAGTACTGCCTACATCATCCACCACCCAGCATGTGGTGTAGGTGGGACTACAGTAGTAGATCGTGCCACTAGGTATGTTGTTTGTGTAGTCGGTGGCACAGGAAATGACCCTGTAGTTGGATTCACCGCCTACTGGACTTGAAGCTAATGGTAAGCCATCTGTGTAGGCTGTGCTATGAGGGATGATGCATTTGGAACCCACCACATTGTAGTGGTGGGTCCTATCGTATGCAATGACATGAATGTAGGAACTGTGTGTAATTGCAAAATGGGCATTGTATTCACATATGGTGATGTGGGTGTAGGTATGCGATAGGATGGATCAGTCCATTGTATCCGTGGAGGAATAGTCTGTACATGAATAGCACTTGGGAGGGTACCTGGAGAGAATAAATTTCATTCAGATGCATGTGCCACATGGTCAGTGGTAGTCAATGATAACGGCGTAGTGACCATAAATAATTGATTTACACAGAATGTTGTGGAGGGAGGAGCCACGACAAAGCTAGCATGACTACCTCCCTTGAAATGGGTGTCTAAATCTTGCTGCCCATTGTGAGATGCTTCATCATAGGAAATCTTGTCTCACTATTCCGATGATGCCCTGGCCATCAATAATTGGTCCAACATCCACTGTTGCTAATTCGTTAGATATATGGAAACGTTAGGCGAAGGAATAAATTGCTTCTCGTTACAATAAAGGAACTCGTATTTGCATTTCTCTTCAAGTTCCTTGGGATACATGGGAAAGTTTGCCACAAGTTTAGCGTAGAGGAAATTATAATGTTCTCTACATTGAGTGTGTCCCTTAGGCTCTTTGTTTTGGAGCATGAGGGATCGGTGTGGTCCCAACAAACTGGTTGGCGGCTCAACCACAGGAGGCATAATTTGCAGGGTCTAAGGATTCTTGAGGTTAGTGGTGTCACTGATGGTCATTGGTACAACCATTATCTGTGTAGCTCGAGAGTAATAATGATAAGGATAGATATCTCAAAGGCAAAGGCAAGGTAAGGCTAAAATGGGGTTTCCACCCTGTAGGATTCTAGAGGAATCATTGAAGTGACCGACCTGCACCACATGATCTCGTAAAAAACCATGGACGTATTACATTTACGTCGACCAAAAATGCATACACACAGCTTATAAGACTACATGTGAAAAGCAAATCGGAGGTTCAGGCCCTCCTTCTAGCACCAGAAAACTGTAACGATGGAAAATGTCGATTGTTGGAAACATTGAGGGAATTTCTGTGTACATAGTTTTAACCCTAGATCCACATGAGGGCCGTGCTAGAGAAATGAATCCAAGGTGCCCTGAACGGTCTTGTCGATCAGACATGGACTTACTTAATCAGTAAACTTGTTAATGATTATATGATGAGGCAACAATTTGATGTGAAAATATGTTTTCTATTTTTGAGAAAACGAGATCTGTCACCAGATCGAACTTTGAAGATAATGGATACGATGTAAACTATGCAAAAATATTGTAAAATTTGATGTAAACAAGGCACAGTGAATTAGATCTGGAAAATTTGCATGATCCTGAAATCTGAGATCTACCTTATAAATAAAAAAATGAATAATACAATGGGGTTTACAAAGAATACTTAGGTTTGGACGAAGTATCTGCCACCAATAAGAAGCTACTTAGAGATTAAATAAGCAAAGACCAATCTACCTTGTTCACAAGCCAAATCTGGGTGCAAGGGAGTCAGGCTCGAAGAAAAGTGCTTGCTAGCTTGAAAACTCTGGTCGAGAGCTTCTCTCTATTACCATCGGTGTTCTTCTATTTCCAATGTCTCGCCGAGCTCTGCTAGGATAGTCAAGAAATCGCCAACGGCTGCCAAGTTTTTTTTCTTGCTCTAGAACTGCTAAACTTGCCAATCTACTAATTTTCTAGCCTGCAAATTGTTGGCACATTTTTACCATTTCATGGAACAGGTGGACTTATTTGCTAATGGTGAGGTACAGAATCCTAATGAACTTAAATTGTTCAAGGAGGATTATGTTCTTTCTTGTAAAGAATTCTGCAACAGTTAATTAACCATGAAGTTGGAATAGAAATGAAAATGTTGCTGAATTGAATGTTTTGAAAATCAAGGGATAATGACATTGCAATTGGGAATATTGGCATGAGGGTTTATCTAGAGTCAAAAGAAAATGGTGTATCAATTGTAGATATCTCTCTAGCTTATGATAGAGTAGCTCTAGTTACTTTTTCTGTAATAAAGTGCAGAGAAGATGAATATGGAATCGGCCTTGATATAACTGGGATTACATTCGAGGTGCCACAAATTAAAATGTGAGAGTACAACTCCACTTATGCATTCAGTTGTATACGCATACATATATTTATATATCAACCCATGCATCAAATCCATGGTTATTATCTTTACTACTATGATATAAATAACAATAAAATATAATATTGATTCAAAAAGGGAATTTATGCAACAATTGTTCAAAGTCCTATGAGAATTGAACAATTGTCAATTGAAATGGTGGTTATAACCACCACAAAGGCCACTTGTCAACTACAACCTCTTTATCTCCACAATGGCCACTTGTCTACTAAATGGGACACGTGTCAACTGCAACTTGTTTCTCGCCATGGTGAACACTTGGCAACTAAATGAAGACACTTGGCAAATGAATGAAGACACTTGGCAACTGCATGAAGACACTTGGCAACTACATGAAGACACTTGGCAACTGCATGGGACACGTGTCAGATGCAGCATTTTTATCTCTTTTGTGATTGAAACCACCCAAAGTTGTTGTAACTTACCTAACTTGTTGGGCAAGTAACCTCCTAACTTGTTGGCCAAGTAATCTCCTAATTGGTTGGCCAAGTTACTTGGGAGAGAAGTTAGGTGAGATATTTTTAAGATATTTTTGAAAATGTAACTTCCCTACCTACCTTGGAATCCTATAAATAGGCTTCAAGGATCAAGGAGGAAAGATCATCACACATCACATCATGAAAGGAGCATCATCATCACACTTGGAAGACTTGAAAAGAAGATGATTTGCAAGATGATTTGCTAGAATAAAGATTTCAGCCTCTTTGTCATGGTC
>MNCI01024940.1:164333-351240 GCA_015680685.1 Gnetum montanum
AATCATTGACATCTATTATCTAGTCAAAATGAAGTTTCGTACGTGGTAGTTTATGCAGTAATTTTTGGTAGCATAGTAGGATTTTCTTGAAGAAATTTCTTGTTTGAGCCTTGGAAGTTTTAACAATTCGTAGATATTGAATTTGGAATAGCTTTATTGCAAAGTGTTTACTCACGTCATTTTACCTTGTTTAAATATTTGAGGTCTACACAAATCTACTTTCCTTTCTTTTCTATCTATTTCCATCGAATCTTACTCTATTTCTAGTTTTCTTGTGGAAGTATCTCTTTCTCTGGGAAAAATTAGGAGTAGATTGCGGAGTTGTGCTCAAATGTTTTTGCAAAATTTTATTTGTTACAAGTAGGTATTATAAGGACTGCATAGACTAGGCAGTTGAACAAAATAGGAAACTTTCAACAACTCACAGTACTTGGCAAAGTTGGCTGAATCTCTTTAAAGTAAGTCATTTGTAGTTTACACACAATGCAATCATTACATTTCACACAACTGCACACCGCAATAGCACACACACATACTCACATTAACTACTAAGTTTATTTGGAGGTATCTAGGCCTTGGTGTTGCTAGAGACCAGCAGGCACCTAAATCCTATTCGAGGACACTCGTTGGCGGTCGCGTTCCAAACGGTCACCAACAACCCTCACCTGAAGTAGGATCACTACGAAGAGGGAGTGTCACCCCTCCTATGCATGATGAAAAGGAGGAACATCCCCCCGCCCAAAACCACTAGCTGCATGATCCCACATTGCACCAAAGGAGAAGGGTAGTGAGGGGGCCAACGTACCTCGTGTGTGCTCAATGTAGGGAACAAAGATACCATGATCACCATCTATAGCTCCATCCGAGGAGAAGCAAGAAAACATGATTTATAAAAACTTTTAGCTGACTGCACCTCGAGAGATATGGATGACCACATCTACTACCCCCTCGCATGGGGTAAAGAGGGTGTGAAGTAGGATCTTCACCACACCCAGCCAAATGTGCCCTTGACCAACTTGTGTTCAAAGATTCGATGATTCACAAGATTCTACAATTCACCCAAATTATCACATTTTGCTATGTTTTTCATCAAAATGAGAGATGAGATATCCATTGTCAAGAGTCATGGTTGGGGTCACGAACCCATGGTTGACTATCACACTGATGTGACAGACGTTCATCGCATCCTTGGTGCCACTCATACCCTTGCATTGGGGAAAGAGAAGTAGGTACCATCCAAGGGATGTGACCAGTGTCAACGTCTGGACAAGGGGGGTGCGACCATCCTTTGAATGATAACCTTGCTATGCAACCCATGGGTGTGTGGGATGAGAACCTGTGAAGCACCAGCACCACAACTATTTGATGAAATGCCAACGACTACCCCTGCATTTTCCCAAAGTGATGACATGCCTTGCAACCTAGAGGCCAAGCGTACTCATTTTCCTAAAACATGTGTGATGGAAGAAGAGAACTACACCCAGCCATCGCATCTTATCCCCTCCCTCCCATGGAACTGGATGGCCTGGAAAAGAAAAGAGCGGCCCTCGTATGTCCATCCTTGTATTTTTAAAGCTGTTTGTGACAAGGTTACTTACCATGAACATAGGGCTCCATGAATTTCTCACCAAGGTGTAGAAGCTTCTTTCATAGGTCACCAAAATGAGCATCTTTCCATCTATCCTCGATGGACGATGGCGATTATGGCCGATACGTCTTCCATCAGGAGGGAACCTCAGCCCCTCCTTTGAATTCTCTGGATCCATCCCCTTTTTCTTTCCACCTTGAAATTAGCCTAGGTGATGGCATTTCCTTCAGGCCATCAATCCATCAAACGTGCTAGGTGTAATTTAGAAGCAACATCTTGTGCCCCCGCCAAGCACACGCTCTTCCCACAAAGTCTCGTCGTGGTTCCCCCAAGCATTCTTTGTCACTGCAATGGAAATGCAAGACTATAACCAATGAGACAAAATCATGTGCACATCAATGATCCTACCATAGGTTCACCTACGGTAACCTTGTTACGACTTCTCCTTCCTCTAAACGATAAGGTTCAATAAGCTTCTCACAACTTCAACAATGGTGAAACCATCATCATCATCGTAATTTGAACATTTCAGTAGATCATTCAATCAGTAGGAGTGACAGGCGGTGTGTAAAAAAGGTAGGGATGTAGTTAACATGAGCTGATGACTCGCGCTTACTAGGAATCCCTCATTCGAGACAGATAATTGCAAAGATCTATCCCCATCACGATGCATTTTCACAAGATTTCCCGATCCTCTCAAACTAGGGAAAGAAGCTTGCTAAATGCATCAGTGTAGTGCACGTGCAGCCCAAAACATCTAAGGGCATCACAAACCTATTGTTACCTCAAAATTTCATGGCTTGAGTGGCCATAGACCCTCTAAGAGGCTATCCGCAAAGGGTGTACCTCCATGTAGCTAGTTAGCAGGTTGAGGTCTCGTTCGTTAACAAAATTAACCAGACAAATCACTCCACCTACTAAGAACGGCCATGCACAACCACCCATAGAATCAAGAAAGAGCCCTCAATCTGTCAATACTTACTATGTCTAGACATGGTAATTTTTCCCATGTTGAGTCAAATTAAGCCGTAGGCTCCACTCCTGGTGGTTCCCTTCTATCAATTCCTTTAAGTTTTAGCCTTATGGCCATACTTCACCTAGAACCCAAACACTTTGATTTCTTGGAAGGTACTGACGAAGTCCTAAGAGAAACATCTGTCGATCCTTAGTTGGCATCATTTATGGTTGAGACTAGGATGGTATCTGATCATCTTCGAGCCCCTAACTTTCATTCTTGATTAATGAAAACATCCTTGGAAAATGCATTTACACTAGTTCATCTTTCATAAATCCAAGAATTTCACCTCTGAAAATGAAATACAAATTCCCCCGATAGTTCCTATTAATCATTACTCCCATCCTAAAGGCCAACACAATAGAATTGAAATCCTATCGTATTATTCCATGCTAATGTATTCACAGCATAGGCTTTCTTTGAGCACTCTAGTTTTTTCAAAGTAATAATGTCAGAGCTGCAACCCAGCCAATTAAGGCTAGCACCATGTCACTGATAGAAGGAATCGAGCATTTTATGCACACTACATTGATGGATCGACCACCCCATCCCAAGATCCAACTATGGGCTTTTTAACTACAACAACTTAAATATATGCTATTGGAGCTAGAATTACCACAACTATTGGCACAAGACTTTTCCTCCAATGGATCCTCATAGGGCACTCTTAGGAAGGAGAACACTCACATTCATAGCACAAGGTGCTCCCAAGGGGAATGCTCTCAAAGAGGCTTCTCTAACAAACAATGATTTTAGGGCGAGCACTCATATAGAGAATGATCTTGAGGAGAATGCTCTCAAAGAGGGAATCCTCAAAGAAATAATTCTCAAGGAGGATGATGTTCTCTAAAAAAATGCTCTCAATGAGGGCACTCTTGAGGTGAACACTCTCACATGAGTCATGGAATGTGCTCTCATCGACAACACTCTCATGAAGAGTGCTCTTAATGAGAATGCTCTTGTAAAGCCCACTCTAACAAAGGCAGCTCTCAGGAATAGTGCTCTCAAGGAGGGCACTCTTTGACAAAATGCTCTCAATGAGGACACTCCAGAGAGAATGCTCTAGCCAAGGGCCCTCTCAAGGAGAATTCTCTTTCAAAGGGCACTCTAACATAGGGTTCTCTTAATGAGAATGCTCTAGGGGAGCGCAATCTCACATAGAATGCTCTTAAGGATGATGCTCTCAAGGAGGGCATCCCCAGAGAGACTAATCTCAAAGAGGGAGTTCTAATGGAGGTAGCTCTCCAAGAGAACAATCTCAACCAGGGCACTCTTAGGGAGAACACTCTCACATGCATAATGCAAAGTGATCTTAAGGAGGTTTTTCTAAGGAAGAGTGCTCTCCAAGAGGTATCTCTCAATGAGGAAGCTCCAAGGAAAATTCTCCAAGGAAACCAACCCCATGGAACATGCCCGCAATGCTGCAATCCTTTAATCTTAAACTGTAAATGAGGACACTGCCTTCTCCAGGGTTATCCTTCTTCACAACAAGGCTCGTGAGTCACGTACATGAACAATAAGGCTGTGATATCATGGGTAGGGCAAGGAATCCCTGGGGGAGAAACCCACGTATTGCTCTATCACTCCGACTGGTCGTCAACTCTACCTGCCCCTATATATGTTCATTGGACTAGTTTCAGACATACTATCCTGCACCCTTATAAATTTGGTCATGAAGGAGTAGCTAAAGGAGAGTGCTCTCATGTACGTGGCGTAAAGTGCTCTCATGGAGGGTGCTCTGAAGAAGAATGCTCTCAGAAGGGCTACTCTAATGGAGGGTGCTCTAAGTGAGGGTGCTCTCACGACGAACGTTCTTATGGAGGATGTTCTTAAGTAGGGCATCCTTAGCGAGACCACTCTCAGGGAGGGCATTCCCAAGGAGGGAACTCTTAGTAAGGGTGCTCTTAATGAGGATGCTCTTGAGGAGAACACTCACACTAGGGTGCATGGTGCTCTCATAGAGGGCATGCTAAAGAAAAGTGCTCTCGTGGATGCCACTCTAACAAAGGCCAATCTCAAGGAGAGCACTCATCGATAGAATGCTCTCAACAAGGGAACTCCATGGAGAATGCTAAAAATGAGGGCCCTCTCAAGGAGAATTCTCTTCGGAAGGCTGCTCTCAAGGAGAATGCTCTCGAGGAGGGCGATCTCATGTAGAACACTCATAAGGAGGATGCTCTAAAGGAGGGCGTCCCTAGTTGACCGATCTCAAGGATGGCATTCTAATGGAGGTAGCTCTCCAAGAGAATGATCTCAACAAGGGAACTCTCAAGGAGAACACTCTCACATGGATAACACAAAGTTCTCTTAGGGAGAATTCTCTAAGGGAGCTTGCTCTAAGGGAGAGTGCTCTCTGGGAGGGCATCCTCTAAGAGAGAGCTCTCAGCAAGGGTGCCCTTAAGGATAACACTAAAATGTAGTGCAAGGAGCTCTCAAGGAAGATGCTCTTAAGGAAAACGCTCTCTGAGATGCCACTCTAATATAGGAATTTCTCATGGAGAATGCTCTCAAGGAGGGCACTCTCATGGAGAACATTTCTAAGGAGGACACTCTCGAGGAGGGTGTCCTTTGGGAGGCCAATCTCAAGGAGGGGGTTCTTCGGAAGGGCACTCTTACAAAGGGTGCTCACCAAAATAATTCTTTCAATGAGGGCACTCTCAAGGTAAAAAATTTCATGTGCATAATGTAAGGTTCTCTCATGGAAAATGCTCTCATTGAGGCCACTCTTAAGGAGAATGCTCTCGTGAAGGACACTCTAATGAAGGCCACTCTCAGGCACAACACTCTCAAGGAGGGCACTCTTCGACAAAATGCTCTCGATGAGGACACTTCAGGGAGAATGCTCTTTAGAAGGCTACTTTAACAAAGGGTGCTCTCCAGGAGAATGCTCTCAGGGAGGGTGATCTCATGTAGAATGCTCTTAAGGAGGACACTCTTAAGGAGGGTGTCTTTAGTGAGACTGCTCTCAAAGAGGGAGTTCTAATGGAGAAAACTTTCCAAGAGAATGCTCTCAACAAGGACACTCTTGAGGAGAACACTCTCATGTGCATAACGCAAGGTGCTCTCAGGGAGAACACTTTGAGGGAGGTAACTCTAATGAAGATCATTGTCCATCAGGGCACTTGTTGAGATAGAGCTCTCAATGAGGATGCTCTTGAGGAGAACACTCTCACATGTGTAGTGCAAGGTGCTCTCAAGAAAGGTTCTCTTAAAGAGAAAAATCTTTGAAATGCTACTCTAACGAAGGAGCCTCTTAAGGAAAATGCTCTTAGGGAGGGTGCTCTTGGGAAGGGCACTCTCATAGAGAACATTCTTAAGAATGACGCTCTCAAGGAGGGTGTCCTCAAGGAGATCAATCTTAGGGAGGGTGTTCTCAAGGAGGGCATTCTAAAGAAGTGTGCTTTCAATGAGGATGCTCTTGAGTAGAACATTCACACGAGGGCATAGGGTGCTCTCATGGATGGCACTCTCAAGGAGAATGCTCTTACCAAAGCTGCTCTAATGGAGATTGCTCTCAGGGAGAACGCTCTTGGGGATGGCACTCTTAGGAAGGGCACTCTTCAAAAGAACATTCTCAATGATGGCACTCTTGAGGTGAACACTCTTAATGTGCATAACACAAAGTGCTCTCATGGACAATGCTCTCATGGATGTCACTCTCAAGGATAACACTCTTGCAGAGGCTGCTCTAATGGAGGCCACTCTTAGGGAAAATGCTCTTGGGGAGAATGCTCTTGGGAAGGGTGCTCTAAATGAGGGCACCCTTTGATAGAATGATCTTAATGAGGGTGCTCCAGGGAGAACGCTCCTTGTGAGGGCACTCTGAAATAGAATGCTCTTTGAAAGGTTGCTCTAATGGAGGGCGCTCTCAAGTAGAACACTCTCAAGGAGGGCATCGCCAGCGAGACCAATCTCAAGGAGGGCATTCTAATGAAGGGAAATCTCCAACAAAACTCTCTCAACAAGGGTGATCTTGAGCAGAACACTCTCACATGCATAACGCAAGGTGTTTTCAAGGAGAACTCTTTGAGGGAGGTTGCTCTAAGAAAGAGCACTTTCTAGGAGGGCATCCTTTGAGAGTGAGCTCTCAATGAGGGCACTCTTGAGGAGAACACTCTCACATGAGTAATGCTAGGTGCTCTCAAGGAAGGTGCTCTCAGGGAAGGTGCTCTCAAGGAGAACACTATTCGAAAGGCTACTCTAATGGATGGAACTCTTAGGGAAGGTGCTACCACCAAGAACGTTCTTAAGGAGGATCCTCTCAAGGAGGGCGTCCTCAGCGAGACCATTCTTAGGGAGGGAACTCTTATGAAGGGAAATCTCCAATACAACATTCTCAATGAAGACACTTTCAAGGTGAACACTCTCATGTGTGTAATGCAAGATGCTCTCATGAACAATGACCTCATGGAGGGAGCTCTCAAGAAGAATTCTTTTGCAGAGACTGCTCTTAGGAAGAAGGCTCTCAGGAATGGCGATCTAAAGAAGGGCACTCTTCGACAGAATGATCTCAATGAGGGCACTCTAGGGAGAATGCTCCTGGTGAGGGCCCTCTCAAAGACAACACTCCTTAGATGGTTTCTCTGAAAAAGGATGCTCTCAAGGAGAATGCTCTCAGGGAGGGCATCCCTAGTGAGAACAATCTCAAGGAGGACGTTCTCCAAGAGAATGCTCTCAAAAAGGGTGTTCTCGAGGATAACACTATCACGTGTGTAACACAAGATTCTCTTAGGTAGAACACTTTGAGGGAGGTCACTCTAATGAAGATTTCTCTCTAAGAGGGCACCTTCTGAGAGGGAACTCTCAACAAGGGCGCTCTCAAGGAGAACACTCTCACGTGCGTAGAGCAAGATAATCAGAGAAGACATCCTCAAGAATAATGTTCTCACTAAGGGTACTCTCACAAAGAATGTTCTCAAGGAGGATGCTCTGAAGGAGGGTGTCCTTAGGGAGACCACTCTTAGGAAGGGCGTTCTTAGTGAGGGAACTCTTAGGAAGGATAGTCTCCAAAAGAATGCTCTCAATGAGGGCACTCTTGAGGTGAACACTCTCATGTGCATAATGCAAGGTGCTCTCATGAAAAATGCTCTCATGAAGGATGCTCTCAAGGAGAATTCTAACAAGGAGAACGCTCTCGCAGAGGCCACTCCAATGGAGGCTACTCTCAAGGAGAATGCTCTCAACAAGGGTGCTCTTGAGGAGAACACTCTTATGTCTGTAATAGAAGGTGCTCTTAGGAAGAACACTCTTAGGGAGGTCACTCTGAGGAAGGGAGCTCTGTATTAGGGAGTCCTTCGAGAGGGAGCTCTCAACAAGGGCACTTTTGAGAAGAGCACTCTCACATGCATATCACAAGATGCTCTCAGAGAAAGCACCCTTAAGGAGAACAATGTCCAAAAGGCTGCTCTAACAGAGGAGGCTTTCAAGGAAAATGCTCTCAAGAAGGGTGCTATATGGGAAGGCACTCTCATAGAGAACATTCTTTAAGGTGAACACTCTCATGTTCTTAATGCAAGGTTCTCTCATGGACAATGCTCTCATGGAGGCCACTCTCAAGGATAACACTCTTGCGGAGGTTGCTCTTAGGGAGAATTATCTCATGAAGGGTCCTCTAAAGGAGAGCACTCTTTGATAGAATGATCTCAAGGAGAATGCTCCTAGTGAGGGCCCTCTCAAACTGAACACTCTTTGAAAAGCCACTCTAATGAAGGTCGCTCTCAACTTGAACGCTCTCAGGGAGGGCATCCATAGTGAGAAAGATCTCAATGAGGGCATTCTAATGGAGGGTGATCTCCAAGAGAATTCTCTTAACAAGGGAACTCTAGATAAGAACACTCTCACATACATAATGCAAGGTGTTCTTAGGGAGAACGATCTGAAGGAGGTCACTCTAAGAAAGAGCACTCTCTAGGAGGGCATCTTCCAAGAGGGAGCTCTCAATGAGGGAACTCTTGAGAAAAACACTCTCATGTGCATAATGCAAGGTGCTCTTGGGAAAGGTTCTCTCAAGGAGAACACTCTCTAAAATGATGCTTTAATGGAGGGCACTCTCAAGGAGGGTGCTCCCATCGAGAATGTTTTTAAGGAGGACACTTTCAAGGAGGGCATCATCAGGGAGACCACTCTTAGTAAGGGCATTCTTAGGGAGGGCACTCTTTGATACAACACTCTTAACAATGGAACTCTTGAGGTGAACGCTCTCATGTGCATAATGCAAGGTGCTCTCATGGAGGGATCTCTCATGGAGAACACTCTCAGGAAGGATGACCTAAAGGAGGGCACTCTTCAATAGAATGATCTCAATGAGGCCATTCTAAGGAGAATGCTCTTGGTGAGGGCACTCTCAAAGAGAAAGCTCCTCAAATGGTCTCTCTAATGAAGGGTGCTCTTAAGGAGGGCACTCTTAGAAAAGGTGCTCTCTGAAAGAATGCTCTCAATCAGTACACTCTCAAGGTGAACACTCTCATGTGCATAACGCAAGGTGCTCTCATAGACAATGCTCTCAAGGAGAACACTCTAATGAAGGATGCTCTTAGGGAGAATGATCTCAAGGAAGGTGCTCTCAAGGAGGGCACTCTTCAAGAAAATTCTCTTAACGACGGTGCTCTAGGGAGAATGCTTCTAGTGAGGGCACTCTCAATAAGAAAACTATTCACATGACTACTCTAATGGAGGCCATTCTCAAGAAGAATGCTCTCATGGAGGGAATTCTCATGAAGAACGCTCTCAAGGAGGGCATCCCTAGGGAGACCACTCTCAAGGAGGGAATTATAATGGAGGATGCTCTCTAAGAAAATTCTCTCAATAAAGGCACTCTCAAGGAGAACATCCTCACGTGTGTAATGCAAGGTGATCTCAGGGAGAATGCTCTAAGGAAGGGTGCCCTAAGGAAGAGAGATCTCTGTGAGGGCACCCTCTAAGAGGGAGCTCTACACAAGGGTGATCTCAAGGAGAACACTCTCACATGTGTAGCTCAAGGTGCTCTTGGTGAAGGCACTCTCAAGGAGTACAATATCCAAAAGTCTGCTCTAACGGAGGAGGCTCTCAAGGAGAACTCTCTCAAGGAGGGTGCTTACAGTGAGGGCACTCTCATAGAGAATTCTCTCGAGAAGTGCATCATTAGGGAGATCTCTCTTAAGCAGGGCACTCTTAGGAAGGGTGCTCTCTGATAAAATGCTCTCAACCAAAATGCTTTCAAGGATAACACTTACATGAGGGTGCAAGGTGCTCTCATGGAGGGTGCTCTCAAAGAGAATGCTCTCATGGAGTTAGCTCTAACGTAGAAAGCTCTCAGGGAGAACACTCTCAGGGAGGCCACTCTCAAAAAGAATTCTATTAAAAAGGATGCTATCAAGATTAGCATCCACAGGAAGATAGCTATCAGGGAGGGTGTTCTTAAGGAAGGCACTCTTAAGGAGTGCACTCTCCAAAAGAACGTTCTCAACAAGGGCACTCTCAAGGTGAACACTCTCGCGTGCGTAACACAAGGTGCTCTCATGTTAAACTTTATCATAGAGGGAACTCATAAGGAGAACACTCTCATAGAGATCACTCTATAGGAAAATGCTCTCAGGAAGGGTGCTCTAAAGAAGGGCACTCTTTGATAGAACAATCTCAATGAGGGCACTCTCAAAGAGAATGCTCTCGATGAAGGAGCTCTCAAAGAGAACACTCTAATGGAAGATGCTCTTAGGAAAAATGCTCTTGAATATAGCAATCACATAGAGAATTCTCTCAAGAAGGACACTCTTAAGGAGGGTGTCTCCATGAAGACCGCTCTCAAGGAGGCCATTCTAATGGAGGGAAATCTCCAAGAGAATGCTCTCAACAAGGGAACTCTCAAGGAAAACACTCATGTGTGCAATGCAAGGTGCTCTCAAGGAGAATGTTGTAAGGGTGGTCATTCTAAGGGAGAGAGCTCTCAAGGAGAATGCTCTCAAGCAGGGTGATCTCACATACACCCCTCTTAAAAGGGATGCTTTCAAGGAGGGCGTCCCTAGTGAGAGCTATCTCAAGGAGGGTGTTCTAACGGAGGTATCTCTCAAAGAGAATAATCTCAACAAGGGTACTCTCGAGGAGAACACTGTCATATGTGTAACAAAAAGTTCTCTTAGGGAGAATGGTCTAAGAGAAGTCATTCTAAGGGAGAGAGCTCTACGAGAGGAAGCTCTCAAAGATGAAGCTTCATGAAAAATGCTCTAGGGAAACCAACATGACGAAACATGCACGCAATGCTATAAGCCTTTCATCTCAACTTTGAAATGAGGACACTACCTTCTCTAGGGTTATCCATCTTAGCAAAAAGGCTCTTGAGTCATGGACATGAACAATGAGGCCACAATATTGTGGGTAGGGCAAGGCATCCCTGGGGAAGAAACCCAATTATTTCTCTATCACTACAAACAGTTGTCAACTCTACCTCCCCCTATATATGTTGATTGGACTAGTTTTAGCCATACCGTCTTGCACCATTATAAATTTTGTGATGAAGGACTAGATCAAGGAGAGCACTCTAAGGGATAGGGCTCTCATGTGCATAGCACAAGGTGCTCTTAGGGAGGGTGCTCTCAAGGAGAATGCTCTCT
Organism: Gnetum montanum; assembly: GCA_015680685.1. Classification (NCBI taxonomy): domain Eukaryota; kingdom Viridiplantae; phylum Streptophyta; class Gnetopsida; order Gnetales; family Gnetaceae; genus Gnetum; species Gnetum montanum. The sequence goes on from MNCI01024940.1 coordinate 175,522, forward strand.
AGAGGCTAGCTCTAATGGAGAACCTTCTTAAGGAGGACTCTCTCAAGGAGGGCATCCTCTAGGAGATCACTCTTAGGGAGGGCATTCTCAAGGAGGGAACTCTTAGGAATAGAGCTTTCAATGAGGGTGCTCTTGAGGAGAATGCTCTTGGGAAAGGCACTCTCAAGGACAACACTCTCGGGGAAGGTGCTCCCAAGAACAATGCTCTCTAAGATGCCACTCTAATGGAAGAAGCTCTCAAGGGCACTCTCAAGGAGGGAAATCTCGCTGAAAACATTCTTAAGGAGGATGCTCTTGACTAGGGCATCCTTAGGGACACTACTCTCAAGGACAATGTTCTTAGGGAGGGCACTCTTAGGAAGGGCACTATCCAAAAAAATGCTCTCAACGAGGACACTCTCAAAGTGAACACTCTCATGTGTGTAATGTAAGATTCTCTCATGGACAATGCTCTCACAAAGACCACTCTAATGATGGATTCTCTCAGGGAGAATGCTCTTGGGGAGGGCACTCTTTGACAAAACACTCTCAACAAGGATGCTCTAGGGAGAACGCTCCCGATGAGGCCACTCTCAAGAAGAACACTCTTTAGATGGCTGGTCAAACAGAGGTCACTATCAAGAAGAACGCTCTTGTGGAGGGACATGTCACATAGAATTCTCTCAAGGAGGGCATCCCCAGGGAGACTGCTCTTAAGGATGGTGTTCTAATGGAGGGAACTTTCCAAGAGAATGGTCTCAACAAGGGTGCTCTCGAGGAGAACACTCTTACATGCATAACACAAGGTGCTCTCAGGGAGAATGCTCTAAGGGAGAGTGCTCTCTGGTAGGGCACCTTCCCAGAGGGAGCTCTGAATGAGGGTGCTCTAAAGAAGAACACTCTCACATGCATAGAGCAAGGCACTCTTAAGAAAGGTGCTCTCAAGGATAACACTCTCTAAAAGGCCATTCTAATGAAGGACACTCTCACAGAGAACATTCTTAACACTCTCGTGGAGGGAACTCTCATGAAGAATTCTCTTAAGAAGGAAACTCTCAAGGTGGGCATCCTCAAGGAGGGCATCTTATAAAGGGTGCTCTCCAATAGAATGCTTTCAACAAGGACGCTCTCAAGGAGAACACTCACACAAGGCCACAAGGTGCTCTCATGGAGGGTGCTCTCAAGGAGAACACTCTCACATATGCAAAACTAACGTAAAAAACTCTCAGGGAGAATGCTCTCAAGGAGGGAACTCTCACAGAGAAAACTCTTAAGGAGGATGCTATCAAGGTTGGCATCCTTAGGGAGATAGCTCTCAAGAAGGGCATTCTCAGGGAGGGAACTCTCCAAAATAATTTTTTCAATGAGGGTGCTCTTGAGGTGAACACTTTCATATGTGTAATGCAAGCTGCTCTCATGGAAAAATTTCTCATAGAGGATGATCCCAAGGAGAACGCTTTTGTAGAGGTTTCTCAGGGAAAATTCTCTCATGAAGGGCACTCTAAAGGAAGACACTCTTCAATGAAATGATCTCAACGAGGGTGCTCTCAAAGAGAAAACTCCTAGTGAAGGTGCTCTCAAATAGAATGCTCTTTCAAAGGCTACTCTAATTGAGGGCACTCTTAATAAGAATTCTCTCATGGAGGATGATCTCATGGAGAATGCTTTCAAGGAGGGCATCCCCATGAAGACCGCTCTCAAGGTGGGCATTCTAATGAAGAGAAGTCTCCAAGAAAACACTCTCAACAAAGGTGCTCTCAACAAGAACACTCTCATGTGCATAAAACAAGATGCTCTAGAGGAGAATTCTCTAAGGGAGGTTGCTCTAAGGAAGAGAGCTCTTAAGGAGAATGCTCTCAAGGAGGGTGATCTCATGTAGAATGCTCTTAAGGAGGATGCTCTCAAGGAGGGCATCCCTAGCGAGAGCGATTTCAAGGAGGGTGTTCTAATGGAGGTAGCTCTCAAAGAGAACAATCTCAACAAGGAAACTCTCAAGGAGAACACCTTGCATATGTAATGCAAAGTGCTCTTAGGGAGGTCGCTTTGAGGGAGAGTGCTCTCCAAGAGGGATCTCTCAACAAGGGCACTCCAGAAAGAATGCTCCAGGGCAACCAAACCCACAGAACATGCCCGCAATGGTACAAGCCTTTTATCTCAAATTGTAAACAAGAACACCACCTTCTCCAAGGTTATCCTTCTTCCTAAAAAGGCTTATGAGTCATGGACATGAAAAATGAGGCTGCAATATCATGGATAGGGCAAGGCATCCTTGGGAAAGAAACCCACATATCGCTCTATCACTACAACCCGTCATCAACATTACCTCACCCTATATATGTTGATTGGGCTAGTTTTAGCCATACTATCCTTCACCCTTATAACTTTGGTCATGAAGGACCAACTCTAGGAGAGCGCTCTCAGGGAGAGAGCTCTCATGTCCATAGCGCAAGGCACTCTATGGGAGGGTGCTCTCAAGGAGAACACTCTCCAAAAGGATGCTCTAATAGAGGGCACTCTCATGGAGAACACTCTTAAGGAGGATGCTCTTGAAGAGGGAGTCCTCAGGGAGACCACTCTCAAGGGGGCATTCTCAAGGATGGCACTCTTAGGAAGGGTGCTCTCCAAAAAAATGCTCTCAACAAGGACACTCTCAAGAAGAACACTCACATGAGCGCACAAGGCGCTCTCATGGAGGGTGCTCTCAAGGAGAACACTCTCGTAGAGGCCACTTTGATGGAGGCCACTCTCAGGGAGAACGCTCTCGGAGAGGGAACTCTAAAGGAGGGAACTCTTTGAAAAAATGTTCTCAATGAAAGTGCTCCAAGGAGAATGCTCCCAGAAAGAGCCCTCTCAAGGAGAACACTCTTTGGAAGGCCACTCTAACAGGGGTGCTCTCAAGAAGAATGCTCTTAAGGAGGGTGCCCCTAGCAAGACCAATCTTAAGGAGGGTGTCCTAATGGAGGGTTCTCTCCAAGAGAATGCTCTAAACAAGAGCACTCTTGAGGAGAACACTCTCACATGTGCAATGGAGTGTGCTCTCAGGGAGAATGCTTTGAGGGAGGTCGCTCTGAGGAAGAGCACTCTCTGGTAGGGTACCCTTTAAAAAGGAGCTCTTAATGAGAGCACCCTCGAGGAGAATAATCTCACATGCATAGTGCAAGGCACTCTCAAGGAGAACTCTCTCTAAAAGGTTATTCTCATAGAGAACATTCTTAAGGAGACACTCTCAACCAAGCATTGGCCGAATGGACCTTCATGACCAAATTTATAAGGGTGCAGGATGGTATGGCTAAAACTGGTCCAATCAACATATATGGGGGGGGGTAGTATTCTCCTTGGGAGAACTGCATGGTGCTATCACGAGAGTGCTTCCTATAGGAGCACCTTGCATAGATGCACTAGCAAGAGCACTCTGCAGAGAGCGCCTCATGCACCACTTGTGAGAGCACTTTCCCTGGGAGCATTTTCCTCGATAGTGAATTACAATATGCATCTAAGAGAGCACCCTTGTTGAGACCACTTTCCCCAAGGAAGCCCTCCCTAGGAGCAGTCTCCTTTAGGGCATGCTTAGGGAGGAAATCCTATTAAAAATTATTCTCTATGAGAGTGACTTCTGTGAGGCATACCCACGAAGTCCACAAATGCAGTCATAATCACACCTGAATATGCACTCATGATAGCCTAGGACACATTTAGCATCACCTAAAAGTATGTCTGTTAAGGCCAATATTGTACTTGGCATCACCCAAAAGTGCATCCATGATGGCCTAAGATGCACTTCGCTTCTTCCGAAAGTGCATGTCGGGGGAGTCATCCTACCTCCCACAATATATGTTGATTGTGCCAGTTTTAGCCATATCATCTTGCACCCTTATAAATTTGGTCATGAAGAAAAAATTCTCAGAAAGAGTGCTTTTAGAGAGAGAGCACCAAGTAAGGGTGCCCTCAAGGAAAATTCTCTCAAAGAGGGCCCCCTCAAGTAGAATGCTCTCATACAAGGAACTCTTTGCGAGAACGCTCTTAGGGAGGGTGCTCTTAGTAAGAATGCTCTAATAGAGGGTGATCTCAAGGAGGGAACTCTCTATGAGAATTCTCTCAATGAGCACACTCTCAAGGAGAACATTCTCATATGTGTAGCACAAGGCGCTCTCATAGAGGGTGCACTCGGGAAGAACACTCTCAGGAACACCACTCTAACAAAGGGCACTCTTCGAGAGAACACTCTCAATGAGGGTGCTCTCAAGGAGAACACTCTCATGAGCATAGCACAAGGTGCTCTCAGGGAGGAAAATCTCAAGGAGAATGTTCTCAGGAAGGCTCCTCTAATAGAGGGCACTCTCATAGAGAACTATCTCAGGGAGGGCAGTCTTAAGGAGGATGCTCTTAGAGAGGGCATCCTCGGTGAGGCCATTCTCAGGGAGGGCACTCTCATGGAGGGTGCTCTCTGAGAGAACACTTTCAATGAGGAAACTCTCGAGAAGAACACTCTCATGTGTGTAGCATAAGGTGCACTCAGGGAGAATGCTCCATGGAGGCCACTCTCAGCAAGGCTGTTCTAATAGAGGGCACTCTCTAGGAAGAGTGCTCTCAATGAGGGAACTCTCAAGGAGAACACTCTCATGTGCGTAGCACAAGGCACTCTCAAGAAGAATTCTCTAAGGGAGGCTTCTCTTAATGAGAACACTCTCACATACATAGCACTAGGAACTCTTAGGGAGGGTGCTCTAAATGAGAAAACTCTCTGGAAAGCCTTTCTAATGAAGGGCGCTCTCATGGAGAATGCTCTTAAGGATGATGCTCTCAAGGAGGGTGTCCTCAGGGAGACCATTCTTTGGGAGAGCATTCTTAAGGTGGGCTTTATTAGGAAGGGCACTCTCTGAGAAAATGCTCTCAACGAGGGTGCTCTCGAGGAGAACACTCTCACATGTGTAGTGTAATCCACTCTTAGGGAGAACACTGTAAGGGAGGCCACTCTCAGTGAGAGCACTCTCTAGGAGGATGTTCCATGAGAGGCCGCTCTTAATGAGGGCACTCTTAAGATGAACACTCTCATGAGCATAGTGCAAGGCACTCTCAAAGAGGGTGATCTCAAGGAGAACACTCTTGGGGAGGCTACTCTAATGAAGGGCGATCTCATGAAGAATGCTCTCAGGGAGGGCGATCTTAAGGAGGACACTCTCTAAGAGGGAATTCTCAATGAGGCCATTCTTAGGGAGGACACTCTCATGGAGGGCACTCTCCTAGGGAACGTTGTTAATGAGGGTGCTCTCAAAGAGAACACTCTCACGTGCATAGTGCAAGGTGCACTCAGGGAGAACTCTCCCATAGAGAACACTCTCAGGGAGACCACTCTAATAGAGGCGCTCTCTAGGACATTGCTCTTGGGGAGGATGCTTCTCGAGGAGAACACTCTCACATGTATAGCATAAGGCACTCTCAAGGAGAACACTCTGAGGGAGGACACTCTCAAGGAGAGCACTCTCCAGGATGGAACTCTCAAGGAGAACACTCTCATGTGTGTAGCGTAAGTTACTCTTGGGGAGGGCACTCTCAAGGAGAATGTTCTCCAGAAGGCCACTCTAATGAAGGGCATGCTCAGGGAGAACGCTCTCATAGAGAACTCTCTTAAGGAGGATGCTCTCGAGGAGGGCATCCTCAAGGAGACTATTCTCATGCAGGGTGTTCTCAGGGAGGGCACTCTTAGGAAGGGTGCTCTCTGAGCAAATGCTCTCAATGAGAGTGCCCTCAAGGAGAACACTCCCACATGCGTAGCGCAAGGAACTCTTAGGGAGAATGCTCTAAGGGAGGCCACTCTCAAGGAGAGCACTCTCCAGGAGGGCATCCTTCAAAAGGGTGCTCTCAATGAGGGTTCTTTCAAGGAGAAAACTCTCATGTGCATAGTAGAAGGAACTCTCAGGGAGGATGCTCTCAAGGAGAATGCTCTGTGAAAGCCAGATGTAACAAAGGGAACTCTTAGGGAGAATGCTCTTAGGAAGCACACTCTTAAGGAGGATACTCTCAAGGAGGGTATCCTCAGGGAGACCATTCTCAAGGAGGGCACTCTCCAAGAGAACACTCTCAATGAGGGTGCTCTCAAGGAGAACACTCTCATGTGCATAGCACAAGGAGCTCTTAGGTAGGATACTCTCAAGGAGAATGCTTTCACATGCATAGCGTAAGGCGCTCTAAGGAACAACATTGTCAGTGAGAACACTATCAAGGAGAGTGTTCTCATGGAGGATGCTCCCATAGAGAGTGTGCTCATGTTGAGCACACTTAGGGAGGGCGCTCTCAAGGAGGGTGTTCTCAAGGAGAACAATTTCAGGGAGGCCACTCCTAGGAATAGTGCTTTTCAATATAATGATCTCAATGAGGGATCTCTCATGGAGAATGCTTTTAAATGTGCAATGCAAGGCTCTCTCAGGAAGGACACTCCAAGAGAGAACACCATCATATGCACAACAAGAGGAGCTCCCACAGAGAGTGCTCTCGCAAGCGCTACATGAGGTGCTCTCGAGAGAGTGCTCTTGCCAGCGCAGCTATGCGAGGTGCTCCTATGGAGAGCACTCTTGTGAGAGCACCATGAGATGCTTCTAGGGAGAATGCTACCTCTCCCCATATATGTTGATTGGGCTAGTTTCAACCATACCATCCTGCACCCTTATAAATTTGGTCGCGAGGGTCCGTTGGGCCCACACATGGTCGTGAGGGTCCATTTGGCCAATGCTTGGTCACGAGGGTCCATTTGGCCAACACTTGGTCTCATGAGAGTGCTTGTGCTAGTGTTGCTATGTGATGTGCTCCCATGGACAGCACTCTTGTGAGAGCACTATGCGGTGCTCCTAGGGAGAATGCTACCTCTTCCCATATATGTTGATTGGGCTAGTTTCAGCCATATCATCCCGCATCCTTATAAACTTGGTCACAAAGGTCCGTTGGGCCAACCCTTAGTCACAAGGGTCTGTTTGGCCAACACTTGGTCATGAGGGTCCGTTGGGCCAAAACTTGGTCATGAGGGTCTATTGGGACAAGCCTTGGTCACAAGGGTCCATTTGGCCAAAACTTGGTCATGAGGGTCCATTGGGCCAACACATGGTCTTTTGAGAGAACTGATGCCAACGCAAATATGCAAGGTGCTCCCATGGAGAGCACTCTTGTGAGAGAACCATGTGGTACTCCCAAGAAGATCACTACCTATCCCCATATATGTTGATTGGGCTAGTTTCATCTATACCATCCTGCACCCTTATAAATTTGGTCATGAGGGTCGATTAGGCCAACCCTTGGTCACGAGGGTCTGTTTGGCCAAAACTTGTTCAAGAGGGTCTATTGGGCCAACACCTGGTCATGAGGGTCCATTTGGCCAACACTTCATCATGAGGGTCCGTTGGCCAATGCTTGCTCAGGAGGGTCCATTTGGCCAACACTTGCTCACAAGGGTTTGTTGGGCCAAGCCTTGGTCATGAGGGTTCGTTAGGCCAACACTTGGTCTCGAGGGTCCATTTTGCCAACACTTGATCTTATGAGAGTGCTTGTGCCAGCATAGCTATGCAAGGTGCTCCCATGGAGAGCACTATGCTGTTCTTCGAGGAAGAATGCTACCTCTCCCCATATATGTTTGTTGGGCCTATTTTAGCCATACCATCCTGAACCCTTATAAATTTGGTCACAAGCATCCATTGGGCCAACACTTGGTCATGAGGGTCTGTTTGGCCAACACTTAGTCACAAGGGTTCATTTGGCCAACACTTGGTCTTGTGAGAGCGCTCGTGCTAGTGCAACTATGCGAGGTGTTCCCATGGAGAGCACTCTCGCAAGAGCACCATGCAGTGCTCCCAGGGAGAACGCTACCTCTCCCCATATATGTTGATTGGGCCAGTTTCAGCCATACCATCCCGCGTCCTTATAAATTTGGTCACAAAGGTCCGTTGGGCCAACACTTGGTTGCAAGGGTCCATTTGGCAAACGCTTGGTCACGAGGGTCTGTTTGGCCAACGATTGGTCATGATGGTCTGTTTGGCCAGCACTTGGTCTTGTGAGAGTGCTCATGCCAACGTAGCTATGCAAGGTCTTCCCATGGAGATCACTCTTGCGAGAGCACCATGTGGTGCTCCTAGGTATAATTCTACCTCTCCCCATGTATGTTGATAGGGCTAGTTTCAGCTGTACCATCCTGCACCCTTATAAATTTGGTCATGAGGGTCCGTTGGGCCAACCCTTGGTCATGAGGGTCCATTTGGCCAACACTTGATCATGAGGGTCTGTTGGGCCAACCGTTGGTCACAAGGGTTTGATGGGCCAACACTTGGTCATGAGGGTCTTTTGGATCGAGACTTGGTCATGAGGGTACGTTTGGCCAACACTTGGTCATGAGTGTCCATTTGCTTAACAGTTCATCATGGGGGTCCATTTGTGCAAACCATTGGTCATGAGAGTCTATTGGGGAAACACTTGGTCATGAGGGTTTGTTGCGCCAACACTTGGTCACGAGGGTTCGTTTGGCCAACCATTTGTCATGAGGGTCCATTTGGAAAACACTTGGTCCTGAGGATCTATTGGACCAACACTTGGTCATGAAGGTTTGTTGCATCAACACTTGGTCATGAGAGTTCGTTGCACCAACACTTGGTCAAGAGGGTTTGTTGGGCCAAATATTGATACGAGGATCTGTTGGACCAACACTTGGTCATGAGGGTAGGTTTGGCCAACACTTGGTCATGGGGGTTCATTGGGCCAACCTTTAGTCATGAGGGTCCGTTGCGCCAACACTTTGTCACGAGGGCTTATTTTCCCAACACTTGGTCATGGGGGTTCGTTGGGCCAACCGTTGTTCATGAGGGTCCACTGGGCCAACACTTGATCCTGACCCCGTTCGTCCAACACTTGGTCCTAAGGGTCCGTTTGGCCAACACTTGATCATGGGGGTCCATTTGCCCAAAACTTGGTCATGAAGGTTTGTTGGGCCAACAATTGGTCACAACGGTCCTTTTGGCCAACAGTTGGTCATGAGGGTCTATTGGGCCAACCATTCCTCATGAGGGTTCATTTGGCCAACACTTGGTAGCGAGGGTCTGTTCAGCCAACGCTTGGTCATGAGGGTCCATTCGGCCAACACTTGGTCATGAGGGTTTGTTTGGCCAACAGTTGGGCTCGTGAGAGTGCTTGTGCCAATGCAGCTATGTGAGGTGCTCCCATGGAGAGCACTCTCATGAGAGCATCTTGCGGTGCTCCCAGGGAGAATGTTACACCTCCTCCTATATGTTTATTGGGCTAGTTTCAGCCAAATTGTGTTGCACCCTTATAAATTTGGTCGTAAGGGTCCATTGGGCCAACCGTTGGTCCAAGGGTCTGTTTGGCCAACACTTGGATTTGAGGGTCCATTTGGCCAAAAATTGGTCATGAGGGTTCGTTTGCCCAACGCTTGCTCACAAGGGTCCGTTGGGCCAACACTTGGGGTCACGAGGGTCCATTTGGCCAACACTTGATCTCGTGAGAGCGTTCATGCCAACACAGCTATGCAAGGTGCTCCCATGGAGAGCACTATTGCAAGAGCACCGTGTGGTGCTCCTAGGATGAATGCTACCTCTTCTCATATATGTTGATTGGGCCAGTTTCAAGCATACCATCTTGCACCCTTACAATTTTGGTCATGAGGGTCATGGGTAAAAGTGGGAACCTCATGGTCATCAAGGAGGATATATAGTGGTCTCCCACTTTGTGTGATCTCACATATATAGGGGATGTTCCCTACCAACAATGAAAATGAAAAAAGTCCCCCACCCAGGTGAGGTTCTAGATCGCGAGATCAAAAAACATATTCAGGCTCCAAGGTTGCCGACTAGGATTTGACTTAGAAGAAAGAGACTTGTGCATGCATGTGTATGTGTGATGATACATGTGTTCATGAAAGGGGAGACACCCCTTTCTCTCAAAAAAAATGCATGACCCCTATTTTCCTACCCCCAAAAGATGAGGATTTTAGTGGGATGAGACACAAGCAGGCGTCTACAAAGCAAAATTGAAAGAGAAAGCCCAAAGAATTGGATGAGGGGGAGAGATTGTGACCACGAATCTTGATGATAAGAGGCTAAATATCAGTGGATCATGGTAGCAAGGCCACTCTACCACTTACAATACCCCATTGTGTATTTAAGTTTTCTACAAATGATTCTTTCTTTTGACCACTTGAAATGAAATTGCATGGTCCCCAATGCCCCCATCGTGCAGGTAGGACTAGGGGTTACCATCAACACATGCCAACGGAAGCAACGAAGCTACCCCTACTTCAAGTCATGTAGAAACCAACAAGGAAAGAGGCATTCCCTCTAGCATGGATTCTGACTTAGAGGCATTCAGTCATAATCTAACACATAGTAGCTTCGTGTCACTGGCTTTTCAACCAAACATGATGACCAATTGTCTGAATCAATGGTTCCTCTTGTACTATGTTGAATTACTATCGTGGTGCACATCATCAGTAAGGTAAAACTAGCCTTTCTCATGACAGTCTAAACCTAGATCATGTTCCCTATTGGTGGGTGAACAATCCAACACTTGGTAAATTTTGCTTCACAATGATAGGAAGAGTTGACATTGAAGGATTCAAAAGCAACATTTCTATGAACACTTGGCTATCACAAGCCAATTATCCCTATGGTAACTTTTATGACACCTCTAGCTTGAAATTTTGAAGATCTAAAGGATTGATAGGTCATGCTTTCATGGTTTGTATTCGTACTAAAAATCAAATTCAAATAAGCTTTTACCCTTCTATTCCATGTGAGGTTTCTGTTCTCGTTGAGCTCATATTAGGACACCTATGTTATCTTGTAATAAATGTGCTTCCCCAGCCAAATTCCCCACCTAACTCTTTCTTTAGCCTGGATCGATGCACCGAGGTGCATCTTGGATCCAAAAGCGAGGGTCGTGCCCTGTTCTCGACCAATGGAGTAAGTACAATAAGATTAAAAGTAGTGGTATTTCACTTGCATTGCAAGTGGCTCCCACTTATTCTACACCTCTTAAGTTATTTCACAAAGTCAAACTAGAGTAAAGGTCAATAGGGTCTTCTTTCCCCACTGATTCTGCCAAGCCCATTCCCTTGGCTGTGGTTTTGCTAGATAGTAGGTAGGGATAGTGGGAATCTCATTAATCCATACATGCACATCACTAATTAGATGATGAGGCATTTGGCTACCTTAAGAGAGTCATAGTTACTCTCGCTATTTACCCGTTCTTGGTTGAATTTCTTCACTTTAACATTTAGAGCACTAGGTAGAAATCACATTGCGTTAGCTTCTGCAAGAACCATCACAATGCTTTGTTTTAATTAAATAGTCAGATTCCCCTTGTCTAAGCTAGTTCTAAGCTATTTCTTCATTGCCTAGGGAAATCCCTCCCCCATGAAGGGGGGAAGGGCACTCTACGTCTATCACTTGATCAGCACGCGAGGGCCCGCCATCGCCACGAAAGTGGCTTAGGTAGGTCCTCGATAGCCAGTGAGTTTGGGGTGCAGACCCCTATGCCCAACCCTCAAAGCCAATCCTTTTCCTAAAGTTATGGATCCATTTTTTCAAATCCCCTTACCTACATTGTTCTATGGACTAGAGGTTATTCACCTTTGACACCTGATGCGGTTATGAGTACGATCGAGCATGAAGGGTACTTAGTTCTCTAAATTTTTAGGGGTCGTCAAGGGCACACTGGACATCGTAGGATGTGTGGTACTCTTTCAACCACTGGACCCTATCTCTGGTTGAGGTGATTTCAGGGTGGGAAGGCTGTTATAAAGAAAAGATAACTCTTCCCAGGGCCCTCACTAGTGTCTCCAGATCCCCTAACTTTTTTGTCCATCACCATGTCCTAGTTCGGGAATGTTAATCTGATTCCCTTTCAAGATCTCATGTGGAGTGCACCCATTAGGAGGGGCTTCCCCATCTCTTAGGATCAACTAACCCATGTCCAAGTGTTGTTCACATGGAACTTTTCTCCACGTCAATCTTCAAAGTTCTCATTTGAATATTTACTACTATCTCTAAGATTTGCACCAAGGGCTGTTCCACTTGGGCTCGCGCCCTAGGATTCACAATGACCCCCTCATCCTCCTACTCATTGAGGCCTGGTGCTTGCCCCAAAATCCAAGCTTAGGTCACACACTTAAGAAACATCCATTTTTGGAGCTAGTTGATTCGAAAGGTAATTTGTTACACACTCCTTAGTAGATTTCAAGTTCCATGACCACCGTCCTACTGTCTTAATCAACCAACATCATTTGTAGGTTCTGGCTTAGTGTGTAGTTAGGCACCATAGCTCAACTTTCAATTCAGCCCACATTGCCAATTCTCCTTACCAAAAATGGCCCACTTGGAGCTCTCGATTAGTTGACATGGCTCATTGAGGTAGTCGCACTATCTTAGCTAAATAAAGTTTGATAATAGGTCGAGGGCGTTGCTCTCCCGATGGCTCTAATCATTTTCTTTACCTGATAAAACTTGAGAACGCAAGCTCCAGTTATCCTAAGGGAAAATTTGGAGGGAACTAGCTACTAGATGGTTTAATTTGTCTTTCACCCATATACCCAAGTCAGATGAATGATTTGCACATCAGTATCGTGATGGGCCTCCACCAGAGTTTCCTCTTGCTTTTCCCTACTTAGACATAGTTCACCATCTTTCGTGTCTCAATAGGCATGCTCTCACTCAAACCCTTCTTAACAAGATCAAGGTCGATGGATGGTACTCCATGCCTATGCATGGATCCCACCTTTTAGCTTCCTTACATTGCACGCATTTCCAAACCTGATGACTCGCATGCATGTTAGACTCCTTGGTCCATGTTTCAAGATGGGGGGAATGGAAAGCCCATACAATCCGCATCCAACCATGTAGGTGCCATAGGACCCATCGATCCAAGGGACACATGCTTGGACACTCGACCATTGCAGTAGTAGCATGTGGGTAGCCAGCTATAGATGCTTGTGCCATGACTCTAATCAACATGGACTCTCCTCTTGGACTAAGCGGTGGACCGAAGTGTACACACTCTGCTCCATGTCTAGTTGGGAAGCAACATTGGCCTCCATCCACTTCCCTCTCAATAATTTCAAGCACTTTTTAACTCTCTTTTCAAATTCTTTTTCATCTTTTCCTCATGGTACCTATTTTCTATCGATCTCTCATGCATATTTAGCCTTGGATGGAATTTACCACCAACTTAGGGATGCATTCCCAAATAACCTGACTCACCGATAGTGCCTATGATGTAGTAGGGTCCGAGCTCGATGGGGCTGTCACCCTCTCTACTACCCCATTCCATAGAACTTAGACTTAGTCTGCTGCAGGGGATGCTTCTACAGACTACAATTTGAGTGGCCACTACTGCTAGATTTTCACGTTGTGATGTTCCTAGTTCGCTCGCCGTTACTAGGGGAATCCTCATAAGTTTCTCTTCCTTCACTTAGTTATATGCTTAAACTCAGTAGGTACCCTCACCTAAACCGGGGTCACTATGAAGATGGAGCATCACCCCTTCTATGCGTGACACAAAGGAGGAACATCCTTCCCCCAGAATCATCAGTTGCACATTCCCGCATTGCACTAAAGAAGAAGAACAGGGAGGGGACCAACGTACCTCATGCACCCTCAATGCAGGGAATGCAGAGACCTCTACCACCATCCATCACCCTTTCTAAGGAGAAGTGAGAAAACATGAAAGATAGCAACTTTTAGCCAACCACACCTCAGGAGACATGGATGACTACATCTGTTGCCCCCTTGCACAGGGCGAAGAGGGTGTGCTGTAGGATCTTCACCACACCCAGCTAGACATGCCCTCAACCTAAGTCTCGAATGCAACTTGCATTCAAAGATTTAATGATTCACAGGATTCTAAAATTCACTTAAAGTATCATATTTCGCTACATTCTTCATCAAAATGAGAGTTGAGATATCGATTTTCGAGAGTCGTGGTTGAGGTCACGAACCCCAGTTGACCATCGCACCAACGCGGTGGATGTTCATCACATCCTTGGTGCCACTCACACCCTTGCATTGGGGAAAGAGAAGTAGTTTCCACCCAAGGAATGTTACTAGTGTTGATGTTTGAACAAGGGGGAGGGCCAACCATCCTCTGAATAACAACCCTACTATGAAACCCATGGGTGCATGGGACGAGAACCCACGAAGCACTAGCACCATAGCTATTCAACATAATGCCCTCAAATTCCCTTTCATTTGCTCAAATTAATGACATGCCCTGCAACCTAGAGGCTAAGGGTAGCCATTCACCTAGAACATGTGTAGTGGGAGAAGAGAACTTCACCTAGCCATCACATCTTATCCCCTCCCTCCCACGAAACCGGATGGCCCGGTGAAGGAAAGAGCGGCCCTCATATGTACAACCTTGTATTGTTAAAGCTATTTGCAACATGCTTACTAACCATGAACATAGGGCTCCATGACTTTCTCACTAAGGCATAGAAATTCCTTTTGTAGGTTTCCACTTCCAAAATGAGCATCTCCCCACCTATCCTTGACAGATGATGGTGATCATGGCTAACACATCCTCCATCAGGAGGGAACCTAAGCCCCATCCTTCAAACACTCCAGATCGATCCCCTTTTTATTTCTCCCCTAAAATTTGCCTAGGTAATGGCATGCCCTTTGGGCCATCAATCCCTTGAACATGGAATGTGTAATTTAGATGCAACGTCTCGCATCCCTGCCAAGCACATGCTCTCCCCACGAAGTCCCATCCTAGCATGGCACCACCGTCGTGGTCCCCCCAAGCATTCTTCATCGCTGCAACTGAAACACAAGACCGTAACCAATGAGACAAAAGCATGTGTGTATCAATGATCCTACCATAGGTTCACCTAAGATAACCTTGTTATGACTTCTCCTTCCTCTAAATGATAAGGCTCAATGAGCTTCTCATGATGTCGATGATGGAGAAACCATCATCATCATCATAATCCAAACATTTCACCAGATCGTTCAATCGGTAGGAGTGACGGGCGATGTGTACAAAGGGCAGGGATGTAGTCAATGTGAGATAATAACTCATGCTTACTAGGAATTCCTCATTCAAGATTGATAATTGCAAAGATCTATCCCCATCATAATGCATTTTCACAAGATTTCCCAATCCTCTTGGACCAGGGAAAGAAGCTCGCTGAATGCATCAGTGTAGTGCGCATGTGGCCTAGAACATCTAAGGGAATCATAGACCTATTATTCACTCAATCTTCTATGGCCTAGGCAGCCATAATCCCTCTAAGAATCTATCTACGAAAGGTGTACCTCCATGTAGCTAGTTAGCAGGTTAAGATCTCATTCATTAACAAAATTAACCAGACAAAGCACTCCACCAACTAAGAACAGCCATGCACCACCACCCATAGAATCAAGAAAGACCTCTCAATCTATCAATCCTTACTATGTCTAGACCTAGTAAGTTTTCCTTTGTTGAGTCAAATTAAGTCGTAAGCTCCACTCCTAGTGGTGCCCTTCCATCAATTCCTTTAAGTTTTAGCCTTGTGACCATACTTCTCTTGAAACCCAAACACTCTGATTTCTTGGAAGGTGTCGACAGAGTCCTAAGAGCAACATCTGTCGATCCCTGGTCAACATCATTTATGGTTGAGACTAGGATGGTATCTAATTATCTTCGATCCCTCAACTTTCATTCTTGATTAATGAAAACATCCTTGGAAAATGCTTTCCCACCAGTTCATCTTTCATAAATCCAATAATTTCACTTCTAACAATGAAATAAGAATTCCCCTAGCAGTCCCTATTAATCATTACTCCCATCATAAAGGCCAAAACAATAGGATCAAAATCCTATCATGTTATTCCATGCTAATGTATTCACAGCATAGGCTTGCTTTGAGCACTCTAGGTTTTTCAAAGTCATAGCATCAAAGTTGCGACCCAGCTAATTAAGGCCAACACCATGTCATCGATAGAAGGAATGGAGCGGTCGATGAACACCGCATTGATAGACTAACTGCCCCATCCTAAGATCCAACTACAAGCTTTTTAACTATAACAACTTAAATATATGCTATTAGAGCTAGAATTACCATGGTTGATGGAACCAGAATTACCCTCCAATGGATCCTCATTAAGGTTTTAAATTGTACTCATTCCAATTACTAGACTTAATGAGCCTGGTATTGTTATTTATTGTCAGTACCTCCCCATGTAAGGATTGGGTAATTTTTGCACCTGCTACCTTCCTTGGATGTGGTAGCCATTTCTCAAGATCCCTCTCTAGAATTGAACTCTAATTCCCCATCACCCATCACAACCATGGTAGGCCTCTATCCTACCATCGAAAGTTGATAGGGAAAAAATTTGAATGAAGCGTCACTGGCACAAGGGCCATGCAATCCATCTAGTTACCATGATTCACCGAGAAAATGAGCAAGCTTTCATTGGCCTTTTATCTAATAATTTCATCCCTTTCGAGAGTCAGGATTTGTTGCACGTATTAGCTCTAGAATTACTATGATTATCTAAGTAGTAAGTTCATACTTAGACATTCATGGCTTAATCTTTGAGACAAGCATATGACTACTGGTAGGATCAACCAGGTAACATTGTGGGCACCTGTGTGGTGGGCACAGTCATCCTTCCTTACTTGAAAGGCATGAATGACCCTCCATGCACCGATTTTACGCAACATCTTTCATGAGAACCGTTCCCTAGTTTATGCAATCGCATGCCCAAGACGTGACACCACAATAGGTAACAAATGTAGCCTTGCTCTTGACCATAGATGTATGAGTGTTGAGGGCATCGCACAAGTGCATAGCTTACTGCTTGCATCGTCCAGCATTCATGCAAATGACCAACATCGAGGTACACCTATAGGTTTCTCCATCCCCTAGTATGATAACCAGACCTGAGAGTGCTTCCTCAAAAATGCTTCTCTATGAGAAAAAAGTTCCACGAAGCAAGTAGCACATGCTACACTGACGAAGGCCACCTCAGGGCACCCATTGAAGAATGAGCCACATGAACATGCATGAAGGACAAGAGAATCTGAGTCCTCTTGGCTCCTCATCACGTGCACGTGAACTTACATATGCCACCCACCCACTACTGAGTAGATAGATCCATGATTAGAAAAAGGAAACATGCACCAGATGCTACCCCATGGGGGCATCAACATCCTATGCTACCTCAACTAGACCATACCCATGGGGGCATTCACACGTGCTCAACTGCTATCGCATCCTACAAAATAGGAGATGCATCCTAGCAATGCAAAACCAACTGTGAATTGACGTTGATGGAATTTTTTGCATCACAACATAATCCATATGTCATCAAAAGCTACATGCAACCATCATCAACATTATGAATGTGAAACAAAAATCAGCCATAGGCACCCATTGGAAATCACATTCTCCTTGAGGGCCAAAGCGTTTCCGTCCTCGCTATCCAACCATCCGGGGTGAGGGATGCATCCCAACAATGCAACCACTGTAAAACAACACTCAAAATGTGGTTCAAATCTCATCTCAATGCAACAAGACAAAAAATGTGTGATACCGAGGAACATGCAAATATCATTACATTATGGATGCCAAATGAAAATCACCCAAAAGCACCACTTCGGAATCCCATTCTTCTCAAGGGAGACGATGTTTCCATCCTCTCTCTATTCAAGCAGCAGTATGAGGGATGTGTCCTAGCAGAACAACCACTCTGAACCAATTCTTAAAATATGGTTCAAATCTCATCCCAATGCAACAAGATGGAACATGTGCCATACCTAGCAACATGCAACTATCGTCTCATTATGAATGACAAACAAGGATCAGCCGTAGGGATCTCTCTTCAAAATCGCATTCTCCTCAAGCCCAAGGACATTTTCATCCTCTATCTATTCAAGCATCACAGTGAGGAATGCATCCCAGCAATGCAACCACTTTGAATCAATGCTCAAAACATGGTTCAAATCTCATCTCAATGCAACAAGGAAAAACATGTGTCATCCCGAGGAACATGCAACTATCGTCACATTATGAATGCCAAATGAAGACCAACCATAGCCAAAACTTTAAAATTGCATTCTCCTCAAGGCTATGAATGTTTTAGTCCTCTCTCTATCCAACCATCAGGGTGGCAGAGGTGTCCCAGCAATGCAACCACTATGAACCATCGCTCAAAACATGGTTCAAATCTTCATCTCAGCTCAACGCAACAATAGAAAACATGTGCCGTATTGGGGAACATGACACTCTTGTCACATTATGAATGATAAACAAAGATCAACCATAGGGACCTCTCTTCTAAATCACATTCTCCTCAATGGCAAGGATGTTTTCATCCTCTCTCTATCGATCCACCAGGGTGGGGGATGTGTCCAATCAACGTAACCACTGTAAAGCAATGATAATTGATGATAAGGTAGAGAAAGAATACACTCAATGATACCTTGTGGGGATGTCTAGATTCTCTTGCTACCTCAACCACACAAAATCAATGCAATAGTTCCCACAAAATACTATGATATCATTTTCAAAGAGGATCCTTCAATCTCGTAGAACCATTAGTAGTGGTTCCAGTCCCACAACAATCACACCCAAGGTTAAAGAAATGGCCCTCATAGGATGAAGGCTTCCATATACTTGAATTCCTCGTTAAGGGACCGCACAACCAAAAATTCCTTCATGACACTCACACATCCAAAACAATGGATCTTTGAGGAATGAGCCACAAACATCTTTTCAACTTCTCCTTACCCTTGAAGAACTTACCATTGAGGATGAGCATGCAGCCAAAGTCAACAAGTTACTCCAAGGGAAGGCACAACGTAAGTCCTTGAATACATGAAAGGTTATTTTTGAGATGGTATGATCAAGAAATGGTAAACTAAATATTGGAAGCCACATAGCAAAATGAACAGCAAGGCACATGCAAGTGCATGGAGAACAAGAGTGACTATGTCCTCTTCGTTCCTTGGCTCATGCAAGTGAACTCGCCACCACCACCCATGTGCTACAAGAAATCGAGTTGATGATAAGGGAGAGAAAACATGCACCAAATGCTACCCCATGGAGGGCATCCAGATGCTTTGCTACCTTAATTGCACCAAATCAATGCAACTGTTCACATGAAATCAATCGATATCATTTTTAAAGAGAACCTTTCAATCCCGTAGAGTCATCAGTGGTGGCTATGATCTCACAACATCTACAACAATCACACCTAGGCATAAAGAAAAAAGCCTATCAGAATGCAGGATTCCACATACTTGAATTCACCGTTAAGTGACCGCACAACCGAAAACTCCTTTGTGATTCCTAGAGACAAAGCATCTCACAGCCAAAACAAGGGATTTTCAAGACATGAGCCTCAAACATCCATCTGACTACTCCTAACCCTTAGAGAACTTACGTGCTCAAACTCGATAAGTTACTCCAAGGGAAGGCACAACGTATGTTCTTGAATCCATGAAAGCTTATTTTTGAGATGGTACAACCATGAAATAGTTACTGAAAAATAAATTCCTCAATTCGGAATGAACAATGAGGCACCTACGAGTGCATGGAGAACAAAAGACACCAAGTCCTCTTCATTTCTCAGCTCGTGCAAGTGAACTCGCCACTACCACCCATCCACTACTAGGCAATCGAATCAGTGATTAGGCAGAGAGAGCATGCATCTGATGCTACCCTGTGGGGACATCCAGATGCTCTACTACCTCAACCACACCAAATCAATGCAACCATTCACATGAAATCAGCCATTAAATTTTTCAAAGAGGATCTTTCAATCCTGTAGAGCCATCAGTGGTGGCTCCAATCTCACAACATCTACAACAATCACACCTAGGCATAAAGAAAAAAGCCTCTTAGGATGCAGGGTCCCACATACTAGAATTCATCGTTAAGTGACCGCACAAGCAAAAACTCCTTCATGAAACCTAGAGATAGAGCATCACATAGCCAAAACAAGGGATTTTCAAGACATAAGCCTCAAACATCCGTTTGACTACTTCTAACCCTCCGAGAACTTATTGTTGGGTTTGAGCATGTGCTCAAACGCAACAAGTTACTCCAAGTGAAGGCACAACATAAGTTCTTGAATCCACAAAAGCTTATTTTCGAGATGGTATGACCATGAAACAATCACCAAATTAATAAAATCCTTGATCCACAATGAATAGTAAGGCACCTGTAGGTGGATGGAGAACAAAAGAGACCAAGTCTTCATTTCTTGGCTTGTGCAAGTGAACTCGCCACTACCACCCATGCACTACTAGGCAATCAAATTGGTGATTAGGTAGAGAGAGCATGCACCTGATGTTACCCTATGGGGATGTCCAGATGCTCTACCACCACAACTGCATAGAATCAATGCAACCATTCACATGAAATCAACCGATATCATTTTCAGAGAGGATGTTTCAATCTCATAGAACCATCAGTGGTGGCTCCAATCTCACTACATCCCCAAAAATCACACCCAAGCATGAAGAAATGAGCCTCTCAAGATGTAGGCTTCCAGATACTCAAATTTTTCATTAAGTGACTACACAATCAAAAACTCTTTTTTGTGAAACCTAGAGATAGAGTTTCATGTAGCCAAAATAAGGGATTTTTGAGACATGGGCCTTAAACATCTATTCAATTGCTTCTAACCCTTAAAGAACTTAGTGCCGAGTTTGAGCATGCACTCAAACTCGACAAGCTACTCCAAGAGAAGGCACAACATATGTTCTTGAATCCATGAAAGCTTATTTTTGAGATTGTATGACCACGAAATGGTCACTTGAACTAATAAAATCCTCAATCCACAATGAATAGCGAGGCACCTATAAGTGCAAGGAGAACAAGAGATACTAAGTCCTCTTCGTTTCTTGGCTCATGCAAGTGAACTCACCACTACCACCCATGCGCTACTAGGCAATCGAATCAGTGATAAGGCAGAGAGAGCATGCACCTAAAGCTACCCCATGGGGACATCGAGATTTTCTACTACCTCAACCACACCAAATCAATGCAACCATTCCCACGAAATCATACGATATCATTTTCAGAGAGGATCTTTCAATACTGTAGAGCCATCAGTGGGCTCCAATCTCACAAAATTTGCAACAATCATAGCTAGAGGAGATATTTCAATCCTGTAGAGCCATTAGTATTGGCTCCAATCTCACAACATACAAAACATAATCACACCCAAGTATAAGGAAAATAGGCCTCACACTCAAATTTGGGGTTAACTAACCACACAACTGAAAACTCCTTCATGAAAACTAGACACAAAAAATACTCAAAAGCTTATTTTTGAGATGGTATGACCACGAAACAGTCACCTGAATATCACAACCCAAGATTGGGAAAAAATAGCAAGGCATCTACAAGTGCATGGAGAACAAAAGAGACTACATCATCTTCATTCCATATCTCATGCAAGTGAACTCACCACTACCACCAATGCGCTACTAAGAGATCAAATTGGTGATAAGGTAGAAAGAGCATGCACCTGATGCTACCCCATGGGGGTGTCAAGATGCTATACTACCTCAACCACACCAAATCAATGCAACTATTCACACAAAATCAACCGATATCATTTTCAAGAGGATCTTTCAATCCTGTAGAGCCATCAGTGGTGACTCTGATCTCGCAACATCCCAAATAATCACACCCAAGGATAAGAAAATAGGCATTAGAGGATGTAAGCTTCTAAATGCCCAAATTCAAAGTTATGTGATTAGACAACCAAAAACTCCTTCATGAAACCCATAGACAGAGTGTCGAGTAGCCAAAAAAAAAACGTTTTCGAGACATGACCCTCAAACATCCATTTGACGACTCCTAACACTTGGAGAAATTACTACCAAGCATTAGAATGCTCTCAAACTTGACAAGTTACTCTAAAGGAAGGCACAACATAAGTCTTTGAATCCATGAAAGCTTATTTTCAGGATGGTATGACCATGAAACAGTCATCCGAATAATAAAATATAGGATCCTCAATGAACAGCGAGGCACTTACAAGTGCATGGAGAACAAGAGAGACTACATCCTCTTCATTTCTTGGCTCATGCAAGTGAACTTGCCACTAAAACCCATGTGCTACTAAGTAATTGAATTGGTGATAAAGTGGAGACAACATGCACCTGATGCTACCCCGTTGGGGCATTGAGATGCTCTGCTACCTCAACTGCACCAAATCAATGCAACCATTCACATGAAATCATTCAATATCATTTTTCAAGAGGATCTTTCAATCCCATAGAGACATCAGTATTGATGCTCCATCCACTTCATGCATTAGTCTAATGAACAGGCTCCTAAAATGTCTAAGATAAAATTTAGGATAGACACAGTGCAAGATAGCCAAAATTGCTTCTTTGAGATCCCTAGGATTCCTGGGCAACCAACCCCACGAAACATGCTCGCAATGCTGCAAGCCTTTAATCTCAAACCGTAAATGAGGACATTGCCTTCTCCAAGGTTATCCTTCTTCACAACAAGGCTCATGAGTTATGTACATGAACAATGAGGCCATAATATCACGGTCAAGGCAAGGCAACCCTAGGGGAGAAACCCACGTATTGCTCTATCACTTTGACCGGTCATCAAATCTACTTCCCACTATATATGTTGATTGGGCTAGTTTTAGCCATACCGTCCTGCACCGTTATAAATTTGGTTATGAAGGAGCAGCTGAAGGGGAGTGCTCTTAGGGAGAGCACTCTCATGTGCATGGCATAAGGTAGTCTTAGGGAGGGCACTCTCAAAAAGAATGCTCTCAGAAGGGCCACTCTAATGGAGGATGCTCTAAGAGAGGGCGCTCTTATAGAGAACATTCTTAAGGAGGATGTTCTCGAGATGGGTGTCCTTAGCGAGACCTCTCTCATAGAGGGAATTTCTAAAGAGGGAACTCTTAGTAAGGGTGCTCTTAACAAGGATGCTCTTGACAAGAACACTTACATGAGGGCACACGGTGCTCTCATGGAGGACTCTTTGAAGAAAAACACTCTTGTGGATGCCACTCTAATAGAGTCCGATCTCAAGGAGAATGCTCTCAGGGAGAGAAATCTTCGATAGAACACTCTCAATGAGGGTGCTCCATGGAGAACAGTAATGACGAAGGCCCTCTCAAGGAGAATGCTCTTCGAAAGGCCGCTCTCTATAGGAGGGCATCCTCCAAGAGGGAGGTCTCAATGAAGGCACCCTTGAGGAGAACACTATAACGTAGTGCAAGGTGTTGTCGAGGAAGAAGCTCTTAAGGAGAACACTCTCTAAGATGCTTCTCTAACGGAAGAAGCTCTCAAGTAGAATGCTCTCAAGGAGGGCACTCTCAGGGAGGGAAATCTCATGGAGAATGTTCTTAAGGAGAACACTCTCAAGGAGGGCATCCTTTCGGAGGCCAATCTCAAGGAGGGGGTTCTCAAGAAGGGCACTCTTACAAAGGGTGCTCTCCAAGAGAATTCTATCAATGAGGGCGCTCTCGAGGTGAACACTCTCATGTGCATAATGCAAGATGCTCTCATGAACAACACTCTCATCGAGGTTTCTCTAACAGAGGTTGCTCTCAGGCACAACACTCTCAAGGAGGACACTCTTTGAAAAAATTCTCTCAACGAGGGAACTCCAGGGAGAATGCTCTTTAGAAGGCTTCTTTAACATAGGGTGCTCTCCAAGAGAACACTCTCAAGGAGGGTGATCTCATGTAGAAATCTCTTAAGGAGGACACTCTTAAGTAGGGCATCTTTAGCAAAATTTCTCTTAAATAGGGCATTCTAATGGAAGACACTCTCTAAGAGAACACTCTTAATAAGGGCACTCTCAAGGAGAACACACTCATGTGCGTAACGCAAGGTGCTCTTAGGGAGAACGCTCTGAGGGAGAGCATTGTCTATGAGGACACCCTTCAAGATGGAGCTCTCAATGAGGGCAATCACACTCTCAAATGTGTAGCACAAGGCACTCTTAAGGAAGGTGCTCTTAAGGAGAAAAATCTCTGAAAGGCCACTCTAATGAAAAAGGCTCCCAAGGAACATGCTCTCAGGGAGGGCACTCTCACATAGAACATTCTTAAGGATGATGCTCTCGAGGAGGGTGTCCTCAAGGAGATCAATCCTAGGGGAGGAATTCTCAAGGAGGGCACTATTAAGAAGTGTGCTCTCAATGAGGTCACTCTCGAGGAGAACACTCACACAAGGGTGCAAGGTTCTCTCATGGATGGTGCTCCCAGGGAGAACACTCTCACCAAAGCAGCTCTAATGGAGACTGCTCTGAGGGAGAATGCTCTTGGGGATGGAACTATTAGGAAGGGGACTCTCTAAAAGAACGTTCTCAATGATGGCACTCTCGAGGTGAACACTCTCATGTGCATAACACAAGGTGCTCTCATGAACAATGGTCTCATGGAGGTCGCTCTCAAGGATAACGCTCTCATGAAGGCTACTCTAATGGAGGCCACTCTCAGAGAGAATGCTCTTGGGGATAACACTCTTAGGAAGGGTGCTCTAAGGGAGGGCACCCTTCGATAGAACAATCTCAATTAGGGTACTCCAGGGAGAACACTCCTCCTAATGGCCCTTTCAAATAAAATGCTCTTTGAAAGGCCACTCTAATGGATGGTGCTCTAAAGTAGAACTCTTTGATGGAGGGCATCCCCAATGACATCGATCTCAAGGAGGGTATTTTAATGAAGGAAAACTCCAACAGAACTCTCTCAATAAGGGAACTCTCTAGGAGAATACTCTCATGTGCATAACATAAGGTGCTCTTAGGGAGAACTTGTTGAGGGAGGTCACTCTGAGAAAGAGCACTTTTTGGAAGGGCATACTTCAAGAGTGAGCTCTCAACGAGGGCACTCTTGAGGAGAACACTATCATGTGAGTAATGCTAGGAGCTCTTGAGGATGTTTCTCTCAAGGAGAATACTATTTGAAAAGCCACTATAATGGATGGTGCTCTTAGGGAGGGCACTACCACAGAGAATGTTCTTAAGGAGGATGCTCTTAAGGAGGGTGTCCTCAGTGAGACCATTCTTAGGGAGGGTGTTCTCAAGGAGGGCACTCTTAAGAAGGGCACTCTCTGATACAACATTCTCAACAATAGCACTCTCAAGGTGAACACTCTCATGTGTATAATGCAGATGCTCTCATGGACAATGCCCTCATGAAGGGAGCTCTCAAGGAGAATTCTTTCATAGAGACCACTCTTAGGGAGAATGTTCTCAGGAAGGGTAACCTAAAGGAGGGAACTCTTTGACAGAACGATCTCAACGAGGGCACTCTAGGGAGAACACTCTTGGAGAGGGCCCTCTCAAAGAGAACACTCCTCAGATGGTCACTCTAACATAGGGTGCTCTCAAGGAGAACACTATCATGTGTGTAAGACAAGGTGCTCTTAGGTAGAATGCTTTGAGGGAGGTCACTCTAATAAAGACCGCTCTTTGAGAGGGCATTTTCTAAGATGGAGCTCTCAACAAGGGTGCTCTTGAGGAGAACACTCTCACGTGCGTAGCACAAGACAATTAGAGAAGGTGTCCTCAGAAAGAATGTTCTCACTAAGGGCACTCTCATGAAGAATGTTCTTAAGGAGGACACTCTCAAGGAGGGTGTCCTTAGGGAGACCACTCTTAGGGAGGTAGTTCTTAGGGAGGGCACACTTAGGAAGGGTAGTATTCAAAAGAATGCTCTCAATTAGGGCACTCTCAAGATGAACACTCTCACATACGTAATGCAAGATGTTCTCATAGACAACACTCTCATGGAGGATGCTCTCAAGGGGAATGCTCTTAGCAAGGGCACTCTCAAGGAGAACACTCTCATCTTCGTAATGCAAGGTGCTCTTAGGGAGAATGCTCTTAAGGAGGTTGCTCTAAGGGAGAGATATCTCTATTAGGGTGCCCTCCAAGAGGGAGCTCTCAACGAGGGAACTTTTGAGGAGAGCACTCTCACCTGTGTATCGCAAGACGCTCTCAGGGAAAGTGCCCTTAAGAAGAACAATGTCCAAAAGGCCACTCTAACAGAGGAGGCTTTCAAGGAAAATTCTCTCAAGAAGGGCACTATGAAGGAGGGCGCTCTCATAGAGAATGTTCTTTAAGGTGAATAGTCTTACATTCTTAAAGTAAGGTGCTCTCATGGACAGCGCTCTCATGGAGGCCACTTTCAAGGATAACGCTCTCATGGAGGCTTCTCTCATGGAGAATGCTCTCAGAAAGGGCACTCTAATGGAGAGAACTCTTTGATAGAATGATCTCATGAAGGGGCTCTAGGAAAAATGCTCTTAGTGAGGGCCCTCTCAAACAGAATGCTCTTCAAAATGCTTCTCTAACTATGGATGCTCTCAAGTAGAACACTCTTTGGGAGGGCATCCCCAGTGAGACCAATCTCAAGGAGGTCATTCTAATAGAGGGTGATCTCCAAGAGAACACTCTCAATGAGGGTGCTCTTGTGGAGAACACTCTCACATGCATAATGCAAGGTGTTCTCAAGGAGAATGCTCTAAGGGAGGTTGCTTTGAGAAAGAGTGCTCTCTGCGAGGATGTCTTCCAAGAGGGAGCTCTCAGTGAGGGCACTCTCGAGGAAAACACTCTTACGTGTGTAACATAAGGTGCTCTTGGGGAAGGCACTCTCAAGGAGAACACTCTTCAAAAGGCCACTCTAATGGAGGGCCCTCTCAAGGAGGGTGCTCCCACTGAGAACATTGTTAAGGAGGATGCTCCCAAGGAGGGCATGCTCATGGAGACCACTCTTAGGAAGGGCGTTCTTGGGGAAGGAACTCTCTGATACAATGCTCTTAATGATAGCACTCTTGAGGTGAACACTCTCACTTTCATAACGCAAGGTGCTCTCATGGAGGGAGCTCTCATCGATAATGCTCTCAGGAAGGTCGATCTAAAGGAGGGCACTGCTGGTGAGGGCACTCTCAAAGAGAATGCTCCTCAAATGATTGCTCTAATGAAGGGTGCTCTTAAGGAGGGCACTCTTAGAAAAGGTGATCTCCAAAAGAACACTCTCAAAAAGGATGGTCTCAAGGTGAACACTCTCATGTGCATAATGCAAGGTTCTCTCATGGATACCGCTCTCGAGGAAGGCGCTCTCAAGGAGGACACTCTTCAAAAAAATACTATTAATGAGGGTGCTCTAGGGAGAATGCTTCTAGTGAGGGTGATCTCAACAAGAATGCTATTCATATGGCTACTCTAATGAAGGCCACTCTCAAGAAGAATGCTCTCGTGGAGGGACATCTCATGGAGAATGCTCTCGAGGGCATCCCTAGGGAGACTGCTCTCAAGGAGGGTGTTCTCCATGAAAATGCTCTCGACAAAGGTGCTCTCAAGGAGAAAATATTCATGTGTGTAACATAAGGTGATCTCAAGGAGAATGCTCTGAGGAAGGTCGCCCTGAGGAAGAGAGATCTTTGTGATAGTGCCCTCTGAGAGGGAGCTCTCATCAAGGGCACTCTCAAGGAGAGTAGTATCACATGTGTAGCGCAAGCCACTATCGATGAGGGTGCTCTCAAGGAGAATAATCTCCAAAAGGCCACTCTAATGGAGGAGGCTCTCAAGAAGGGTGCTTATAGTGAGGGTGCTCTCATAGAGAGCACTCTCAAGAAGAGCATCCTCAAGGAGATCGCTCTCAAGTAGGGCACTCTTAGGAAGGGTGCTCTTAGATAGAACACTCTCAACTAGGATGCTCTCAAGGAGAACACTCACACGAGGGTGCAAGGTGCTCTCATGGAGGGCACTCTCAAGGAGAACGCTCTCATAGAGTTAGATCTAACATAGAAAGATCTCAAGGAGAACACTCTCAAGGAGGGAACTCTCACAGAGAATGCTATTAAGAAGGACACTATCGAGATTGGCATCCTTAGGGAGACAACACTCATGGAGGAAATTCTCAAGGAAGGAACTCTTAAGGAGTGCACTCTCCAAAAGAATGTTCTCAATGAGGGTGCTCTCAAGGTGAACACTCTAACATGCGTAATGCAAGATGCTCTCATGGTAAAATTTCTCATGGAGGGTGCTCCCAAGGAGAACGCTTTCACAAAGATCACTCTTAGGGAAAACACTCTCAGGAAGGGTACTCTAAAGAAGGGCACTCTTCAATAGAACAATCTCAACAAGGGCACTCTCAAAGAGAACACTCCTAATGAAGAAGCTCTCAAAGAGAACACTCTTTGAAAGGCCACACTAATGGAGGCCACTCATAAGAAAAATGCTCTTGAACATAGCGATCACATAGAGAACGCTTTCAAGAAGGACGCTCTCAAGGAGGGCATCCCCATGAAGACTACTCTCAAGGGGGGCATTCTAATGAAGGGCACTCTCCAAGAGAATGCTCTCAACAAGGGAACTCTCAAGGAAAACACTCACATATGCAACACAAGGTGCTCTCAAGGAGAATGCTCTGAGGGTGGTTGTTTTGAGGGAGAGAGTTCTCAAGGAGAATGCTCTCGAGTAGGCTGATCTCACATACACCGCTCTTAAAAAGGACACTCTCAAGGAGGGCATCCCCAGTGAGACCGATCTCAAGGAGGGTGTTCTAATGGAGGTAGCTCTCCAAGAGAATAATCTCAACAAGGGCACTCTCAAGGAGAACACTCTCATGTGTGTAATGCAAAGTGCTCTTAGGGAGAATTCTCTGAGAGAAGTCATTATGAGGAAGCAAGCTCTCCAATAGGTAGCTCTCAAAGAGGAAGCTCCAAGAAAAATGCTCTAGGGAACCCAACCCCATGGAACATGTCCACAATGCTACAAGCATTTTATCTCAAATCGTAAACAAGGACACCACCTTGTCCAGGGTTATCCTTCTTTGCAACAAGGCTCTAAAATCATGGACATGAACAACGAGGCCACAATATCATGGGTAGGGAAAGGCATCCCTGGGGGAGAAACCTACTTATCGCTCTATCACTACAACTGTTCATCAACTCTACCTCCCCCTATATATGTTGATTGGACCAATTTCAGCCATACTATCCAACACCCATAGAAATTTGATCACAAAGGACCAACTCAAGGAGAGCACTCTCAAGGAGAGTGCTCTCACATGCATAGTGCAAGGTTCTCTTGGGGAGGGCAATCTCAAGGAGAATGCTCGCCAAATGATAGCTCTAATGGAGGGCACTCTCAAGGAAGGTGCTCTCATGGAGAACATTCTTAAGGAGGACCCTCTCAAGGAGGGTTTTGTCATGGAGACTACTCTTAGGGAGGGCATTCTCGAGGAGGACACTCTTAGGAAGGGAACTCTCAATGAGGGTGCTCTCAAGAAGAATGCTCTCGAGGAAGGCATTCTCAAGGACAATGCTCTTGGGGAAGGCACTCTTAAGCACGACGCTCTTCGAGATGCCACTCTAATGAAGGAAGCTCTCAAGGGGGGTGCTCTTAGGAAGGGCAATCTCACCAAGAACCTTCTTAAGGAGGACACTCTCGATGAGGGTGTCCTCAAGGAGACCACTCTCAAGAAGGGCATTCTCAGGTAGGACACTCTTAGGAAGGGCACTCTTTAAAAGAATGCTCTCAATAGGGACACTCTCAAGGTGAAAACTCTCACGTGCATAACTCAAGGTCCTCTCATGGACAACCCTCTCATGGAGAATGCTCTCACGGAGGCCACTCTAATGGAAAATGCTCTTAGGGAGAATGCTCTTGGGGAGGGCACTCTCAAGGAGGAAACTCTTCGACAAAATGCTTTCAATGAGGACACTCCAGGGAGAATGCTCCTAGTGAGGGTGCTCTCAAGAAGAATTCTCTTCAAATGGCTGCTCAAATAGAGGCCACTCTCAAGAAGAATGCTCTTGTGGAGGGACATCTCACAAAGAACGCTCTCAAGGAGGGTGCCCCTAGGGAGACCGCTCTTAAAAAGGGCATTCTAATGGAGGGAACTCTCCAAGAGAATGCTCTCAACAAGGGTGATCTTGAGGAGAATACTCTCATGTTCATAATGAAAGGTGCTCTTAGGGAGAATGCTTTGAGGGAGAGCACTCTCTGGTAGGGCACCTTCCCAGAGGAAGCTCCCAACAAGGGCACTCTTAAGGAGAACACTCTCATGTCCATAGAGCAAGACACTCTCAAGGAGCATGCTCTTCAAAAGGCTGATCTAATGAAGGGCACTCTCACAGAGAAAATTATTAATGCTCTTAGGGAGGATGATCTCATGGAGAATGCTCTTAAGGAGGACACTCTCGAGGAGGGTGTCCTCAGGGAGGGCACTTTTATAAAAGGTGCTCTATGATAGAACACTCTCAATGAGGACACCCTCAAGGAGAACACTCACATGAGGTCACAAGATGCTCTCATGGAGGATGATCTCAAGGAGAACACTCTCATGGATGTAGAACTAATGTAGAAAGCTCTCAGGGAGAATGCTCTCAAAGAGGGCACTCTCATACAAAATGCTCTTAAGGAGGATGCTATTGAGGTTGGCGTCCTCAGGGAGATAGCTCTCAAGGAGGGAATTCTCAGGGAGGGAATTCTACAAAATAATTTTCTCAATGAGGGTGCTCTCGAGATGAACACTCTCATGTACATAACACAAGCTACTCTCATGGACAACTTTCTCATAGAGGGAACTTCCAAGGAGGACACTCTCGTAGAGGCTTCTCTCAGGGAAAATTCTCTTGTGAAGGGTACTCTAAAGGAAGGCACTCTTCGATGGAATGATCTCAATGAGGGTGCTCTCAAAGAGAATGCTCCCAATGAAGGTGCTCTCAAAGAGAATGCTCTTCCAAAGGACACTCTAATGGAGGGCACTCTTAAGAAGAATGCTTTCATGAAGGATGATCTCATGGAGAATGCTCTCAAGGAGGGCATCCCCATGGAGGTTACTCTAAAGGAGGGCATTCTAATAGAGGGCACTCTCCAAGAGAATGCTCTCAACAAAAGCACTCTCAAGCAGAACACTATCACATGCACAATGCAAGGTGCTCTAAAGGAGAACACTCTGAGGGAGAGAGCTCTCAAGAAGAATGCTCTCAAGGAGGGCGATCTCACATAGAACACTATTAAAGAGGATGCTCTCAAGGAGGGCATCCCCAGTGATATTGATCTCAAGGAGAATGTTCTAATGGAGGTAGGTCTCCAAGAGAACAATCTCAACAAGGTCACTCTCAATGAGAACACTCTCACATGCGTAACTCAATGTGCTCTCAGGGAGGTCTCTTTGAGGAAGAGCACTCTCCAAGAGGGAGCTCTCAATGAGGGTGCTCCAGGAAGAATGCTCCAAGGAAACCAACCCCACAGAACATGCCCACAATGCTGTAAGCCTTTTATTTCAAATTGTAAATGAGGATACCACCTTCTCCGAGGTTATCCTTCTTCCCAACAAGGCTTCTGAGTCATGGACATGAACAACGAGGCAGCGATATTGTGGGCAGGACAAGGCATCCCTCAGGGAGAAATCCACGTATCGCTCTATCACTACAACTAGTCATCAACTCTACCTTCCCTTATATATGTTGATTATACCAATTTCAACTATATCATCCTACACCCTTATAAATTTGGTCACAAAGGATTAGCTCTAGGAGAGCTCTTTCAAGGAGAGCGCTCTCATGTATGTAGTGCAAGGCACTCTGGGAGAGGGCTCTCTCTAGGAGAACGCTCTCCAAAAGGTCTCTCTAATGGAGAGTGCTCTCATAGAGAACACTCTTAAGGAGGATGCTCTCAAAGAGGGCATCCTTAGGGAGACCACTCTTAGGGAGGGCACTCTTAGGAAGGGTGCTCTCGAATAGAATGCTCTTAATGAGGATGATCTCAAGGAGAATACTCACAGGAGGACACAAGGCACTCTCATGGAGGGATCTATCTAGAAGAACACTCTAGCAGAGGCCACTCTAATAGAGGTTTCTCTTAGGGAGAATGCTCTCTAGGAGGGTGCTCTCAAGGAGGGAACTCTTTGATAAAACGCTCTCAATGAGGGTGCTCTAGGGAGAACACTCCCAACAAGGGCCCTCTCAAGGAGAATAAACTTTGGAAGGTCACTCTAATGGAGGGCGCTCTCAAGGAGAATGCTCTCGGGGAGGGTGCCTCTAGTGACACCTGTACCACCCGAAATTGTCAGTCCCTGGCTAGAAAGAAAAACAGAGACCGCGGGATCGTAGGATGGGCATAGATGATCCTACCTTTGCCTGAGGGTGAGCTGGAAAGCACGAAGGTAGGGTACGTTGGGTGGTCCACACGCGGATCAGACAAGGATTTCCCTGAGCGCCACCGAAGTGTTATACGCTGGGTTATACGTAAACTGTGTAACGGGCGTAAAACGGAGCGAACAATGAAAAAAGGGCGTAAACAAAGTGTAAACGGTGTAACAGTGAAAGCAGGGCATAAACAAAGTGTGGAAAGCGTAACAGCATAAATGGGGTGTATACAGCGTAAACAGTGTGAACAGGGCGTAGACAGCTTAAACAAAGCGTAAAGCGTAAACAGGGTTTGAACAGGGTGTCAAGCGTAAACAGCGTAAACAGAGCGTAGATAGCGTAAAGCGTAAATGAGCGTAAATAGTGTAAACAAGTTTAAACAGTGTAGAAAAATGTAAATGACGTAAACAATGTGAGCGTAAACGGAATGTAACTTGTAACAATGATGCTTGTAAGAAAACAGTTTTCAAGGTACCGATCTTAACGCAGTTGTGCGTGTACACAAGGCAGACGTAAAGCCCCGGTGGGTGCAGGGGGGCGGCTGGTTCGCACGGTAGGCAGAGCGTAGTGACTGTGCTCAATGTACAGGACTTCCAGCGTAGAGGGTTTTAGGCTCTGGTTTGCAGCGTAATTGCTCTTAGATCTGCTCTCCTAAATTTTTGCCGACCTTGAAAACGCGAAAAACTGGGCTTTTTATAGGGGAAGGGTTACCGGGAAAATCAAGTTGGGAGACACGTGGCGTGTCGACCGGGTTCGTACAATTTAGAAACATGGTATACGCTGGGTGTATATGCTACATCAGGCCAGCGTATACGCTGGGCGTATACGCTGGACTTGCTGGGTGTGTGAACTTCAATGGATGCTGGTGTATACACTGGGCGTATACGCTGGACTTGCTGGGTGTGTGAACTTCAATGGATGCTGGTGTATACGCTAGGCGTATACACTGATGAATGCTGGCGTATACGTTGGGGCATATACGTTGATGGATGCTGGCGTATACGCTGGGCGTATACGCCGATGGATGCTGGCGTCGACTTGCTTCAATTCTTGCTCCTGTTGCACCTGCTGAGTGCACATGAGGCGTGTATTCTGGGCGTCGGGCGTATACGCTGGGCGTAGACACTGGGCGTATACGACGGGTGTAGACGTTGGCACAACACTTGGTAAAAAATGAGTGTTTCGATCCTCAAAATCGCCATGTGACTTTAAATGTAGCCAACGTTGTCTGAGGGTCACGGAGATCTGCTTCTTATTGGACAAGTGCCAAACTCGAAACTTTTGTGGTGTTTCATTGGCCCCTCTTTGTTGACGCTTGGAGGAATCGACCTGAGAAGCATCAACAAAGAAGCGCAAAACACCACAAGCAACTTGATAAAAGCTTTGTCCCTTGCCACTTGATGAGACGTCATCGTATCGTGTTTAGTAGTGTATGGGATTGGAAAAGGTGAGATTGGTAGCAGGTAGGAGAGAAGGGATTGTGGGGATTGGTGACTGCCCAAGGGATTATGCTGGGGAAATGGGATGCTCAGGTGTGCAGCATGCTAGTCCTCGTCGATAGCCATTGTTTGGCAGACTCGTAATTCATGCATGCGATGTGCGTCCTTTGGTGGAACAGTGCTCTTGGTTAGTGTTCAAGAGCACTTGTTGTCAATACCAAAGCTACGGGGTGATGTTTTTCATTCTTTGGCAGAACAACAACCTTCTTTGGGGAAACTGTAAGTGACGTGCCAAAGCCATGCAACAAGATGTTTCTTGATTGCTTTTGACATGTGTACGTATTTTCAAGACCAATGCCTTCCCACCTGGGGCTTGTATGGGAAGTGCCAAGGGTCCCATTTTTTTTTAATGTAACTCTTGTACTCATGTGTGCATTTTGTGTTTTTTGTGTTGCGACTCCTGTAATGTTTTGCAGTGTGCAATAGTTTGGTGAGCAGATAGTGCATTTTCAGGGAATGGGAATATACGGGTCAACGATTTGATTTAGTCTTGCCAGGTGGATTAATGGACGTTGCCTCATCTAGTTGCCTATGATGAAATGCACTCTCGTACGAGAACTTCTGAGTGTCATCCTGCAAACATAACTCCAAGAAGACAAGAAAATCATGAGTGAATAAATGAGCTTAGATTTAAACAGCTGTAGGTGAACAAAAATATTGGGGGCAATTCTAAGCACTGAGTGCAAATGTCGACGATGTTGATGAGATTGTGCGCCGATGAGGGATGCAATGACTCTGATGAATGAATATGGCTGTGGAGTGAAGGGTCAGAGACAAACGTGCCAGTTTATAGTCTTGACGGACTATCATGGGTTAGTTTTATGTCGTAACCCATTGGACATTGCCTGTTTAGCGTCGTGGCAGACGGTACGTCGCCAGTTTCACGTCTTAGCGGACCATGTAGAGGCAAGCTAGTTTATAGTCTTAGCAGACTCTGATGGTTTTGACGGTGACATTTTACTGTCATGCCAGAAGGATGCTAGTTTATCATCATTGCGGACACTGTGGGATATCATTTTATTATCATAATACCAGGACAATGGTGGTGTCAGTTTTAAGTCGTAACCCAAGACTGTTCTGTGGTATCAGTTTATAGTCGTAATCTAGGACTTATCTGTGGTATCAGTTTATAGTCGTGATTCCAGGACCTGCTATGGTATCAATTTATAGTTGTGATTCCAGGACTTCTCTATGGTATCAGTTTATAGTCGTGATTCCAGGACTGACACGTACCTCAGCTTAAATTTATGTATAAAACGGTTTCAGGAACAAGTGATTGGTTGGATTTGTAAATTCTTTTCCGTCCATGTCAGCTAACTTGAAAGCTCCATTGTTGAATGCTTTGATGACCAGGTAAGGCCCTTCCCAGTTGACTGAGAATTTATCTGGGTGTTCTCGAATAGCCTTAATCATGAGGTCTCCTTCTTTGATAGGGCGCTTACGAACATCATGTCGATGTCGTTGCCGCTGTTGTTTTTGGTACCATTTGATCTGATCAAGTGCGTGTACGTGCTCCTCCTCCACTAAGTCCAGGTCAACGATGCATAGATCATTATTTTGCTCGTCGTCAAGGAGTCCAGAAAGCGTGATCCTTAGAGATGGTACCTGTAATTCCAAAGGTAACACAGCTTCTGAACCGTAAACAAGACTATACGGAGTTTTACCTGTCGAGGTCCGGTGTGTAGTACGGTATGCCCACAATGCATACACCAGTTGTTCGTGCCATCTTCGTTTACTTTGGGCAAGCATCTTTTTGAGTATTGTGATGATTGTCTTATTTGTTGCTTCCGCCTGCCCATTTCTCTGAGGATAGTAAGGGGATGAAAATGAATGTTTGATCCCTAGACTATCACAAAACGTTTTGGTCTTGGCACTACTAAATTGTGGCCCATTGTCAGTGATGATTGTCATGGGAATGCCAAAACAGGTCACAATGTTTTTGAGGATGAAGTGGCACACATGTTTAGGAGTAGTTTTTCGAAGGGGCGCAGCTTCTACCCATCTCGTGAAATATTCGGTTGCCATTATGATAAAACCATGCCCGGCAGAAGATGTGGGTGTTATCGGGCCTATAAGGTCCAATCCCCACTTTTGGAAGGGCCATGTGATTTGTGTTGTATGCAACTCTTTTGGTGGGACATGGATTAGATTACTGTGTTTTTGACAAGTACTACATGTTTTAACCTTAGAAAGACAATCGTACTCCATGTGTTGCCAATAGTAACCTAAGCGTCTTATTTTGGTTGCCATTGCCTTCGGTGCGATGTGTCCCCCGCATATTCCATCGTGTACTTGTTCAACAATTGTTTGGGCTTCGGTACTATTGACGCATGTCAACAGTATGCCTTCATAGGATCGGTGACACAATTTGTCTTCTATTAGTGTGTATTGTCTAGAACATTTGCGTACTGCGTCCTTTTGTGCGTTTGTTAAATGTTGTGGCGTTTCGCCACGCAAAAGATATTCCTTTATGTCATTGTACCATTCATTAGCGTGTGTTGTACTGACAGATGCGATTGGCAGCGTGTCGAGAGTATCAATTATGGGCTTGGCACAATTGGTTACGGAGCTTGGTAATGCGTGAAACATGTCAGGGGATATGTTTAAGGCCAAGGTTGCTAATGCGTCTACAATGGTATTGTCATTCCTGGAGACGTGTTGGACATCGATGCTTTCGAATCGTTTAAGTAGGTGTTTAGCTAAATCACAGTATGGTTGTAAGTGTTGCGCTTTACATGTATAGACATCTGTGACTTGGTTTACGACTAGTTGTGAGTCCCCTCTAACAACAAGCCGTGTAATGTAAGAAGCTAGTGCGGCCGCGAGACCTCTAAGGAGGCCTTCATACTCTGCTATGTTATTAGTACAATGAAAATTGAAGTGGTAAGAAAAAGGTTTAATTTCCCTAGAGGGGTATGTGATTACAGTGGCAGAACTTCCTCCTCGAGAGGTGGATGCTCCATCGAAGTTTAGAATGGCATCGTAGTTATCTGGCACCGTGTCTATTGCATTTACATTTTCGTCTGGGAATTCGGGTTCTATTGTACCCGGATCTTGTGTTGGCGACGTAGTCATTTGATTTGCTATGGCTTGGCCTTTGACTGACGATTGTGCCATGTAGTGCAGGTCAAACTTAGCTATGATGGCCTTCCAACAGGCTATCCTGCTTGAT
Organism: Gnetum montanum; assembly: GCA_015680685.1. Classification (NCBI taxonomy): domain Eukaryota; kingdom Viridiplantae; phylum Streptophyta; class Gnetopsida; order Gnetales; family Gnetaceae; genus Gnetum; species Gnetum montanum. Next base: position 212,302 of record MNCI01024940.1, read on the forward strand.
TCGTAGATATTTCCAGTTATAGCTCTGAGTACATTATCTTTGCAAATTATGTTAGCTTGATTTTGGAAAAGATAGTGTCGCCATTTCTTTAAAGAGAAAACTAAAGCTAAACATGACTTCTCTACGTCGTTGTATCTTTTTTCATGGGCAACTAATGCATGGCTCAGGTAGTATACAGGGACTTTAGTTCCATCATCTTGTTTCTGGCAAAGCATAGACGCGATTGATGATTTTAATGTGGCCAGGTAGATGTAAAACGGCTTGTCGTTTTTGGGTGGGTACACCGTAGGCAGTCGAGCGAGTGCCGTTTTAATGTTGTCAAATGCTTCTTGGCACTGCTAGGTCCATTCAAAATGGATATTTTTGCGTAGTAGATGGTTCATAGGTGTTAGCTTTTCTGTCAATTTTTCTATGAACCTCCTGATGAACTATAATCGACCTTGTAGCCCCCGAAGTTTGGTTAAGTTGCTAGGTGATTTCAGGTTTGCAATGGCCTTAACCTTATCGGGGTCTACCCGTATCCCTGCTTCTGAGGTTACAAATCCAAGCAGTTTACCTGTCTTGATGCCGAAGACGCATTTCTTTGGGTTAAGCCTTAGTTCGTATTTTAGACAACGTTTTAACACTAGGTCAAGATCCTATACATGTTGTTCTAACGTTTTTGATTTAACCACTATGTCATCCACGTAATCGTTGAGCGAATGTAAGATGTAATCACTGAAGATGTATGTCATCACCCTTTGATATGTGGCCCCAGTGTTCTTGAGACCGAAAGGCACCATCGTGTAACAAAAGGTTCCCTAAGGTGTCATAAAAGTGGTTCGGAGCTGGTGTTCTGAATTAATACATATCTGGTTATACCCCGAGAACCCATCCGTAAAAGATAACAGGGCATGCCCAGCGGTTGAATCAATTAGTTGATCAATGCTAGGTAAGGGAAAGTCATCTTTTATGGTTGCTATGTTGAGGTCTCGGAAGTCAATGCATAGGCGGATACTTCCGTTCTTCTTTGGGACTATAACCATGTTTGACACCCACTCGGCGTAATCAACAGCCCTAATGAAACCAGCTTGGTAGAGCTTGGTAATCTCACTATGAACTGCTAATGCCACCTTGGGCTTGACCTTTCGTGCTTTCTGTTTCACTAGCCTTAGTCTTTGATCAAGGATAATGTTGTGCTGGATGATACGAGGGTCTAGTCGGGGCATGTCCATATAGGACCAAGCAAACGCTTTCATATTATCCCTAAGCATGTTTTCGATATCTCTAGCCAGACGCGATTCTAGTAATGTGCTTAATTTTAGAATTTTAATTTCCCCATCAGGCATGGTGATGGGAGTTTCGGTTAGAGGATCTTCAGTAATATTTTCGGCTTCTATGTCGAGGGATTTTGTCATACCCTCATAGTCGTTAACTGTTTGCTATGTTGAAGCTATTATTGCATTGTTTATTGATGAGCTCGCATGGATGATATTCATATCGATGTTCCTTTCAACCTCACCATACGGTCCATCAATAACTAATGGCTTAGTTAAGCGCTTGTAATCCATTAGGCTGATTCCTGTCAATAAATAGAGAACCTAGTAAGATAGCGATGGTCGTTTTATATCTTTTGGTAATTTTTAGTGTATATGTATGACAGTGGATTAACGTGACAGTGAAACAGCGGTTTAATGCCTTACCGGGCAACGAACGGCAGTTTAATGCCTTACCGAGCAACGAACGACAGTTTAATGCCTTACCGAGCAACGAACGGTAGTTTAATGCGTTACCGGGCAACAAATGGTAGTTTAATGCCTTACCGGGCAAGGAATGGTAGTTTAATGCCAAAATTTTGCATTTTATTTAGTTTATTCATGTAATTTTTATCTATTTTTCAAAAAATTAAGGCAAATCTGAAAAAGCATGAAAAACGAGGTAAAAAGCAAGAAAAAGAAAGAAAAACTGAGGGCAGCGGCGGCGTCAGTGTCAGTGTCGGCGTCGGCGGGCTATAAAAAGGGGAAAAGGAACTTCATTTTTCATTTGCATTCCAAGCGTGAGCGTGAACTGTGGCCGAACCCCAGCGTAGACGCCGAGCGAAACCCCAGTGTAAACACCGAGCCAAACCCCAGCGTAGACGCCGAGCGAAACCCCAGCGTAGACGTCGAGCCAAACCCCAACGTAGATGCCAACCCAAACCCCCACGTAGACGCCAAGAGAGAACATAGCGTAAATGCCGAGATGGGCAGAGGCAAGGAAATAGACAACCGAGGAAGAAAAGGGGTAGAGTTGATGTTCGCGGAGGAGAGCGAGGTGATGCTGCAGGGCCTACCCCGCCCGAGTCTTCCCGTATCGCCTGGATCTTCCAGCAAGTAGGCTCTTGACCCTATTTTTGCTTATTTTTCCGCGTCTATTTTTTGCAGTGTAGACAGTTAGCATATAGGATTTTGTGTATACACTGAGCGTAAAGGGTTCAGGGTGTTGTACCGGCATAGACGCCGTGCGTGTTGTTTTCAGCATAGACTGTCACGGCTTTGTTTTTCGGTGTTCAGCATAGATGATTGTCGGTGTATACGCTCAGCGTATACGCCGAGCGTAGACACTTGTACTTGCTTCTGGCGTAGATGGTCTACGCTCGGCATATACGCCGAGGGTTTCCACAGCGTATACGCTGAGCGTAAGTTGGATATTTCGCAACGTAAACCTGTACGGTGCAAACTCTTGTATTATGTAAGGCGTAGACATTTTTTAGCGTGTACGCCCAGCGTATACGCCGAGCGTAACTGTTTATCTCTACGCCCACCGTATACGCCGAGCGTAACTGTTTGCATATACACCCAGCGTATATGCCGAGCGTAATAGTTAGAAAAATTTTCCGCGAATGTCTATTTTTCAAAGTGAGGTTTCCAGTATGATTAACCTTTGGGGTTTTTTTAATGGTTTGCAGGGACGTTGAACCTCCCCTTCTAGTGTTTGAGCTAGTTGGGGTGTTGACACGGTTTGGTCCCATTGAGGGCGGTGATCCGACCGCAGACTTAACCATTGAGAAAAATGGGGTCTAGTTTCAGGATGGGGCCTGCAAATTTTTGGCCTTCATACTAGACCATTTTAGGGTTGTGATTTGGTCCCACCTAGGCGAGGATGCGGCGCGGAGCATCATCAAGGCCATGTTACCTGGTGCAACGGAGGGTGTTAGAATATTTATGGACGATATTGATGAAGGGCCACTTGTCACCGAGGGTGTTCCCCCTGGTGGTCCAAAATCTACCCGTCCATTGACGCGTGTGTGGGACCGGCTACCGCGGGGGCCCAACTATATCAACGACACATTATTTCTAGCTGGCCACGCACACACCTTGTTTCAAAATCCTCTCGGCTCAGTATACCGGGTAGAAAGGTAATTTCATTTTTAGATCTAGTTGTTCCTCTTTTTTTTTATATTCAAATATTTGCTCTTGTTTTAACACATGTTTTCACCTTTCCGTAGGCCAAAAGTTACGAAAGAAGGGGCCTACGCAGGCGATGATGGGCTTGCATTGGCGCGCATGGCTTTGGAGGTGTTCATGGTTGGCCCCACTCTTCGCGGGGCTATTTTGGCCCACACTAGTGGTGCCATGAAGCACTTCCACAAGAAATTTTCTAAGGCATTTGCATAATGCACCACGCATGGATGGTTGCACGCCGACTGGTCCCCTGATGGACCAATTTTCCCATCTGCTTCTAATCTGGGCGAAACCTCAAAGTCTAACACGGAGAGTAAGTGACAATTTTTTCTAGATGTCGTGATGTGTTTGTTCAATTACCGAGTGTTAAACTAATGCGAGGGTTTTGGATTTGTTTCTACAGCTGGCACTACCTTTGGCGGGGATTCTGTTGTAACCGGGCGGACTGAAGCGACTCTCTCCATGAAATTCGGTGAAACCGTTGCCGCCCAGAAGTGGTTATGGGTAAAGGCCCCGTCATCCATTATTGCCTGTCTAGAACATGCCGGCCTCATGGCACTCTTCACGGCCCCTAGCCCAAATGTGTCTATAGCGGAGATGATCGGGATCATGGATTCATTTGACAGATCTGTTTCTCGCTATAGCGCTTGTATTAAGGGCATTAAAATAATCTTTGAATTATTGTCCCAATTTTTTGCAGATTTGTTTGGCGTGCCTACAGGTGCTATAAAGATTGTTTTAGATAGGATGCACAAAGAAATTCAGACGATCTGCGCTTTAGAGGATTGGTTAGGGGTGACAAAGGGCTCCAAAGGATTTCCAATGCAGGGGAGGACGAAAGTTTTGGAAGTCAACGAGCTCTACCCCTTATTTCGGGCGTGTCTATTTTCGAAGACTCTATTGCAAGTTAAGAGTCTCGTGGTTGAAGCAATGCAAGTCGTGCGTACTGTTCTAGAGGCTGGTGTGTGCTACAATTGGGCTGAATTCTTAGCATCGGGCATGACTAAAGAGATAGTGCGGCTGCGTTTGAACATAGACGCTCAGTCTCATTTCACCTTTGCCTTTTTTGCCGGTTATGTTTATCGTTTGGCCGAATTTTTAGTGGTTCGTGGGGAGGACAGATATGTTTTGCGGGATAGGAATCAGCTATCTCGCCCCTGGGTAAACCACCTATTCGACACGGCTAAGTCCCAGGATGCCCCCGAGGGGATTGATGAATCCCTTATAATTACTATGGATGGATCGTCTGGCGCCTCACTTCATACGCATGGTAGTGTAGGGCTAGAACCAGACGAAATGTCCTACACTACCAAAAAGGTGGAGCAGGTAGTCAAGGACACAATAGGCAAAGCCAAATCGAAGTTGGCGAAGCGTGACCGCGCAGTTGAGGAGACTAGTGAGATTGAACTGCCCAAAGTAAAGAGGATTCGATTTAAAATACCTGGTAAACCTCTCATTTTCTTTACTTCGCTTATCTTGCGAATAGTTTGAACGATTAATGGTTGTATGCGGCTAACTTCATCTGTTTTGTGTTGAGAATTCAAGAGACATGATTTACAGACTATACCTGAGGATGAGGAGTTAACTGACCCGACGGGAGGGACTGAGGTGCTCGGGGAAGGAACTAGAAACACTGAACCACTAGATGATTAGGCGGAAACTGAAGAGATGTTCGATAATTTTCTCACAGGCAACTTGGACCTTGGAGCCCCTCCCACATCCGAGGAGATTGGAGGGAATGGTATGTCTCGTTACTTAGTTGCGTAGCCTAATATATTTTTATCTCATTGTGGATTTTTCGTTTGACTCAAAGGAGAGCGAGACCATCCCTGAGAAGGAGCCAAAGGTTCCCCCTGAAGTGCCACCAAAGGTCAGCACGTCGCGCCTTGATGGACCTTTTACTTGGATGGAAATGGCAAGTAAAAGGGATTTCGTAGCTGGTGTGGCCGAGGAGGTTGTCGAGCAAATCGAAGGGATTCATCCTGAAATAGGTATGGGAACATCCAAAGATCCTTACTATGTTAGAGTTTGATTCCCAATTTTTTCTGTTCTAATGTTTGTCTTTTCCCTATTGGTAGGTGCCCAACTGAGGTGGGATCCGTCTAAGACTGTCAACATGGAGATTTTGCCAACACTTTCCCCAGAAATTGAACAAGTTCCCAGACCCGTTTATGAAGAGGTAGCAGAGGGATTTGTTCACAATGCTAAGGCAGTATGGACATGTAAGCGATCCATCGAGCAATTGTGGCTCCAGATTCAGGCGAAAGAGAAAGAGGTTTCTGAACTAACGGTGGAACGTGACGATCTGAAGGCCCGGTATGAATTCGCCATAGCCATATTAGACAATGATCGCTCTTGGCGGACCTCCAAGGTCACGTATACGAGGTATTGGAACCTACTCAATCGTCACGCAAGATTGATACGGAGACTAGGGGAGCGCAGGGCTCAAATTGAATTGCTGAACACCAAATGCCACGACTGGAAGGCTTTTGCCTCTAAAGTACGCAAATGGGGGCAAGATGAGAAGAACCACAAGCACCAGTATAAGAAGTCGCTAAAAGACGTGTCTATTGAGAAGCGATAGTTTGAAATGTTTGTGGAAGGCCTTGGTCTGTGCTCTGCCTTTGACACATTTGCCCAAAACACAATTGTAGAGATGGAATCCCCTAAACGGCGGATAACAACTGCTTCCGGGGAGGTGTCAGTGGGGGAGTTCACTTTGAGACGTCCCACCTGGTCAGATGTTGACAAGGGAAAGGCTCTGGCAGATGTTGACTTGGGTCTCGACGGGATAGATTGGGCAAGTGTCCCAGAAGAGGAAATCCTGCGGTGACTGGAATTTGGCTTGGGGGGATCTCCTATGGTAAGCATTTCATCTTTATGAAGTTAGTTGATTGAATAATGTTTGAAATTTTGACATTCACTTATTCTCATGTTGGTTATTTCTCTTTTTTTTTGGTCTTTCGAGGATGAAGGTGGCAGTGAAACTGAAGAAGTTGGCCCCAGTGGAGCAGAGGCCTCTGACGCTGGCAGGTCCAAGGGGGACGATCATCATGTCCCAGATGTTTAGCATTTTAACTCTTAAGTTATTTTGTTTTTTTTGTTTTTCGACTCAGATTTATACTGGAACTGTAACTTGAAGATTGTGGAATGAACAGAGACGGTTGATTGTATGTAATAACTATATAAATATTTTTTGTTGATTTTGAGTTTATCATGAGATAGACATGTAAAAATATTTTGGTTTGTTTTCTGTTTTAAGTGTATTACTGAAATGTGATTATGAAAGTAGAGCGAAAAGCATGTACTAGTTTATGGCCATTTCGGGCCCCATGCGTAGTTTATGGCCATTTTGGGCCCTATGCGTAGTTTATGGCCATTTCGGGCTCCATGCGTAGTTTATGGCCATTTCGGGCCCCATACGTAGTTTATGGCCATTTCGGGCCCCATGCGTAGTTTATGGCCATTTTGGGCCCTATGCGTAGTTTATGGCCATTTCAGGCCCCATGCATAGTTTATAGCCATTTCGGGCCCCATACGTAGTTTATGGCTATTTCGGGCCCCTTGTGTAATCGGAAAATGTTTTGGAGGATGTGGATAGATTTCTCGGTCAAACGATCATTGCTGATCGTGGCTAGTTTTATGTCTTTTTGGACATGATAGTTTAGTGTCATTTCGGACTGGGAGTGGCATTTAATTGTTTTTCCTGTTTTATCGTAGTTTAGTGTCATTTCGGACATGTTATAGTTTAACGTCATTTCGGACTTTTTGTAGTTTAACGTCATTTCGGACTAGGAGTGATAGTATCATTTTAGTAGTTTTTTGATTTTTTTTGTTTTAATGTTAGACGATGTTTCAATAGGTATGATTCGGTATTCAGCTTTCCCTTCGCTGATTACGTTAAACGGTAATTCGGCCCAAGGGACTTCTGATGGAATGTCTTTCGTGTTAGCGTTTTCAGATATTTCAGTGTCCGTGGGGAGCTCTATATTAGCTTCTGCTTGAGGAGGTACAGGCGTTTCTGTTTGAGGAGGCTTTGTTCCATGTCAGAAGATTTACTGCTTACCGATGGTTGCGGATTCTCGTTATTTTGGCTAGGTTTTTCCAGTTCGACTTCCGAGCCTTGGTCCATGTCCATATGCGACGAGATAATAGGAGTAGTTGCTTCACCGCGTATGACGATTTCTCCGCCTTCATAAGGTAGGCGAATTTCTTGATGTATAGGCGAGGAGACAGCTCTCAATTGGGCTAACCAAGGTCTTCCCAGTATTAGGTTGAACCCCGGCATCTCATCCACCACTAGGAAATCGGCAGACATTGGGAATTCATCTCCCGCTATGAAGTTTAAGGTTATTGTGCCTTTCACCATTACGCATGACCCACTGAATGACCTTAAACATGTAGTCATGGTTGGTTTAAGTAGTTCAGTAAGTCCTAGTTATTCAATGGTGTGGTACGACACAACGTTTGTCGTAGCTCCATTGTCTACATGGACCCTCTGTATTTTAAACTGGTTTATACAGATGGTTATAAACATGGGGGCTATTGTTACCTCCCCCGTTTTCTTATCCACCTTGATGTTGTCATCATGAAAACTTAGTGGCTTAGGAGTAGTCCCGCGAGGTGAGAACATCACCGCATGGATGGAGGGTTCGTTTGGGGGTAAGTCCTCACTCACCGGGATTGACATTAACATGTGTACTAGAGCTTCCAGATGTGTTTGAGATGTTAGGACTAAATCATACAAGCTCAGTGAAGTGTTCTTTTGTTTTAATGTTTGTGTGACTTGTGTCAAGGCAACTAAAAGGTTTTCACTATTGGGGGTGTTTCTATTGATCCCGACTAGATCCATTGGACCCAACAATTTTATCTCTCATTTCGTTAGCTTTTCAGTTTCCAGAGCTGTCACTTTAGATGATTCATGTCTTTCAGACGACTCACCTTTGTTGCATGTGCCTGGTTGATCGTTAGATGATGACATGGGTATAGAGTTTAGGGGAGTGGGCTTAGGTGCCCCTAGAGCTAGCCATTGGCTCTCTTTCTCCAAACGTTCTCGTGTAAGCCTATCTGCTAGGCGTTCTCGTGTGTCACGCAGAGATGGAGTTGACCTCAGAGTCTGGGATTGCCCAGGAACCTTTACGACGTAGGGAGCTGGACGGGGCTGTGCGTACGATTGGGCAGGAGTTTGCACTGGTAGCCTGATGACGTACGGGGTTGTTTTTTGCGGAGGGTGGGCCTCTGTCATTGCAACAGCGGGTGGTACTCGAACTACGAAAGGGGTAGGCTGAGAGTGAGGGGTTGGTGTACCTGCGGGGTTAGCCGGAGGGATGCGCACTATGTACGGTTGTTGGCGCATCATGACGTTAGAGGTGGGTATGGTGGAGGGCACTCGGATTACGAATGGCCGCTGCAGGTTGTGAGGTGATTGAGGTGCAGAGTTAGCAGGAGGGATCTGAACCACGAATGGTTTGTTAGATGTTTCTTTTTTGTTTTTGGGATGGATGGTGTTGATGCGGGATGTGTTGGAGTCATCATCACAATAGATCGAGGTAATTACGTACGGTGTCTCTTTAGCGTTCAGGGGGTCCTTATACACCCCCATGGTCTAGTTTTGCGGTTGGACGGGGTTAGCCCCATCAAAAGTGATCTTGCCATCATCGATCATCCTTTGGATGTCCTACTTCAGGGTGAAGCAGTAATCCGTTCCATGCCCGTTGCGTTGGTGATAGTCGTAGAAGCGATCTATCCTGAATCCTTTGGGCACGGGCGGCTCATCCGGCGTGGCCAGGCTTGGGTTCTATATGAGTTGACAGAACCGGTCATGTCTTTGGATAGCCGCTAGGGACAATTGCTTGTATTGCATCAATCCAGCCTTTAAGAGTTGGTCAAAGAGTTGGGATGGCTTCATCGGTAAAGGCGTGTACTGAGAGGGTTCCTTCCTCTCGAAGTTACACGTACGGTTCATTGGGTTTTGTGGTGACAACTTTGAGGCTGTTGTGGGAGCGGGCTGATAGTAGTTAGTGGGGGGAATGGGTTGTTTGTATTGATGTGTGGTGTTTGTTTGCTGTGCCCCCGCTATTGCTGCTATAGTAGCCTTGGCCTTTTCTTTGTCTTTCTTAGTGTGTTGGTTTCTGAAGGCCAGGTACGTAGGGTCGTTGCTGTTTTGAGTAGCTTCCTCTATGTTTTTGATTTGTTCAAATGCTTGATTCAGATCGTGTGCATTGAGGTAATACAATTTGGATTTGAAGAAGTCATTGACAACCCCTTTCAGTATCATGAGCAGATAGGTTTGAGAGATTGGGTCATGCAACTCGTTGAGAGCTGCGCTCCATCTCTGAATGAACTTCTACACCGGTTCGAGCGGTGCCTACCTGATCTGCATAAGGCTGTCCAGTGTTGCTTCGGGTTTCAAGTTATACTTGAACCTAGTCACAAACTGGCGTAGAAGATCGTCTAGGGAAAGGATGGAATTCCTGGGCAAGGCTCGGTACCAGTCGAGTGCCCTTCCCGCGAGGGACATGGGGAACACTCGCAGTATGGAGTGGGGCCATGCCTGAAGGAGTGCATACTCTAATCTGAACATGATGAGGTGGGCGTTGGGATCTGTCTCGCCGTTATACTTAGTCAGCATTGGAAGGGGGATACCCTTGGGCAAAGTCAATGGCGGGACAGAGGAGCTGATAGGGTCATCATTGTAGAAATATACTACTTTCAGCTCTCCATTAGCGATGGTTTTAAGGCGCTTTACCTCATCTGTTAATTCTTGCATCAATTTTTTAGCGTCTGCCCAATCTTGGGTGCTCAGTGAAGCTACAGGCTGGGGGTGCAGGGCTGCATACTAGCTAGATTGCTAGGTCACAAGTGGGAAAGCCGAAGGCTGGGTGATCGGCGGTTATGCCTGTGGGTAGTTAACGGCAGGCGGTGCTAAGGCTGAGATGTTAAAAGGAAAATGTTGTGGTTGTTGTTGTTGCTATAGCTGGAGCTGTGCTTGAGGAGCAGTGATCGGGGGGATTGCGTGGGGCAGGACATGGTGATGGGGAATTTGATGTTATGACGCCCCCTTTGCTGGCCATTGTCCCACTACGTTGTATACGGGGACTCCCTGTTGGGTTGGGGCTGTTTGGGGAGTTGTATGCGTCTGGATATGGGGTATGAAGTGAGCTGATGTAGACGCAGGGATCACATGTGGCATCCCAATCACGCGAGGTGGGAACGTTGGTCCCATGCCATCATGAGGAGGCGGTGTTTGTGAGGATGGGCCCATAGCTGCATTAGGGGTAACTGTTAGAGGGAAGGTGTGAGGTTGGGAATCGCTCGGGAGCGGAATGTGTATGAGTGCAGGCGTTTCCGGTGGTGGCATCTGAACTTGGGCGAGTCTAGGGTGTTGTACGGACAAGGCTTCCCCTGTCCTGGGATGGAAAATGGGGTTCATTTGTGCTTGGGGGCTCAAGGTGTAGTATGAGTTTCCCTACTCAGATTGGGCAGTGAACTCATCTTCTTCCTCTGGCTAAGGCTCTAGCATGGGTTGGTCCAATGACTGGCTCCTGTGCAGAAGGAGCTGAGTGAAGAGCTCCGAGAATTGTTCTGGAATCGGGATTATGTCATATGGGGAAGGGATGAACTCGTGTCCTCTCCTGTAAAAGAGTTAGAATTGTCTCTTTACTTCGATTTCAACCCGATCCATTGCCAGGACGGCTTGCATCTTAATGTAGATGAAGTTATACTCGTCTTGGGTTATAACGTTAGCGGCTGGATCTCTTCCTTGTAACCTCAAAGACCGACGGGGCCCCATTGTGGATTGCCCTCCCAAATGTGGTGTGATAGACTGCTGGGCAGCCATGGTGTATGAGATGTCAATGTTCTGGGTAGTGGCAGCAGTGGTGTTTATGGGATTCATGATGATAGATCGTGTGTGCAAAACGGTCTTAGTGTAAACGCTAAGTGTTCAGCGTAAACGCTGGTCAGTGTGCAGCGTAAACACTAAGTATGTAGCATAGACGCTGGTCTTCGGGCAGCATAGATGCTGGAGTAAGTGTGCAGCGTAGACGCTGGCAGGTTGACAGCGTAGATGCTAGTATTTCTGATCGCAGCGCAGACGCTGGAAGATTGACAGTGTAGACGCTGAGAATCGGGTTTAAATAGGGCAGTGAAAAATGCTGATGAGCGTAGACGCTGATGAGCGTAGATGCTGAGGAGCGTACAGTCAAGTTGTTTAAGTGAAGGCCCTCCTTCTAGCGCCAATTTCTGTACCATCCGAAATCATCGGTCCACGGCTAGAAGGAAAAACAGAGACCGTAGGATCGCAGGATGGGCACAGATGACCCTACCTTCACCTGAGGACGAGCTGGAATGCACGAAGGTAGGGTACCTTGGGTGGTCCACACGCGGATCAAACAAGGATTTCCCTAAGTGCCACCGAAGTGTTATACGCTGGGTTATACGTAAACTATGTAACGGGAGTAAAAAGGAGCGAACAATGAAAATAGGGCGTAAACAAAGTATAAACGGCGTAACAGTGAAAGCAGGGCGTAACAGCATAAACGGGGCGTATACAGCGTAAACAGTGTGAACAGGGCGTAGACAGCGTAAACAGAGCGTAAAGCGTAAACAGGGTTTGAACAGGGCGTCAAGCATAAACAGCGTAAACATAACGTAGACAGCGTAAAGCGTAAACGAGCGTAAACAGTGTAAACAAGTTTAAACAGCGTAGACAAATGTAAACGGCGTAAACAATGTGAGCGTAAATGGAATGTAACTTGTAACAATGATGCTTGTAAGAAAATAGTTTTCAAGGTACCGGTCTTAACATAGTTGTGCGTGTACACAAGGCAGACATAAAGCCCCAGTGGGTGCAGGGGGGTGGCTGGTTCGCACGGTAGGTGGAGCGTAGTGACTATGCTCAGGGTACAGGACTTCCAGTGTAGAGGGTTTTAGGCTCTAGTTTGCAGCATAATTGCTCTTGGTTCTGCTCTCCTAAATTTTTGCTGACCTTGAAAACGTGGAAAACTGGGCTTTTTATAGGGGAAGGGTTACCGAGAAAATCGGGTTGGGAGACACATGGCGTGTTGACCGAGTTCGTACAATTTAGAAACATGGTGTATGTTGGGCATATACGCTACATCAGGCCAGCGTATACGCCGGAAGTATATGCTGGACTTGCTGGGTGTGTAAACTTGGATGGATGCTGGCATATATGCTGGGCGTATACGCTGATGAATGCTGGCGTATACGCTGGGGCGTATACGCTGATGGATGTTGGCGTATACGCTGGGCGTATACGCTGATGGATGCTGGCATATACGCCTATGGATGCTGGCGTATAAGCTGGGGTATACGCCTATGGATGCTGGCGTATACGCCTATGGAGAGCACTTCCTCCAAGGGAGCCCTCCCTAGGGGTAGTCTCCTTGAGGGCACGATTAGGGAGGAAATCCTCTTAAAAAGTGTTCTCTATGAGAGCAACTTCCCTTAGGCATACCCATGAAGGCCACAAATGCACTCATAATCACACCCAAATATGCACTCATGATAGCCTAGTACGAACTCAGCAACACCTGAAATTAAATCCATTAAGGTCAAGATTGCACTCAGCATCACCCGAAAGTGCATCCATGATGGCCTAAGATGCACTCTGCTTCTTCTGAAAGTGCATCCTGAGGGTGTCAGCCTACCTCCCCCTATATATGTTGATTATGCCAAGTTTAGCCATACCATCGTGCACCCTTATAAATTTGGTCACAAAGATCATGTTCTCAAAAAGATCCCTCTTAAAGGGAGAGCACCAAGTAAGGGCATCCTCGAGGAAAATGCTCTTAAAGAGGGTCCCCTCAAGTAGAATGCTCTCGTAGAGGGCACTCTCAACAAGAATACTCTTAGGGAGGGTACTCTCAGGGAGAATGCTCTAACAGAGCATGTCCTCAAGGAGGGTGCTCTCCATGAGAATTCTCTCAACGATCATGCTCTCAAAGAGAACATTCTCACATGCTTAGTGCAAGGAATTCTAAGGAAGGGTCTACTTAGCGAGAATGCTCTCAGGAACACCACTCTAATGGAGGGTGCTCTTTGAGAGAATGCTCTCAATGAGGGCACTCTCGAGGAGAACACTCTCATGAGCATAGCGCAAGATGCTCTCAGGGAGGGTGATCTTAAGGAGAATGCTCCCAGGGAGGCTACTTTAACAAAGGGTGCTCTCATGGAGAATGGTCTCAGGGAGGGCAGTCTTAAGGAGGACGCTCTTGAAGAGGGCATCCTCAGGGAGGCCGTTCTTAGGAAGGGCACTCTCATGGAGGGTGCTCTCCAAGAGAACACTCTTAATGAGGATGCTCTCGAGGAGAACACTCTGACATGCGTAGCATAAGCTGCACTTAGGGAGAATGCTCCCACAGATTGTGCTCTTAGGGAGGCCACTCTAATGGAGGGCACTCTCAGGGGGGTGCTCTCAATGAGGGCATTCTTGAGGAGAACACTCTCACATGTGTAGCATAAGGCACTCTCAGGGAGAATTCTTTGAGGGAGGCTTCTCTTAGGAAGAACACTCTCTGGGAGGGCACCCTCCAAAAGGGCACTCTCAACAAGAATGCTCTCACGTGTGTAGCGCAAGGCACTCTTAGGGAGGGCACTCTCAAGTAGAATGCTCTCCAAATTGCTACTCCAATGAAGGGCGCTCTCAAGGAGAATGCTCTCATGGAGAATTCTCTTAAGGAGGACGCTCTCAAGGAGGGCGTCCTTAGGAAGACCATTCCTTAGGAGGGCATTCTTAAGGAGGGCACTCTTAGGAAGGGCACTCTTTGAGAGAATTCTCTCAATGAGGGTGCTCTTGAGGAGAACACTTTCACGTGCATAGTAGAAGCCACTCTCAGGAAGAATGCTCTAAGGGAGGTTGCTCTCAGGGAGAGCACTCTATTGGAGGATGCCCTCCGAGAGGCTACTCTCAATGAGGGCACTCTCAAGGAGAACACTCTCATGAGCATAGCATAAGAAACTCTCAGGGAGGATGGTCTCAAGGAGAGTGCTCTAAAAGACGCTACTCTAATGAAGGGTAGTCTCATGTAGAATGCTCTCAAGGAGGGCAGTCTTAAGGAGGATGCTCTCTAAGAGAGCATCCTCAGCAAGGCCATTCTTAGGGAGGGAACTCTCATGGAGGGTGCTCTATGAGATAATGCTCTCAATGAGGGTGCTCTTGAAGAGAACACTCTCACCTGAGTAGTGCAAGGTGCACTCAAGGAGATCGCTCCCATAGAAGCTGCTTTTAGGGAGATCACTCTAACAAAGGACGCTCTCTAAGATAACGCTCTTGGGAAGGGCACTCTTAGGGAGGGAGCTTCTCAAGGAGAACACTCTCACATGTGTAGCGTAAGGTACTCTTAGAAAGAATGCTTTGAGGAAGGCCATTCTTAAGGAGAGCACTCTCTAGGAGGGCACTCTCAAGGAGAACACTCTAACATGCATAGCGTAAGTTGCTCTCGGGGAGGGCATTCTCAAGGAGAATGCTCTCTAGAAGGCTATTCTAATGGAGGGTGCTCTCAAGGAGAACGCTCTCATAGAGAACACTCTTAAGGAGGATGCTCTCGAGGAGGGCATCCTCAGGGAGACCATTCTCACAGAGGGTGTTCTCAAGGAGGGCACTCTTATCAGGGTGTCCTTAGGAAGACCATTCTCATGAAGGGTGTTCTCACGGAGAGCACCAACTAAGGGTTCCCTCAAGGAAAACACTCTCAAAGAGGACCCCCTCAGGTAGAACACTCTCGCAGAGGATGCTCTCAGTGACAATGCTTTTGGGCAGGGTGCTTTAAGTGAGAATTCTCTAACAGAGGCTGCTCTCCATGAGAATCCTCTCAATAAGCATGCTTACAAGGAGAACATTCTCACGTGCATAGCACAAGGTACTCTTATGAAGGGTGCACTCAGAAAGAACACTCTTAGGAACACCACTCTAATGGAGGGTGCTCTTTGAGAGAATGCTCTCAATAAGGGTTCTCTCGAGGAGAACACTCTCATGAAGGGTGATCCTAAGGAGAATGCTCTTACGGATGCTACTCTAATGGAGGGTGCTCTAACATAGAAAACTTCTGAGGAGGGTGGTCTTAAGGAGGATGCTTTTCGAGAGAGCATCCTCAGTGTGGCCGTTCTCAGGGAGGGCACTCTCATGGAGAGTGCTCTTTGAGAGAATATTTTCAATGAGGACAATCTCAAGGAGAACACTCTCACATGTGTAGTGAAATGTGTAGTTAGGGAGAATGCTCCCATAGAGGCTGCTCTCATAAAGGCCACTCTAATGAAGGGTACTCTCTCAAAAAATTCTCTTAGGGAGGGCACTCTCAAGGAGAACACTCTCACGTGCGTAGCATAAGGCACTCTCTGGGAGAACACTTCAAGGGAGTGCGCTCTCAAGGAGAGCACTCTCTGAGATGTTGCTCTAATGAAGGGCACTCTAGGAAGAATGATCCCAGTGAGGGCACTCTCAAGAAGAACACTCTTTGAAAGGCTAGTTCAACAAAGAGTGCTCTAACAGAGAACACTCTTAATGAGGACACTTTAGAGAGCGTCCCTAGGGAGACTACTATTAACGAGGAGGGCACACTCTGAGAGAATGCTCTCAACAAGGGTACTCTCAAGGAGAGCACTCTTACATGCATAGTGAAAGGTGCTCTTAGGGAGAATGCTCTAAGGGATGTCCCTCTCAGGTAGATCACTCTCCTAGAGGGAGACCTCCAAGAGGGCACTCTCAATGAGGGTTCTCTCAAGGAGAACACTCTTAAATGCATAGCATAATCCAATCTTGGAGAGGGTGCTCTCAAGGAGAATGTACTTTGGAAGGCTACTCTAATGGAGGGCACTCTCATGGAGGGCACTCTCATGGAGAATGCTCTTAAGGAAGAGGCTCTCGAGGAGGGCATCCTCAAGGAGACGACTCTTAGGAAGGGCATTCCCAAGGAGGGCACTCTTAGGAAGGGCACTCTCTGAGTGAACACTCTCAACAAAGATGCTCTCTAGGAGAACACTCTCACGTGCATAGTGCAAGGTGCCCTCATGGAGGGAACTCTTAGGGAGAATGCTCTCAATGAGGACGCTGCATGGAGAATGCTCCCAATGAGGGCATTCTCAAGGAGAACACTCTTCGGAAGCCTGCTCTAATAGAGGACACTCTCACAGAGAACACTATTGGGGAGGGTGATCTTGGGGAAGGAACTCTCACAAAGAATGCTCTTAAGAAGGATGCTCTCAAAGAGGGCATCCTAAGGGAGACTATTCTTAGGAAGGGAGTTCTCAAGAAAGGGCACTCTTAGGAAGGGTACTCGCGAGAGAGAGCCTCATGTAGTTCTTGCCAAAGTGCTTCCACTAGGAGTGCCTCGTGTTTTTCTTTCTAGGAGCTTCATCCCTAAGTGAACATCCTCTTTGTGATAAAATTTATAAGGGTGTAGAATGGTATGGCTGAAACTAGACCAATTAACATATATTGGGACAGGTAGTATTCTCCTTGGGAGCACTACATGGTTCTCTCACAAAAGTTCTCTCCATAGAAGTACCTTGCATAGATGCACTAGCAAGAGCACTTTTCAGAGAGTGCCTCATGCATTTCTTACAATAGTGCTCTCCCTAGGAGAGTTCTACCTGAGAGTGAGTTGCACCATGCATCTGAGAGAGCTCTCCATGAGAGCACCCTCATTTAGAGCACTTCCCCTGAGGGAACCATCCCTAGGAGTAGTTTCACTGAGAGCACGCTTAGGGAGGAAATGCTCTTAAAAAGTGTTCTATATGAGAGTGACTTCCTTGAGGCATACCCATGAAGGCCACAGACACACTCATAATCACACCCAAATGTGCACTTGTGATAGCCTAGGATGTATTCAGCAGGACTTCAAAGTGCATTTATTAAGATCAAGATTACACTTGGCATCACCTGAAAGTGCATCCATGATGGCCTAAGACACACTCTACTTCTCATGAAAGTGTGTCTTAGGGGAGTCGACCTACCTTCCCCTATATACATTGATTGTGCTAGGTTTATCCATACCATCCTACACCCTTATAAATTTGGTCATGAAGATGGCTTTCTTGGAAAGAGTGCTCTCAAAGAGAGAGAGCACCAAGTAAGGGAACCATCAAGGAAAACACTCTTAAAGAGGACCCCCTTAGGTAGAACACTCTTGCAGAGGGTGCTCTTAGTGACAATGCTCTTAGGGAGGGCACTCTCAATGAGATCGCTCTAATAGAGGGTGCTCTCAGGGAGGGCACTCTCCATGAGAATTCTCTCAATGAGCATGATCTTGAGGAGAACATTATCACATGCATAGCGCAAGGCACTCTCAAGGAGGGTGCACTCAGTAAGAATGCTCTTAGGAACATTGCTCTAATGGAGGGCACTATTCAAGACAATGCTCTCAATGAGGGCACTCTTGAGGAGAACGCTCACATGAGCGTACCACAAGGTGCTATCAGGGAGGGTGATCTCAAGGAGAATGCTCTCAAGGAGGTTGCTCTAATGGAGGATGCTCTCATAGAGAATGCTCTTGGGAAGGGCAGTCATAAGGAAGACACTCTCTGACAGGGCATCCTTAGTGAGGCTATTCTCATTGAGGGCACTCTCATGGAGGGCACTCTTAGAGTGAATGCCCTGAACAAGGGAACTCTTGAGAAGAACACTCTCATGTATGTAGGACAAGGTGCATTCAAGGAGAACACTCCCATGGAGGATTCTCTTAGGAAGGCCACTCTAATAGAAGTCACTCTTAAAGAAAATTCTCTCAGGAAGGGTGATATCAATGAGGGTTCTCTCAAGGAGAACACTCTCACGTGCGTAGTACAAGGCACTCTTAGGGAGAATGATCTAAGGAAGGCTTCTCTTAGGTAAAGTTCTCTCTAGAAGGGCATCCTCTGAGATGGCACTCTCAACAGGGGCGCTCTCAATGAGAACACTCTCATGTAAGTAGCACAAGGCACTCTCGAGGAGGGAAATCTCATGGAGAACACTCTCTAGAAAGTTTCTCTAACGAAGTGCACTCTCAAGAAGAATGCTCTTACATAGAACACTCTTAAGGAGGACACTCTCAAGAAGGGCATCCTCAGAGAGACCATTCTCAAGGAGTGCATTATTATGAAGGGCACTCTTAGGAAAGGAGCTCTTTAAGAGAATGCTCTCAATGAGGGCACTCTAGAGGAGAACACTATCACATGCGTAGTGCAAGGCACTCTCAAGGAGAATGCTCTGAGTGAGGCCACTCTCTGGTAGAGTGCTCTCTGGGAGGGTGCCCTATGAAAGGCCACTCTTAATGAGGGCACTCTTGAGAAGAAAACTTTCAAGAGCATAGTGCAAGGCACTCTTAGGGAGGGTGATCTCAAGGAGAATGCTCTTAGGAAGGTTACTCTAATGGAGGGTGCTCTCATGGAGGGTGATCTTAAGGATGATGCTCTCTGAGAGGGCATCCTTAGCAAGGCCATTCCTAGGGATGGCACTCTCATGGGGGATGCTCTCTAATAGAATGCTCTCAATGAGGGCACTTTGAAGGAGAACACTCTCACGTACGTAGTGAAAGGTGCACTCAAGGAAAATGCTCTCATCAAGGGCACTCTCAGGGGGGCTACTCTAATGAAAAACACTCTCCAGGATAATGCTCTCAAGAAGGATGCTCTCAAGGAGGGCACTCTCAAGGAGAACACTCTCACATGCATAGAGCAAGGCACTATTAGGGAGAATGCTCTGAGGAAGGCTGCTCTCAAGGGGAGCATTCTTTGAGAGGGTGCTCTCAATGAGGGCACTCTCGAATAGAACACTCTCATGTGCATAGCGCAATGTGCTCTTAAGGAGGGTGCTCTAAAGGAGAATGCTCTCTGGAAAGCTACTCTAATGAAGGATGCTCTCAAGAAGAATGCTCTCATGGAGAATGCTCTTAAGGAGGATGCTCTTGAGGAGGGCATCCTTAGGGAGATCATTCTCATGGAGGGTATTCTCAAGGAGGGCACTCTTAGGAAGGATACTCTTTGATAGAATGCTCTCAATGAGGGCACTCTCAAGGAGAACACTCTCACATGTGTAGTGGAAGGTGCTCTCGAGGAGGGCACTCTTAAGGAGGACACTCTTTAAAAGGTCACTGTAATGGAGAATGCTCTCGAGGAGAACACTCTCAGGGAGGGTGCTCTTAAGAAGGATGCTCTTGAGGAGGGCATCCTTAGGGAGATCATTCTTAGGAAGGGTGTTCTCAGGGAGGGCACTCTCTAAGAGAATTCTCTTAATGAAGGCGCTCTAAAGCAAAATAGTCTCACGTGCGTAGCACAAGGTGCTCTTATAGAGGGTGCTCTTCAGAAGAATGCTCTTACATGCATAGCATAAGGCACTCTTGGGGAGAATGCTATAAGTGAGAATACTCTCTAGGAGAATATTCTTATGGAGGGTGCTCCCACAGAGAGCACACTCACATTGAACATGCTCATGGAGGTGCTCTCACAGAGAATGCTCTTAAGAAGGGCGTTCTTGGGAGGAAGCCACTCTCAGGAAGAGTGCTCTCCAAAAAAATGCTCCCAATGAGGGCTCTCTCATGGAGAATACTCTCAAATGCATAATGCAAGGCTCTTTTAGGGAGAACACTCCAAGAGAGAACACCATCACATGTGTAGCAAGAGGCACTCCCAGGGAGAGTGCTCTCGCAAGCACTGCATGAGGCACTCTTGTGAGAGTGCTTTTACTAGCATAGCTATGCAAGGTGCTCCCATGGAGAGCACTCTTAGAAGAGCATCATGCAGTGCTCCTAGGGAGAAGACTACCTCTCCCCATATATGTTGATTGGGCTAGTTTTAGCCATATCATCCTGCACCCTTATAAATTTGGTTGCAAGGGTCCGTTCGACCAACACTTGGTCACGAGGGTCCATTTCGCCAATGCTTATTCACGAGGGTCTATTTGGCCAACACTTGGTCACAAGGATCTGTTGGGCCAAAAATTGGTCACAAGGGTCTATTGGGCCAAGTGTTGGTCACAAGGGTCTATTGGGCCAACACTTAGACGTGAGGGCCCATTTGGCCAACACTTGGTCATGAGGGTTTGTTTGGCCAACACTTGGTCACAAGGGTCCGTTTGGCCAACACTTGGTCATGAGGGTCTATTGGGCGAACACTTGTTCATTAGGGTCTGTTTGGCCATCACTTGGTCATGAGGGTCTGTTTGGCCAATGCTTGGTCATGAGGATCTGTTTTCCCAACACTTGATCATGATGGTCCATTGGGCCAACACTTGGTCATGAAGGTCCATTTGGCTAGCACTTGGTTATGAGGGTTTGTTTGGCTAGCACTTGGTGATGAGGGTCCATTGGGAAAACTATTTCTCACAAGGGTCCATTTGGCCAACACTTCATCATGAGGGTCCATTTTGCAAATACTTGGTCACAAGGGTCTGTTGGGCCAACACTTATTCATAAGGGTCCATTCAGCCAACACTTGGTCATGAGGGTACATTTGGCCAACACTTTGTCATGAGGGTTTTTTTGGCCAACACTTGGTCACGAGGGTCTATTGGGCTAGCACCTAGTCATGAGGGCCTATTTGGCTAATGCTTGGTCATGAGGGTTCGAAGGACCTCCATCTTGAGGTACCTAGGAGCCATCTTGTCCCAATTTGTATTTTCCCATACTCACTATATCCAGGGTGAGTAGGAGTGCAAGGATATCCTCTCCTATACAATTTAACAAATTCCATCTTAAAACATGTCATCTGGGTGGAAACCAAAGTGGAGACTCGATCCAATTCATCCCAGATGAATCACTAGAGACCAGAGATGAGAGCTCCTTGAAAAAAAAATTCTTGAGTTACCAATAGAATTCCTCTATACCATTTCACATATAATCATAACTAGTCCAACCATAAGTAAATAAGTAAAGGACATAACCACAACGTAATTGTTTACATCCTTAAGGAGCACAACATACATCAGTTGCTCATAGTTTAACATTTGTCACCTCATGAAGAGCTTAAAACATTATCATAATGAAACTATTTAAAGAATACATAAGGATATGATCCTAGATCATCAAGGTATCACTCCGAAGGAACCATTAATCAAACAACCTCAATGGAGTAACACAACCAAAGAGCACATGCATATCATAACACAATTTCAAAAATGCTCTGATACCATCTGTAACAACATTTTTCTGATGTTGTCTAGCACTCCAAGGAATTCACTAAGATCAAATGCATCTAGGGAAGAAGACCTAGGGAATACTCCTTAAGTGAGAAAGAAACTCTAGAGTGAGTGCAAGTAGAATCATAGCTTCTTAAGATATATTGCAATGCATCTCATGGAGGGTAACCAACTCCAAAACTAAGACCATGCAAACAAGCACACAAACAACCTTGTAGACAACATCGGCGGGATGGGATATGATGCACCTACAAAGGAAGGTTCCTCACCTCTAGATCCCTCATGATATGGTAGAAGGTGTGTCTTGGCACCACACCAAAACTATCTAGTCTTGGCTACCTAAATATCTACGACTGGCGTAGAATCAAGGCCATGTAGTTCTCCACGGTGAGGGGGGAATGAAGAGGACTTAGAAGATAGTTACAACAAGAGGGTGTCCTATTGCTAGCTTGGTACTACCAAGCCAAGGTTGGTTTTCTAAGACTTGAGAGTCACTTGAGGATGCCTCAAAGTGTTCCATGGCCCCCGAACCATGGGGAGAGCCTAAGAGAACCACTACCCTAGGACATCTCTCATAATCCTCCCTGGTATAAAGAAGTGACATCCTTGGAGCGAAGCCTAGGATAGCTTTGAGAGTACACTTCTATATGGATTTAGAACTCCATCAACTCCTCTGACACCAAGCTTGAAGAAAGATACCAATCCCAACACATAATACATCCTTCCATCCAATGCCCTGCATGAAACACAAGGGCAATTGGAGAAAGTGCAAAGAATTTTCTACTCTATAACAAGTGGGAGTAGCCCAACCCAAAGGGCCAACATTTCTAAGGCATCCCCTAGACCCATCGCTTCTGAGGGTCTAGAGACATATCTTCTTGTGTAAACCCATACTTATGCAAGAATATAGCTCCTCTTCCGCAAGTCCCACCAAGTTCCTTTGTGAATGGCTTCTTAGCACCCATCGATTGTTTTATTATTATTTTCAATCATTGATTTTTAGGGCTCACAAGGGCCACTACCCATGACGAGGGACTTGGGAACATCAAACCGAGAGGGAGGACATGCTCCAAAAGACCCATGTCTCTACAAGAAACTAATGCTTGCTAGAACTCCATGTTCTACTACTCACATCTAGATCCATGGGGTCTCACCAGTTCAACCATCTAAGCACTAGTTCCACATGCATTTGTACCATGCACATTTTTTTCATCATGTCTATTCAAGCTAGTATGAAGGGAGTCAAGCATGTTCTCCCTTCCAAATAAGGTACAAGGGTAGATCTTTTGAGCTTGACCTTTCCATCCATAGACACCAGCATTGCATACCTAAATTCATCATCCCATAGTATTCCATTTCCACAATAAGAGAGAGGATCCAAAATTTGTTTGGAAGCTTCTCCAAGAGGCTATCATACAACAAGCCCAAACTGTCATCAACACCTTTTGTGATTATCCAACATCAATAATTCCTACTTGAATGTTAGAAAAAGTGGAGGATCTATTGGATAGCCAACCCCATGATAATCCTCCATACACATCTCATAACAACTGTAAGCACATCATTGAATGCAACCATAATATCTTGTTCATGGAGAAGGATCAACCACACTTGCAACATACAAGCTATCCTTCCCACTCTAAGTTATGGGACAAGCACCATTTTTTGAAAACGAGGTCTAGGAAAGAATATAAAGTTACCTCTGAGAGCAACCGAATCATGAATTCTCCATGGAACATCAAGGTTCCCAAAATTTGAATTTCCCCACTATATCAAGAATGACTGCCAGTCTCAAGATCAACACCTTCCATTAGATTTTTGCGCTTGTAAGAAGGATCCTCTTTGGGAGGTTTCTTCCATAGGTAAGTACAATAGCCTAAGTACACCTTACCCATAATACACACCCAAGTAGTCAATATAGCCAATAGAACCATATCATCAAACTTTCATCTACTGAGGAAAGACATGGATTCACAAGTCTTACCCAAATTCATTTACACCTTGAGAACAACTCGAGATGCCATGAAATTCATCCCTTTGAAGTTTTATTAAGAGGGATTTTTGTTTCTTCTTTGGAGATCTGGGTTTTTGTTTCATACATCCCAGTCAAGCCCATTTACATCAATTGTTGTGGACAAGGTCGCACCACTACCTATTATCATTCACCCAAACAATAGACACAAGTCAACAAAAACATAGGAGGACTAGGTCCTCCAGATAGTTTGACACATAATGGGCTTCGCCAACATCAGTTACAACTCAAAACACTACATGATTCATCCACAAAGGGTTTACAATGAGGGTGGTCTACTAGAGAACCCCAACAAGGAAGTTCCCTTGAAGCCCCCAAAAGCTGAGTAGGTACATAAGATCATGCCTTGCTTACAAGAAAGAACATCAACAGCATAGCCTCACAAAGGAGGTTGCCTAAATTTCACCCAGGTAACAACATTCTATCTTTAAAAACAAACCCCAAGAGTTCACAAACATGGGACAAATACTAGGAATAAGTCCCAAAAATCAACTGCTTCTAGGTCCCAAATAGGAGACAACTATCTCAATACCACCTACCTTATTATTTTAGGAACTAAAGAAGGAATCCATTGAAATGGACAATGATCCCTAATAGAATTAAAGATTCACCAAGTAATATCATGCTCAACTCTACTATCCCACCAAGGAGGTGAGAACAACAACATGAATTAACATTATACCAGAGACATGGGATAATACATTAGGGAGTGACTGTGTGATATATCAGTGTACACAAGGGATAGAGTACATAGGAAAATTCAGCAAGACACCATAGCCTATTAGGCACAATGAGTCCCCTGTCATGGAATCCCACCATAGACCACAAAAGCACAAATAAGTCCCAAGCCATGAGAGTGCATCATAGCCCTCCAAAGCACTAGAGAAATCAATCATGAGAGCCCACCAACATGCACAAATCATTAGAAGCCCCCAATCATGAGAGCATAGGCTCAAGTGTTTGGAGCACATTCAAGCCCACCAAGTAAGACCACCAAGAGAAGTCATAATTTCTGATTTGTAACATCATTTATTCAAGGATGAACCACCATCCCAGCATTTGCACAATTGCTCCATGATCACATCCAACTGTTGGCACATTTTGGCCATTTCATGGAACAAGCTTTATAAGGTTATGGTGATTTTTGAAAAATTTAAAAGAGATTTTTGAGATCTTGTTTCTTCACCTTGAAGTCTACCATGTTGATTAAGACAAGCTCTTGCTAATTGGTTCACATCCACAAAGGCATGCTTGAATGTCCAAAAATCTTAGAGGCCTTGTTCAATTTGCATCCTTGAACCAACCAATACACAAAAGTTGCAGAGCCTTCTTCCAAGGACCATGTTGCCCATATGCAAAAATCATACCATTCCATGGAACTTCATCCCTTGTTGGCATTCGGACAAAAATGAGCCTAGAATCATGAACACTACCAAAACCTTAACTTATCCAGGCACATACATTGGTGCTAAAATCCAAAATTTAAATCTTTCTACTGCAAGACAGAAATCAGCCACACCTTCGAGGCCTGTGGCCACACAGAGATTGTGAAATGCTTCACTTCCAAAGAATCAAGGCAGTGCAGTAGGTAGTGCCAGATAATGCTGGACTGCGGGCACCCTTGCCAGTTGCAATGCTACCAGGACTGCAAATTCAAACTTTGCAAATTCTACATTGAAATCGAGCAGGAGAAGATTAAATGACAAAGGGAGATGAAAAGAAAAGAGATTGTAGAAAAGGTGGAGCAGCTGAAACAGGCTATCGAGGAGCTTAGCAAGCAGTGATGGACAGAGTTCAAGGCCGATGCAGTGGCTGAAAAAAAATACGGTGGGCGCTAGCGGAGAGGATGATGGTGACACTGGCATGACATTGTGGACGTACGCCGACAGAAACGCGCAGCAGCGACATTCACGAAAATGGCCATGGCGTAGTGAGGCCATCAGGGTTTTTTGCAAGTTTCTGCAGCAAGGGTTTGTAGGGTTTTGTGTCAGAATCAAAATTTCTAGCAGAGCAATGGCGAAAAGAGCGACGACACCAGAGCAACGATAGCGAAACGGAGGACTGCACGCACATAGAAGATGCAAAGCAGTGGCACCAGCACGACACGTGGTTGCAGCGGTCAGAAGAGGGGGCCTCCGAAACAACACTGAGAATAGAAAATATGGCAAAAAAATGAAATTCCTGCAACAAAAAACGCAGGACTAAAACGACTTGAGGAATCAAGCAAGAAAAAATTAGCCAGTCCCAATATCAACAGCAATCATGGTGGCTGAAGCATGCCTGCAAGACTGTAGCAGCAAAGGATTCGAGAACATCCCGTTGCTAGAGGTAAAAGAGGAAGAATAAGCACACGACATAATATCAAATCGTCATCCTTTGTATTGACCCTGATTTTACTTTAATCGATGCCATGCCCAAAGTTATAACATAAAAAATATTAATACGGGCATAAAGTGACAATTTAAGTTTTAATAATAATCTATATGGAAAGGTTATAGGGAGTTATATGAACATACCATTTTTCCACCATAGCTTTTATTTTCTATAATGGTAAGTTTTTGTAAAAATCATAACTTCCTAGCCTTAACCCCATGATGTTTGTAACCACTACAAAGGACACTTGTTAGATGCAGCATTTTTATCTCTTTGGTGGTTGAAACCACCCAAAGTTGTTGTAACTTACCTAACTTGTTGGGCAAGTAACCTCCTAACTTATTGGGCAAGTAATCTCCTAATTGGTTGGCCAAGTTACTTGGGAGAGAAGTTAGGTGAGATATTATTGAATATGTAACTTCCCTACCTACCTTTGAACCCTATAAAAAGGCTTCAGGGGGAAGAGGATAATCACAAAGGGTCTCACACATCACACTTAGGATCTTGGAAGATTTGTAAAGAAGATTGCTTGTAAGATGGCTTGCTAGAGTAAAGATTTCAGCTTCTTTGTCATGGTCTTGTGAGTTATGCATTTCATTTTTTGTTTTGTTTAAATTGTTTAGCTAGTGGTTTAGGTAGTATCATCCTTGGCAAGTAATTTTGGGATTTTTAGATTGCTCTTACTATTCTTGCTGCCCTATAGAAATTTCTATTAAAATTTTTCCATAGAAGCGCTTGTGTTTGAAAGCCTTAAGAGCATTTTAGTAGTAAATTTCGTTATTTTGCAACATATGGGAACTGCTATTGGGATTGTTGTAAGAGAGCCTCTATTTGTAGTCACGCCGTTGAACAATTCAGTACTCGAGAGGGTTCAGAAAATATTTGGTATTTTGATGGGACCAGAATAGCTTCTTTTTATCTTTAAAGTGAATTCTCGTGGTTTTTCAATCAGAAATTGTCAAGTCTTTTAAAGGTTCTGTTTGAATGCAATCATTGACATCTATTATCTAGTCAAAATGGAGTCTCGTACGTGGTAGTTTACGCAGCAATTTTTGGTAGCATAGTAGGATTGTCTTGAAGAAATTGCTTGTTTGAGCCTAGGATGTTTGAACAATTTGTAGATATTGAATTTAGGATAGCTTTATTGCAAAGTGTTTACTCGTGTCATTTTATCTTGTTTAAATATTTGAGGTCTACACAAATTTACTTTCTTTTCTTTTCTTCTTATTTCCATCGAATCCTGCTCTTTTTTTCTATTTTTTTGTGGAACTATCTCTTTCTTTGGGGAAAATTAGGAGTAGATTGCGGAGTTGTGCTCAAATGTTTTTGCAAAATTTTATTTGTTACAAGTAGGTATTATAAGCATTGCGTAGACTAGGTAGTTGGACAAAATAGGAAATTTTCAACAACTCACAGTACTTGGCAAAGTTGGCTGAATCTCTTTAAAGTAAGTCATTTGTAGTTTACACGCAACGCAATCGTTACATTTCTCACAACCGCATGCCGCAACAGCACACACACATACTCACATTAACTATTAAGTTTATTTGGAGGTATCTAGGCCTTGGTGTTGCCCGAGACCAGCAGGCACCTAAATCCTATTTGAGGACACTCGTTGGCAGTCACGTCCCAAACGGTCGCCAACACCAACATGGAAGAGTGAGTCTAGGTGCCAATACCCAAAACTCAACTCTACTCCATAGCTAGACATCGCAACATCACACTGATCTAAATTTCAATCTACCATTGTAATTTTGAATGGCCACAGTTAACCACCCACTATCGTGATCAAGCACATTGAACCAATTTGTTTGTATTTCAGGCTACATACCACCATCGATCATCTATGGACAAGATCTTTGCCAGTCCAAGAAGACAAGAGAAAGTGTTCCCAAGATTTTTCCTATCTCAAGGATGTTCACTAAAGCACACATTATCTAGGCATGCTGACATCACCAAGAACACATGGCACCAGTTTAAGAGCACAATGGGCAAGGACATGCCCTAGTCTGTTCATTATAACACCATATCGCAACTAAATAATTTTCCATGAGGTTTTCAATAGAATTATACATCAAGTAACAAAGGCTATTTATAATATATAGCAAGGGAACTTCAAAAAAAGCACTAGGAAAACACCATACATCAAGCTTCACCTTGTCACAAGGTGTGGCATAGGCCTACAATGAGAAGACAACTGAGTCACATAGGGCAATACATCTAGCACTTTTGAGTGCATATAGTCTAATTGAGAATATCACAAGGATACATTTCACACACTTGAGGATAGGAATACATTTTAATGAGAACATACATGATATTTGGGAATGATACCCAAGACTATAAGGCTATAGGACGAACTACCCAAGCCCATCCTAGGCTGAAGGATTTAGGCCACCAAGAGTATACCATGAAAGACCCACGCTATTTTGAGAAAAACTTGTCTCTATCACAAAGAATAAATGATCTATCACACTACACCACTATCTCAAAATATACATGATCAACTATCACACTAAATCCACTACATGATTGCCATCAAACAAAAATGATTCAAGATATGAACGCAATGATCGAATAACGAAACACACCAATTGAGTGTCCATCACCTGCCATAGTGGGACCTCAATGCATTGGCCACTACTGGGCCATCAATATCTGGCATGGCTAAGGATACCATTTCATGCCATCTGCTAGCCCAATATCTATAGGATCTATGATAGATCATCATCCTTTGTTAGTGCTCACCCAGCACAAAGAGGCAAACAAATCATAATGTACCTACTGATTCATCATAGCCAAGGTACTGATAAATCTGCAACCCAATGTTCGAATTCTAAGACCAAATAAACATTTCATGAAGGTCTCAAGAGCACATATATTCCACATAGACATAGTGCTCATAGAATCAACTAAGGTCACCATTGGCTACATCTTTATACCTTTGTTGCCTGCAAACATTGAGACAAAAGCTCAGAAACATAGAAGTTAGTAGGAACATGATTAGCACATCATCCTCATACACAACCATCAAGCATGATCATATAACAAGGTAATATCACTTTTGCACATCATAAAAATCAAGACCTCAGTAACATGCATAGAGATCAATCATGCAAAACATTGATGGGTTGATTAGATAAACTCAACAAATGATTTCATCATGAGGTATACCCAGTGAGAGCTAGCACACTCTCAGAATTTCAAGATTGATATACAACAATCATTCCCATCCACTAACACTAGTTTCAACCAGGATCAAAATCTCAATAAAATCATACGAGTCATGGGAAATAGAGAATCATCAACTCAACTCAAAAATAAGGTGGAAGACGATGGTCAATCAAACAAGAGGTCTGCATAAAACCAATTCTGACAACAAAAAAAACATCATGGACGATGCATCCATAAGAAAGAATATCCTCAAAAGAGGTGTGGTCTTAGTAAGAACCTAAAATAGGATGACCCACACTAGTAGTCTTTAAATAAAAAGAGTGATGTCACAAACTCAAGGGCAACACAGCCAGCTCAAACAAGGGAGCATAACTCACAAAGATCAACAACAAGGGAAATCATGCCTCATGCACAAGAAGTTATCAAATAAGACAATAAACATTTGACTTTAAGATGGCACAAATGGCCTCAACATGCATCCTCAATGTTCCCAATAATAAGTTGTCATACCACATAGAACACCAAGCCTTGCATTACAAATGATAGACAAGATGAAGATAACATGCATGTAGAATTTGAAAGTGCAACCAAGAAGACACGTGTACACAAAAAGACAAACATACAATCACAAACACAAGCATACAAAGTCTACCAACAATAGTCTTAATCCACCTAGAACAAGCCTCATCAAGAGCACATGTCTGAAGGACCTCCATCCTAAGGTACCTGGGAGCCATGATGTCCCAATTTTTATTTTTCCTGATCACTGTATCCAGGGTGAGTGAGAGTGCAAGGATATCCTCTCTTGTAAAATTCAACAAATGCCATCTCAAAACATGTCATTTGGATGGAAATCGAAGCAAAGACTCAGTTTGATTCATCCTAGATGAATCATTGGAAACCAGAGATGAGAGCTCCTTGAGCAACAAAATTCTTAAGTTGCCAATAGAACTCCTCTCTACCATTTCACATACAATCACAACTAGTCCAACCACAAGTAAACAAGTGGAGGACATAACCACAACGCAATCATTTACATCCTTAAGGAGAGCAACATACATTAGTTGCTCACAATTTAACATTTGTTCCTTCATGAAGAGCGTAAAACATTGCCATAAGGAAACTGTTCAAAGAATACATAAGGATATGATCCTAGATCATCAAGGTATCACTCTGAAGGGACCATTAATCAAAAAACCTCAATGGAGTAACACAACTAAAGAGCACATGCATATCACAACACAATTTCAAAAATGCTCTGATACCATATGTAACAATATTGCCATGACGTTGTCTAGCACCCCAAGGAATTCACTAAGATCCAATGGATCTAGGGAGAAAGACCTGGGGAATATACCTCAAGTTATCAAGAAACTCTAGAGTGAGTGCAAGTTGAATCATAGCTTTTTAACATATATGGAAATGCACCTCATGGAGGGTAACCAACTCCAAAATGAGGACCATGCAAACAAGCACATAAAAAACCTTTTATAAAACATTGGTGGAAGGGAATATGATGCACCTACAAGGGAAGGTGATTCACCCCTAGATCCCTCACGATCTATTACAAGGTATGTCCTGGCACCACACCAATACTATCCAGTCTTGGTTGCCTACATATCTATGATCATCGTAGAATTAGGGCCATGTAGTTCTCCATGGTGAGGGGGGAATGAGGAGGACTTAGAAGAGAGTTACAATAGGAATGTAGACATACCCTGCAACCTAGAGACCAAGGGCATCCAGTCACCTAGAACACATGGAATGGGAGAAGAGAACTGCATCTATCCATCATGTCTTATCCCCTCCATCTCATGTGTCCCTCTCTTCATGGAACTGGATGACTGGGAAAAAAAAGAGCAAACCTCATATGTCCCCCTCAGATCCAACCTTGTATTTCTAAAGTTGTTTGTGACAGACTCACCAACCACAAATGTAGAGCTCGAGAACCACCATGATTTCCTCACTGAGGCATAGACACTCCATTCATAGGTCACCACTCTTGAAATGAACATCTCCCTGCCTATCCTTGTTGGATGATAGCAACCGTGGCCTACATGTCCTCCATTGGGAGGGAACCTAAGCCCCCTCCTTTGAATGCTCTATATTGATACCCTTTTTCTTTCTCATCCAAAATCTACCTGGGTGATGATGTGCCCTTCAAGGCACCGATCCGTCAAACATGTGAGGCGTAATTCAGATGCAACGTCTTGCACCCCTACCAAGTGCATGATCTTCCCACTAGCATTGCACAAAGTCCCATCCCAGTGCAACACCACTATCATGGATGCACCCCCACATGAGGTCCCCCAAGCATTCTTCATTGCTATGATGAAAACACAAGAGCGTAACCAATGAGACAAAAGCATGTGCACGTTAATAATCCTACCGTAGGTTCACCTACAGTAACCTTGTTATGACTTCTCCTTCCTCTAAAAGATAAGGTTCAATGAGCTTCTCATGATATCAATGATGGTGAAACCATCATCATCACCATAATCTAAAAATTTCACCAGATCGTTCAATCGGTAGGAGTGATGGGTGGTGTGTACAAAGGGTAGGGACGTAGTCAACACAAGATGATGATTCACGCTTACTAGGAATTCCTCGTTTAATATCAATAATTAAAAACATATATCCCCATCACGATGCATTTTTACAAGATTTCCTAATTCTCTCAAACCAGAGAAAGAAGCTTGCTAAATGCATTAGTGTAGCATGCATGCTGCCCAGAACATCTAAGGGCATCATAGAGCTATTATTGCCTTAAACTTCCATGGCATGAGTAGCCATATTCCCTCTAAGAAGCTATCTATGAATGACATACACTCACGTAGCTAGTTAGCAGGTTGAGGTCTCATTTGTTAACAAAATTAACTAGACAAATTACTCCACCAACTAAGAATGGCCATGCACCACCACCCATAGAATCAAGAAAGAGCTCTCAATTTGTCAATCCTTACTATGTTTGGACCTGGTAAGTTTTTCTATTTTGAGTCAAATTAAGCCATAGGCTCCACTCTTGGTGGTGCCCTTCCATCAATTCCTTTAAGTTTCAACCTTGCAACCATACTCTCCTTGGAACCCAAAAACTCTGATTCTCGAAAGGTGTCAACGAAGTCCTAAAAGTAACATCTGTCAATCCTTGGTTAGCATCATTTATGGTTGAGACTAGGATGGTATTTGATCGTCTTTGAGCCCCCAACTTTCATTCTTGATTAATGAAAACATTCCTGGAAAATGCTTTCATAGTGGTTCATATTTATTAAATACAAGAATTTCACCTCTAAAAATGAAATACGAATGCCGCAGACAGTCCCTATTAATCATTACTTCAATCCTAAAGGCCAACACAATAGGATCGAAATCCTATTGCATTATTCCATGCTAATGTATTCAGAGCATAGGCTTGCTTTGAGCACTCTAGCTTTTTCAAAGTACCAATGTTGAAGTCACGACCTAGCCAATTAAGGCTAGGACCACATCACCGACAGAAGGAATGGAGTAGTTGATGCACACTGGATCGACGGATCAACCTCCCCATCCCAAGATCCAACTACAATTTTTTTAACTACAACAACTTAAATATACATTATTGGAGTTGGAATTACAATGGTTGCTAGCACTAGACTTTCCCTCTAATAGATCCTTGTTAAGGGGTTTAAATTGTACTCATTTAAATTACTAGACTTGATGAGCCTGGTATTGTTATTTATTGTCACTACCTCCCCATGTCAAGATTAGGTAATTTGCGCACCTGCTACCTTCCTTGGATGTGGTAGCTATTTCTTAGGCTCCCTCTTTGAAATCAAATCTTAATTCCCTATCACCTATCACAACCATGGTAGGCCTATATCCTACCATCAAAAGTTGATAGGGCAAAAATTTGAATGAAGCACCGCTAGCACAAGGGCCGTGTCATCCATCTAGTTACCATGATTCACCAAGAAAACTAGCAAGCTCACATAAGCATTTTATGTAATAAATGCATCCATTTTGGGAGTTGAAATTTGCTACATGTATTCGCTCTAGAATTACTATAGTTATCTGGGTAGAGTAAGGTACTATCAAAGAAACTATAACTAATTTAATGATCCATCCACAGTTTCACCATTTGAAGTAGTTCATACTTAGACATGTATGGATTATTCTTTGAGACAAGCATATGACTACTGGTAGGATCAACTAGGTAATGTCATGGGCACTTGTGTAGTGGGCACCTTCTTCCTTCCTTACGTGAAAGGCATGAATGACCCTCCATGCACTGATTTTGCATAGCATTTTTCACAAGTATCATTCCCCGATTTGCACAATCGCATGCCTATGAAACGAGACACTTCAACAAGTGAAAAACACATCCTTTCTCTCAACCATGGATGTGGGAGTGCCAAGGGCATTACACAAGTGCATAGCTTACTACCCACACCATCTAGCATTCACGCAAACACCTGACATTGAGGTACACCTACGGGTTTCGACATCCTTAGTAGGATAACTGGACCCGAGAGCACTTCCTCAAAAACATGAGAACAAGGTTCCATGTAGAAAGAAACATACACTGCACCAAAAAAGGCCACCTTAGTGCACCCACTGAAAAATGATGCACATGAACGTGCATGAAGAAAAAGAGAACCTGAGTCCTCTTGGTTCCCTGGCACATGCACGTGAACTCGCATCTACCACTTATGTGCTACTAAGAAGTCAAATCCATGATCAAGAAAAGGAAAAATGCATCCAAAACTACCCTATGGGGGTGTCAAGATTCTCTACTACCTCAACCACACCAAATCAACATAGCCATTCACATGTGCTCAACCACTATTGCATCGAACAAAATAGGAGATGCATCCCAGCAACGCAAAACCAACTGTGAACCAATGCTGAAGGCATTGTTTGCATCACAACATAAGCCATGTAATGTCGAAAGGTACATGCAACCATCATCAAAATTACGAATGTGAAATGAAAAGTAGCCATGGGCAACCCTTCGAAATTGCATTCTCCTCAGGGGCCAAAACGTTTGCATCCTCACTATCGAACCATCAAGGTAAGGGATGCATCCTAGGAATGCAACCACTATAAAACAATGCTCAAAACATGGTTCCAATCTCATCTAAATACAACAAGAAAGAACATGTACCATACTGAGGAACATGCAACTATCATCACATTATGAGTGCCAAATGAAGATTGGCTGAAGTCACCACTTCGGAATCCCATTCTCCTCAAGGGCAATGATGTTTCCATCCTCTGTCTATTCAAGCATCAGGGTGACATATGCATCCCAGCAATGCAACCACTCTGAACCAATGCTCAAAACATGGTTCAAATCTCATATCAATGCAACAAGAGGGAACATGTGCCAAACCTAGGAACATGCAACTATCATCACACTATGAATGAAAAATGAAGATTGGCCATAGGGACCTCTCTTCAAAATTGCATTCTCCTCGAGGACATGGACATTTCCATCCTCTCTCTATTCATGCATCAGGGTGAGGGATGTATCCTAGTAATGCAACCACTTTGAACCAATGCTTAGAATGTGGTTCAAATCTAATCTCAATGCAACAAGAGGGAACATGTGCCATCCTAAGGAACATGCAACTATCATCACATTATGAATTCCAAATGAAGACCAACCATAGAAAACACTTCAAAATTGAATTCTCCTCAAGAGTGAGAATTTTTCCGTCCAACCATTAGGATGGGGGATGCATCCCAACAGCACAACCACTGTGAACCATTGCTCAAAATGTGGTTCGAACCTTCATCTCATCTTAACGCAACAATAGAAAACATGTGTCATCTTGGGGAACATGATGCTATTGTCACATTATTAATGATAAACAAAGATCGGTCGTAGGGACCTCTCTTTGAAATCACATTCTCCTCAAGGATGAGGACATTTCCATCCTCTCTCTATCCAACCACCATGGTGGGGGATGCATCCAAGCAATGTAACCACTATAAAGCAATGACAATCAGTGACAAGGTAGAGAAAGAATACACCCGATGATATCCTATGGGGGCATCAAGATTCTTTGCTACCTCAACCACATGAAATTAATGCAACCGTTTGCACAAAATCATTAGATATCATTTTCAAAGAGGATCTTTCAATCCCATAGAACCATCAGTAGTGGCTTTATTCTTGCAACATCTGCAACAATCACACCCAAGGATAAAGAAATGGATCTCACAAGATGAAGGCTTATGGATACCCAAATTCATCATTAAGAGACGACACAACCAAAAATTTCTTTGTGAGTTGAGCAACCAAAATAATGGATCTTCAAGGAATGGGCCCCAAACATCCATTCAACTTCTCCTGACCCTTGAAGAACTTACCACCAAGGATGAGCATTCACTCAAACTCAAAAAGTTACTCCAAGGGAAGGGACAATGTAAGTCCTTGAATCCATGAAAGGTTATTTTCCAGATGCTACCATCAAGAAACGGTCAACCAAATATTGGAACCCACAATTTGCAATGAATAGCGAGGCACCCACAAGTGCATGGAGAACAAGAGAGACTACATCCTCTTTGTTCCTTGGCTCATGCAAGTGAACTCGCCACTACCATCCATGCGCTACTAAGTGATCAAATCAATGATAATGGAGAGAAAAGATGCACCAAAAACTACCTTGTGGAGGTATTGAGATGCTCTACTACATCAACTATACTAAATCAATGCAACCATTCACGCGAAATCAATCAATATCATTTTTAGAGGGGATCTTTCAATCATGTAGAGCCATCAATGGTGACTCCAATCTTGCAACATCTGCAAAAATCACAACCAAACATAAGGAAATAAGGCTCATACGATGTAGGCTTCCAAATACTTGAATTCACCATTAAGTGACTGCACAGTCGAAAACTCCTTTGTAAAAGCCAAAGACAAAGTGTCATGCAGCCAAAACAAGGGATTTTCGAGACATGAGCTTCAAACATCCATCTAACTACTCCTAACCATTTAAGAACTTATTGCTACGTTTGAGCATTGTGCTCAAACTCGATAAGTTACTCCAATGGAAGGCACAACGTAAGTCCTTGAATCCACAAAAGCTTATTTTTGAGATGGAACAACCATGAAACGGTCACCCGAATATTAGAATCCATGATCTGCAATGAATAATGAGGCACCCGCAAGTGCATGGAGAACAAAAGAGTGTACATGCTCTTCATTCCTTTGCACATCCAAGTGAACTCACTAGTACTACCCATGCACTACTAAGCAATTGAATTGATGATAAGGCAGAGAGAGCATGCACCTGATGCTATCCCATGGGGATGTCAAGATGCTCTACTACCTTAGCCACACCAAATTAATGCAACCATTCACACAAAATCATATGATATATTTTTTAGAGGGGATCTTTCAATCTCATAGAGCCATTATTGGTGGCTCTAAACTTGCAAAATCCAAAACAATCACACATAGAGGAGATCTTTCAATCCCGTAGAGCCATCAGTTGTGGCTCCAATCTTGCAACATCTAGAACACAATCACACCTAGGGATAAAGAAATAGGCCTCACAGGATGCAGGCTTTCAAATCCCAAATTCAGGGATAAGTGACTACACAAATGAAAAATACTTCATGAAACCCAAAGACAGGGTGTTGTGCAGCAAAAACAAGGGATTTTTGAGACATGAGCCTCAAACATCCATCCCACTATTTCTAACCCTTGGAGAACATACTGATGAGCATGAACATGATCTCAAACTTGATAAGTTACTCCAATGGAAGGCACAACATAAGTCTTTGAATCCATGAAAGCTTATTTTTGAGATGGTATAACCATGAAATGGTCACCTGAATAATAAAATCCATGATCCGCAATGAATAATGAGGCACCTGCAAGTGCATGGAGAATAAGAGAGACTAAGTCCTCTTCATTTCTCAACTCATGCAAGTGAACTTGCCACTACCACCCATGTGCTACTAAGCAATCAAATTGGTGATAAGGTAGAGAAAGCATGTACCTGATGCTACCCCGTGGGGGCATAGAGATGCTCTGCTACCTCAACCATATCGAATCAATACAACCGTTTGCACAAAATCAAGAAATATCATTTTTAGAGGGGATCTTTCAATCGCATAGAGCCATCGGTGGTGATTCTAATCTCACAACATCTGCAACAATCACAACCAAGCATAAAGAAACAAACCTCATATGATGTAGGCTTCCAGATACTCGAATTCACCATTAAGTGACTGCATAACCAAAAAATCCTTAATGAAAGCTGGAGATAGAGTGTTGCATAGCTAAAATAAGGGATTTTAGAGGCATGAGCCTTAAACACTCATTTGAATGCTCATAACCCTTGGAGAACTTATTTCTGAGTTTAAGAATTGCACTCAAACTCGACAAGTTACTCCAATGGAAGGCACAACATAAGTCCTTGAATCCATGAAAGCTTATTTTTGAGATGGAACAACCATGAAATGATCACTCAAATATCAGAACCCATGATCTGCAATGAACAATGAGGCACCCACAAGTGCATGGAAAACAAGAGAGCGTACATGCCCTTTGTTCCTTGGCACATCCAAGTGAACTCCCCACTACCACCCATGTGCTACTACGCAATCAAATTAGTGATAAGGTAGAGAGAGCATGCACTTGATGCTACCCTATGGGGATGTTGAGATGCTTTGCTACATTAACCACACCAAATCAATGCAACCATTCGCACCAAATCATATGATATTTATTTTAGAGGGGATCTTTTAATCCCATAGAGCCATCAGTGGTGGCTCAAATATCGCAACATCCTAAAAAATCACACCCAAGGATAAGAAAAAAGCTTCATAGGATGTAGGCTTCTAGATACCCAAATTTGACGTGAAGTGGCTGCACAACCAAAAAGACATTTTTGAAACCTAGGGACAAGAGTGTCATGCAATTAAAACAAAACATTTTTGAGGCATGAGCCTGAAACATCCATTCAACTAGTTCTAACCCTTGGAGAACTTACTGCCATGGTTGTGCATGTGCACAAACTTGACAAGTTACTCCAAGTGAAGGCACAATGTAAATATTTGAATCCATGAAAGCTTATTTTCGAGATGGAATATCCATGAAAAAATCACCCAAATATTAGAAGCCATGATCTACAATGAATAGCAAGGCACGCGCAAGTGCATGGAGAACAAGAGACACTACATCCTCTTTGTCCCTTGGCTTGTGCAAGTAAACTTACCACTACCACCCATGCACTACTAACCAATCGAGTCAGTGATAAGGTAGAGAGAGCATGCACCTAACACTACACTATGGGGACGTCAAGATGCTCTACTACCTCAACCACACCAAATCAATGCAACCATTCACATGAAATTATATGATATCATTTTCAAAGAGGATCTTTCAATCCCATAGAGCCATCAGTGGTGGCTCCAATCTCACAACATCTAGAAAAATTACACCCAGGGATAAAGAAATAGGCCTCATAGGATGTAGGCTTATCCATACCCAAATTTGGTGTTAAGTGACCACACAACTGACAACTCCATTGTGAAACGTAGAGAAAGATTGTCACATAGCCAAAACAAGGGATTTTCAAGACATGAGTCTTAAACATCCATCCAACTACTTCTAACCCTTGGAGAACTTACTACCAAGGATGAGCATGCTCTCAAACTCAATGAGTCACTCCATAGGAAAGCACAATGTAAGTCTTTGAATACATGAAAGCTTAGTTTCAAGATGGTATGACCAAAAAATGATCACCTGAATATCAAAATCCAAGATTAGCAAAGAATAACGAGTCACCTACAAGTGCATGGAGAACAAGAGAGACTATGTCCTCTTCATTCCTCAGCTCGTGCAAGTGAACTTGCCACTACCATCCATGTGCTACTAAGTGATCAAATCGGTGATAAGGTAGAGAGAGCATGCACTTGACACTACCTCATGGGGTGTCGAGATGCTCTGCTACCTTAACCACACCAAATTAATGCAACCATTCACAAAAAATTAACCGATGTCATTTTTAGATAGGATGTTTCATTCTCATAGTGCCACTAATAGTTTCTCCAATATTGCAACATCTACAACAATCACACCCAAGGATAATGAAACAAGCCTCATAGGATATAAGCTTCTAGATACCCAAATTTGGCGTTAACTAATCGCACAATTGAAAAATCCTTCGTGAAACACAAATATAGAGTGTCACATAGCCAAAATAATGAATTTTCAAGACATTAGCCTGAAACATCCATCCGACTACTCCTAACCCTTGGAGAACTTACTGCCCAGCATGGGCATGCTCTCAAACTCAATAAGTTACTCTAAAGGAAGGCACAACATAAGTCTTTGAATCCATAAAAGCTTATTTTTGAGATGGTACAACCATGAAATGGTCACCCAAATAATAGAATACATGATTCGTAATTAATAGCGAGGCACTTGAAAGTGCATGGAGAACAAGAGAGACTATGTCCTCTTCGTTTCTTGGCTCATGCAAGTGAACTTGCCACTACCACCCATGCACTACTAAGAAATCGAATCGATGATAAGGTAGAGATAGCATGCACCTGATGCTACCCTATGGGGGTGTTGAGATGCTCTGCTACCTTAACCACACCAAATCAATGCAACCATTCACATGAAATCAAACGATATCATTTTCAAAGGGGATCTTTTACTTGTGTAGTGCCTTCAGTAGTGGCTCCAATCTCGCAACATCCACAACAATCACAACCAAGCATAACGAAATAGACCCCATAGGATGTAAGATTCCAGATACATAAATTTGGTGTTAAGTAATTGCACAACTAAAAACTCCTTTGTGAAACCTATAGACAGAGTGTCGCGCAGCCAAAACAATGGATTTGCAAGACATGAATCTGAAACATCTGTATGAATACTTCCAACCCTTGCAGAACTTACTGCCAAGGATGAGCATGTGCTCAAACTTGAAAATTTACTCCAAGGAAAGGACAACATAAGTATTTAAATCCATGAAAGATTATTTTCAAGATGGTACAACCATGAAATGGTCACCGAAATATAAGAACCCATGATCCACAATGAACAACAAGGCACGCATAAGTGCATGAAGAACAAGAGAGCATACACCCTTTTCATTCCTTGGCATGTCCAAGTGAATTTTCAACTACCTCCCATGCAATACTAAGTGATTGAATTGGTGATAAGGTAGAGAGAGCATGCACCTGATGCTACCCTATGGGGGTGTTGACATGCTCTACTTCTTAACTACACCAAATCAATGCAACTGTTTGCATGAAATCATTCAATATTATTTTCAGAGAGGATTTTTCAATCCTGTAGAGCCATTAGTATTGATGCCACATTTGCTCGACATGTCTGTCTCGTGAACAAGCTCCTAAAATGTGTGTGAGAACATTTAGGATAGACATAGTGCAAGATAGCCAAAACTGCTTCTTTGGGATCCTAGGATTCCTAGGAAACCTACCCCATAGAACATGCCCACAACACTGCAAGCCTTTTATCTCAAATTGTAAATGAGGACACCACCTTCTCTAGGGTTATCCTTCTTCACAAAAAGGCTTATGAGTCATGGACATCAACAACAAGGCTACAATATTTTAGGCAAGGCAACATATCCATGGGGAAGAAACCCATGTATTGCTCTATCACTACGATTGGTCATCAACTCTACCTCCCCCTATATATGTTGATTGGGCTAGTTTCAACCATACCGTAAGTGCCTTGCCCTCCCCTAGGGTGTCTTGTGCTATGCATGTGAGAGTGCTCTAATGTAGAAAGCTCTTTGGTCGAATGCTCTTAGGGAGGGCACTCTCATGGAGAATGCTCTTAAGGAGGATGCTATCAAGGAGACAACTCTCATGGAGAATGCTCAAAAGAATCCTCTCAATGAGGGTGCTCTTGAGGTGAACACTCTCATGTGCATAATGCAAGGTTGTCTCATAGAAAATGCTCTCATGGAGGATGCTCTCAAGGCGAATGCTCTCATGGAGGCCACTCTAATAGAGGTTGCTCTCAGGGAGAACCCTCTCAGGAAGGGCACTCTTTGATAGAACGCTCTCAATGAGGGCGCTCCAAGGAGAATGCTCCTAACGAGGGCCCTCTCAAGGACAACACTCTTCAGAAGGCTACTCTAATGGAGGGCAATCTCAAGGAGAATGTTCTAGGGGAGGGCATCTGTAGCAAGACTAATCTCTAGTAGGGAATTCTAATGCAAGGCACTCTCCAAGAGAACCCTCATAACAAGGGCACTCTCAAGGAGAATACTCTCATGTCTGTAATGCAAGGTTCTCTCAAGGAGAATGCCCTAAGGGGGAGCACTCTCTGAGAGGGTGGCCTATAAAAGTGAGCTCTCAATGAGGGTGCTCTCAAGGAGAACACTCTCACATGCATAGCAAAAGGCACTCTGAAGGAATCTGCTCTTAAGGAGAACACTCTCAGAAAGGTCACTCTAATGAAGGACACTCTTAGGGAGGGCACTCTCATATAGAACATTCTTAAGGAGGATGCTCTTGAGGAGGGCATCCTTAGGGAGACCACTCTCAGGGATGGTGTTCTCAGTGAGGGCATTCTTAGGAAGAGTGCTCTCCAAAAGAATTCTCTCAGTAAGGCCACTCTCGAGGTGAACACTCTCACATGCATAATGCAAGGTTCTCTCATGGATAACGTTCTCATGGAGGGCACTCTCAAGGAGAACACTCTTGAGAAGGCTCCTCCAATGGAGGTCACTCTCAGGGAGAATGCTCTCGAGGAGTGTACTCTCAGGGAGGACACTCTTCAATAAAATGCTCTCAACAAGGGTGCTCCAAGGAGAATGCTCCTAATGAGGGCCCTCTCAAAAAGAATTCTCTTCAAAAGGCTGCTCTAACAGAGGCTGCTCTCAAGG
This sequence comes from Gnetum montanum, assembly GCA_015680685.1. Lineage (NCBI taxonomy): Eukaryota > Viridiplantae > Streptophyta > Gnetopsida > Gnetales > Gnetaceae > Gnetum > Gnetum montanum. The sequence continues at coordinate 254,305 of MNCI01024940.1, forward strand.
AGAATGCTCTTGGGGAGGGAAATCTCATGTAGAATGCTCTTAAGAAGGACACTCTCAAGGAGGGAATCCCTAGGGAGACTGATCTCAAGGAGGGCATTCTAATGGAGGTATCTCTCCAAGAGAACAATATAAAAAAGTGCAGTCTTGAGGAGAACACTCTCACATGCATAATGCAAGGTGCTCTCATGAAGAATGCTTTGAGGGAGGTCACTTTGAGTGAGAGTGCTCTATGAGAGGGCATCCTCTGAGACATAGCTCTCAACAAGGGCACTCTCAAGGAAAACACTCTCATGTGCATAGCACAAAGCACTCTCAGGGAAGCCACTCTCAAGGAGAACACTCTCTAAAACACCACTCTAAGAGAGGAAGCTCTCAAGGAAAATGCTCTTAGGGAGGGAAATCTCATGAAGATCATTCTTAAGGAGGACACTCTTGAGGAGTATGTCCTTAGGGAGACTACTCTCAAGGAGGGAATTCTCAGGGAGGCCACTCTTAGGAGGGGCGCTCTTTGAAAGAATACTCTCAATGAGGATGCTCTCAAGGAGAATACTCACATGAGGGTGCAAGGTGCTCTATGGAGGGAACTCTTAAGGATAACGCTCTCGTAGAGGCAGATCTTAGGGAGGGCACTCTCATGGAGAATGCTCTTAGGGAGGGTGTCCCCAGTGAGACTGATCTCAAGGAGGGCACTCTAATGGAGGGTTCTCTCTAAGAGAATGTTCTCAACCAGGACACTCTCAAGGAGAACACTCTCACATGTGTAATACAAGATGCTCTTCGGGAGAATGCTTTGAGGGAGGTCACTCTAAGAGAGAGCACTCTCCAATAGTACATTCTCTAAGATGAAGCTCTCAATGAGGGTACTCTTGAGAAGAACACTCTCACAAGCATAGCGGAAGGCACTCTCAGGGAAGGTTCTCTTAAGGAGAATACTTTCTGAAAGGCTGATCTAATGAAGAATTCTCTCAGGGAGGGCAATCTCACGAAGAACATTCTTAAGGAGGATGCTCTCGAGGAGGGCATCCTCAAGGAGACCACTCTCCAAGAGGGCATTCTCAAGGAGGACACTTTTAGGAATGGCACTATCTAAAAGAACACTTTCAATGAGGGTGCTCTTGAGGTGAACACTCTCACATGCATAACGCAAGGTGCTCTCATGGACAACGCTCTCATGGAGGGAACTCTCAAGGAGAATGCTCTCATTTAGGCTACTCTAATAAAGGCCACTTTCAGGGAGAACACTCTTAGGGAGGGTAATCTTAAGGATGGAAATTTTCAAAAGAATACTCTCAATGAGGGTGCTCCAAGTAGAATGCTCCTAGTAAGGGCTCTCTCAAAGAGAATGATCTTCGAAAGCCTACTCTAATAGAGGGCGCTCTCAAGAAGAATTCTCTCATGAAGGGTGATCTCATAAAGAATGCTCTTAAGGAGGATGCTCTCAAGGAGGGCGTCCCTAGGGAGATCACTCTCAAGAAGGGTGCTCTCTAAGAGAACACTATCAACAAGGGTGCTCTCGAGGAGAACACTCTCACATGCATTACACAAGGTGCTCTTAGGGAGAATGCTCTGAGGGAGAGCACTCTTCATGATAGAACCCTCTAAGAGGATGCTCTAAATGAGGATGCTCTTGAGGAGAACACTCTCATGTGCATAGTGCAAGGCACTCTCGAGGAAGGAACTCTCAAGGATAATAATCTCCAAAAGGCCACTCTAATAGAGGAGGCTCTCAAAGAGAATGCTCTTATGAAGGGCGCTCTTGAGGAGGGCACTCTCACAAAGAATGCTCTTAAGAAGGACACTCTCAAGGGGTGCGTCCTTAGGGAGATCTCTCTCAAGAAGGGTATTCTCAAGGAGGGTGTTCTCAAGCAGGGCACTCTTAGAAAGGGTGCTTTCTGAAATAATTCTCTCAATGAAGACACTCTTAAGGAGAACACTCACACAAGGGCACATGGTGCACTCATGGAGGGCACTCTCAAAGATAATGCTTTCAAGGAGAACACTCTTGTGGAGGTAGATCTAATGTAGAAAGCTCTTATCAAGAATGCTCTCAGGGAGGGCACTCTCATAAACAATTCTCTTAAGGAAGATGCTATTAAAGATGGCATCCTCAGGGACAGCTCTCAGGGAGGTCATTCTTAGGGAGGAAACTCTTAGGAAAATCACTCTTCAAAAGAACACTTTCAATGATGGTGCTCTTGTGGTGAACACTCTCACATGTGTAATGCAAGGTGCTCTCATTGACAACACTCTCATGTAGGGTGCTCCCAAGAAGAACACTCTCATGGAGGCTACTCAAATGGAGGCCACTCTTAGGGAGAGCGCTCATGGGAAGGGTGCTCTAAAGGAAGGCACAATTTGATAGAATTCTCTCAATGAGGGTGCTCTAGGGAGAATTTTTTTGCCAAGGGCACTCTTAAAGAGAATGCTCTTCAGAAGGCTACTCTAATGGAGGGCACTCTCAAGGAGAACACTCTCAGGGAGGGCATCCCTAGTGAGACTAATCTATAGGACAGAATTCTAATGGAGGGTGCTCTCCAAGAGAACACTCTCAACAAAGGAACTCCTGAGAAGAACACTCTCACATGTGTAATGCAAGCTGCTCTTAAGGAGAATGCTCTAAGGGAGGTTAATTTGAGGGAGAGCACTCTCCCGAAGGGCACCCTTTAAGAGGGAGCCCTTAATGATGGAATTCTTAAGGAGAACACTCTCACATGCGTAGCGTAAGGCACTCTCATGAAAGGTGCTCTTAAGGAAAATGCTCTTCAAAAGGTTGCTCTAATGGAGGGTGCTCTCACGAGGAATGTTCTTAAGGAGGACACTATCGAGGAGGGAATCCTTAGGGAGACTGCTCTTAGGGAGGGAGTTCTCAAGGAGGGCACTCTTAGGAAGGGAACTATTCAAAAGAATGCTCTCAATGAGGGTACTGTCAAGGTGAACACTCTCTCATGCATAGCACAAGGTGATCTCATGAACAACGCTCTCCTGGAGGATGCTCTTAAGGAGAACACTCTCATGGAGGCTGCTCTTAGGGAGAACACTCTTAGGGAGGGTGCTCTCAAGGAGGGCATTCTTTGACAAAATAATCTCAATGAGGGTGCTCTAGGAAGAATGCTCTCAGTGAGGACCCTCTCAAAGAGAATGCTCTTCTAGCCACTAGACCCTATCTTTGGGTGAGCCAATTTTAGGGTTGGTAGGCTATTTAAAAGGAAAGATAACTCTTCCCAAGGCCCTCGTCGACATCTCCAGATTCACTAACATTGCCATCCACTGCCATGTCCCGATTTGAGAATGTTAACATAATTTCCTTTCAAGATATTGTGTGGAGTTCACCCATTGGAAGGGAACCCCCCATCTCTTAGGATGAACTAACCCATGTCCAAGTGTTATTCACATGGAACCTTTCTCCACATCAGTCTTCAAAGTTCTCATTTGAATATTTTCTACTACCACCAAGATCTGCACCAAGGGTTTCTCCATCCAGGCTTGCACCCTAGGCTTCGTAATGATCCCAATGCTCTCCTACTCATCGAGGCTTGGTGGCTAAGCATAGGTCACATGCTTAACCTTCATCCATTTTTAGGGCTAGTTGATTTGGCAAGTGAGTGGTTACACACTTAGTGGATTTCAACTTCCATGTCCACCTTCCTACTATCTGAATCAACCAACACCCTTTATGGGTTCTGGGTTAGCATGCAGTTAGGCATCATAGCTCAACTTTTAGTTCAGCCCACATCACCAGTTCTGCTTACCAAAAATGGTTCTCTTGGAGCTCTTGATTCATTGACGTAGCTCACTGAGGTAGCCGCATCATCTTACCTATTTAAAGTTTGAGAATAGGTTGAGGGCATTGTGCCCCTGATGCCTCTAATCATTTGCTTTACCTGATAAAACTCAAGAACACAAGCTCCAGCTATCCTGAGAAAAACTTTGAAGGGAACCAGCTGCTAGATGGTTCGATTATTCTTTCACCCCTATACCCAAGTCAGAAGAATGATTTGCACATCAGTATCGTGACCAGCCTCCACCAAAGTTTCCTATAGCTTCACCCTACTCAGGCATAGTTCACCATCTTTCAGGTCCCAATGGGCATGCTCTCACTTGAACCCTTCTTAACAAGATCAAGGTTAATGGATTGTGCTTTGTACCTATGCATAGATCCCACATTTTACCTTCCTTATGCTGTGTGGGTTTCCAAACTCGACAACTCGCACACATGTTAGACTCCTTGGTTCATATTTCATGATGGGTTGAATGGAAAGCCCACTAAATTCACATCCCAAGTGCATAGGCATCATAGGACTTGCCCCTCAAAGGATTACATTCTTTGACCCTCAACTATCACAGTGGTAGTATGTGTGCAGCAAGCAACACATGCTTGTGCCATGGTGCCAATCCACACGGACTTGCCTCACGGACCGAGAGGTGGACCAAAGTGTACATGCTCTACTCCATGTCTAGTTGAGATGGAATGTTGGCCTCCATCCACTTCCCTCTTGATAATTTCAAGAAACTTTTAACTCTCTTTTCAAAGTCCTTGTCATCTTTCCCTTTTAGTACTTGTTTGCTATCAACCTCTCACATGTATTTAGTCTTGAACAGAATTTACCACTCGCTTAGGGCTGCATTCCCAAATAACCTAACTCATTGATAGCACCCCATGATGTAGTAGGATCTAAGCTTGATGGGGCTGTCACCCTCTTCAATGCTCCATTCCAAGTAACTTAGGCTTGGTTGTCATAGATGAGGCTTCTACAGACTACAATTCGGATGTTGACCGCTACCAAATTTTCACATTGGTTTGTTCTTGGTTCACCCACTGTTACTAGGTGAATCCTCATAAGTTTCTCTTCGTCTAGTAGTTATATGCTTAAACTTGATAGGTACCCTTGCCTAAATTGAAGTCACTATGAAGAGGATGCATCACCCCTCCTATGTATGATGCAAAGCAGGAACATTGCCCCCCCTAGAATTGCTGGTTGCATGATCTCGCATCGCATCAAAGCAGAAGGACGAGGAGGGGGCCAACACACATCATGTGAACTCAGTGTAGGGAACAGAAAGACTACCACCACCATCCATCGCTCCATCTAGGGAGAAGTGAGAAAACATGAAAAATAGCAACTTTTAGTCAAGGGCACCTTGGGAGACACGGATGACCACATCTGCTACCCCCTCATATGGGACGAAGAGGGCACACCGTAGGTTCTTCACAACACCCACGAAAACATGCCCTTCACCTAGGCCTTGGACACAACATTTTTTCAAAGATTTGATGATTCACAAGATTCTATAATTCACACAAAGTATCGCATTTCACTATGTTCTTCATCGAAACAAGAGCTAAGATATCCATTGTCAAGAGTCATGGTTAGGGTCATGAACCCTGGTTAACTGCTGCAATGATGCAATGAATGTTCATCATATCCTTAGTGTCACTTGCACCATTGCATTTGAAAAGAGAATTAGATGGCACTCAAGGGATGAAACTAATGTTGATGTCTAGAGAAGGGGGATGACCACCCTCCAAATGACAACCCTGCTACACAACCATGGATGGACAGGATGAGAACCCATAAAGCACTAGCACCATAGCTGTTCAACACAATGCCCCCAACTACCCCACATTTTTCCAAAGCAATGATGTACCCTACAATGTAGAGGTTGAGGGAAACCATTCACCTAGAACACATGTGAAGGGAGAAGAGAACTACACCCAACCATCGCATCTTATCCCCCCCCCCCCCCCCCCCCCCCCCCCCCCCCCCCCCTCGCTCCTGCATGGCCCTCTCTTCATGGAACCAGAAGGCTAGGGTAGAAAATAGTGGCCCTCATATGTCCCCCTCATGTCCAGCCTTGTATTTTTAAAGATGTTTGTGACATGCTCACCAACCATGAATGTAGAGCTCAAGAACCACCATGATTTCCTCACTAAGGGGTAGATGCTCCGTTCGTGGGTCACCACTCCCGAAACAAACATCTCCCTACCTATCCTCGATCGATGATAGTAACCATGGCCAACACATCCTCCATTGGGAGGAAACCTAAGGCCCCTCCTTTGAATGCTCTAGATCGATCCCCTTTTTCTTTCTTCCTCAAAATATACCTAGGCGATGACGTGCCCTTCAAGGCATTGACCCATTGAACATGCGAGGAGTAATTTGGATGCAACATCTCGCACCCTTACCAAGTGCAAGCTCTCCCCATGAGCGTTGCATGAAGTCCTATCCTAGCATGGCACCACCGTCGTGGATGCCCCCCTACATGAGGTTTCCCAAGCATTCTTCGTCACTACGCTGGAAACACAAGACCATAACCAATGAGACAAAAGCATGTGCACATCAATGATCCTACTGTAGGTTCACCTACGATAACCTTGTTATGAATTCTCATTCCTCTAAATGATAAGGTTCAATGAACTTCTCACAATGTCAATGATGGGAAAACCATCATCATCACCATAATCTGAACATTTCACATGATTTTTCAATCAGTAGGAGTGATGGGTAGTGTGTACAAAGGACAGGAAAATAGTCAACGTGAGCTGATGACTTACACTTACTAGGAATTCCTCATTCAACACCCGATAATTACAAAGATCTATCCCCATCATGATGCACTTTCACAAGATTTCCTGACCCTCTCAGAGTAGGGAAAGAAGCTAGTTGAATGCATCATTGTGGCGCATGTGTGACCTAGAACATCTAAGGGCATCACAGACCTATTATTGCCTCAAACACCCATGGCCTGAGCAGCCATAGTCCCTCTAAGAATCTCTCCACGAAGGGCATACCTCCACATAGCTAGTTAGTAGGTTAAGGTCTCATTCATTAATGGAGTTAACCAGAAAAATCACTCCACCAACTAAGAATGGCCATGCACCACCATTCATAGAATCAAGAAAGAGCTCTCAATCTGTCAATCCTTACTATGTATGGACCTAGTAAGTTTCCCATGTTGAGTCAAATTAAGTCATAGGCTCCACTCCTGGTGGTGCCCTTATGTCAATTCCTTTAAGTTTCAGCCTTGTGACCATACTCCCCCTAGAGCCCAAACACTCTAATTTCTCGAAAGGTTCTGATGGAGTCCTAAAAGAAACATACATCAATCCTTGGTCGGCATTGTTTATGGTTGAGACTAGGATGGTATCTAATCGTCTTTGAGCCCCCAACTTTCATTCTTAATGAATGAAAACATCCTTGGAAAATTCTTTCACAGTAGTTCATATTTCATAAATCCAAGAATTTCACCTCTGATAATGAAATACAAATGCCCCCGATAGTCCCTATTAATCATTACTCCAATCCCGAAGGCCAACACAATAGGATCGAAATCCTATCACATTATTTCATGCTAATGTATTTAGAGCATAGGCTTGCTTTGAGCACTCTAGTTTTTTCAAAGTAATAGCATTAGAGCTGTGACCTAGCCAATTAAGTCCAGGACCACATTTCCAATAAAAGAAATGGAGTGGTCAATGCACACCGAATTGATGGACCAACCACCCCATCCCAAGATCCAACCACGAGCTTTTTAACTGCAATAACTTAAATATACACTATTGGAGCTGGAATTACCATGGCTTCTGGCACCAGACTTGCACTCCAATGGATCCTCATTAAAGGGTTTAAATTGTACTCATTCCAATTACCAAACTCAATGAGCCCAATATTGTTATTTATTGTCACTACCTCTCCATGTCAAGATTGGGTAATTTGCGCACTTATTGCCTTCCTTGGATGTACTAGCTATTTCTCAGGCTCCCTCTCCAAAATTAAAGCCTAATTTCCCATCACCCATCACAACCAATGTAGGCCTCTATCCTACCATTGAAAGTTGATAGGGTAGAAATTTGAATGAATCGTTTCCAACACAAGGGTCATGCAATCTGTCTAGTTACCATGATTCACCAAGCAAAAGAGCAAGCTTACATTGGCCTTTTATCTAATAAATGCATCCCTTCCAGGAGCTAGGATTTGCTGCACATATTAGCTCTAGAATTACTATAGTTATCCAGGTAGAGTAAGGTACCATCAAAGAAAGTATAACTGATTTAATGAGCCATGCACAGTTTCACCATTTGAAGTAGTTCATACATATACATGCATGGCTTAATCTTTGAGACAAGGATATGACTACTAGTAGGATCAACCAAGTAATGTCGTGTGCACTTGTGTAGTGGGCACTGCTGTTCTTCCTTACTCGAAAGGCATGAACAACCCTCCATGCACAAATTTTTCATAGCATCATTTGCGAGCACCATTTCCTGATTTGCACAATCGCACACCTAGGAAACACAACACCACAACAGGAAACAAACATAGCCTTGCTCTCAACCATGGACATGTGAGTGCTGAGGGCATTGCACAAGCACACAACTTGCTACCCACACTATCTAGCATTCATGAAAATACCTGAAATTGAGGTACACCTATGGGTTTTGACATCCCTGGTAGGATAACTGGACCTGAGAGCACTTTCTCAAAAATGCTTCTCTATGAGAACAAAGTTCCACACAGGAAGCGACACACACAGCACTGAAAAAGGCCACCTTGGGGCACCCGCTAAAGAATGAAACGTGTGAACATGCATGAAGGAGAAGAGAACTTGAGTCCTCTTGGTTCCCTGGCATGTGCACGTTAACTCGCATCTACCACCCGCATGCTACTGAGAGGTCAAATCCATGATCAGGAAAAGGAAACATGCACTCGATGCTATCCCATGGGGGCATCGAGATGCTCTGCTACCTTAACCATACCAAATCAACATAGCTATTTGCATGTGCTCAATCGCTATCACATCCTGAAAAATAGGAGATGCATCCCAGCAATGCAAAACCAACTATGAACTGATACTAAAGGCACTGTTCACATCACAACATAAGCCATCTGCCATCAAAAGCTACATGCAACCATCATCAACATTACGAATGCAAAAAAAAAATCAGCCATGGTTAGCCCTTCAAAATTGCATTCTCCTTGAAGGCCAAAACTTTTTCGTCCTTGCTATCCAACCATCAAGGAGAGGGATGCATCCCAACAATGCAACCACTATAAAAAAACACTAAAAACATGGTTTCAATCTCATCTCTACGCAACAAGATGGAACATGTGCTATATCAAGGAACATGTAACTATCATCACATTATGAATGCAAAATGAAGATTGACTAAAACAACCACTTCGGAATCCCATTCTCCTCAAGGGTGACGATGTTTTCATCCTATCTCTATTCAAGCATCAAGGTGAGGAATGTGTCCCAACAACACAACCATTCTAAACCAATGGTCAGAAAATGGTTCAAATCTCATCTCAATGCAATAAGATGAAACATATGTCATACCTACGAACATGCAACTATCATCATATTATGAAAGAGGAATGAAGATTAGCCATAGGGACCTCTCTTTGAAATTGCATTCTCCTCGAGGGCAACAACATTTCCATCCTCTCCCTATTCAAGCATCATGGTGAGGGATGCATCCTATTAATGCAACCACTCTAAATCAATGCTCAGAATGTGGTTTAAATATCATCTCAACATAACAAGAGGGAACATGTGCCATCCCAAGGAACATGCAACTATCATCACATTATGAATGCCAAACAATGAACAACCATAGACAACACTTAGAAATTACATTCTCCTCAAGGGCAAGAATGTTTCCATCCTCTCTCTATGCAACCATCAAAGTGGGGGATGCATCTTAGCAACACAACCACTGTGAACCATTGCTTAAAATTTGGTTCAAATCTTCATCTCATCTCAATGCAACAATAGAAAACATATTCCATCTCAAGGAACATGACACTATTGTCACATTATGAATGAAAAATGAAGATCGACCATAGGAACCTCTCTTCAAAATTGCATTCTCCTTGAGGGTGAGGATGTTTCCATCCTCTCTCTATCCAACCACCATGGTGGGGGATGCATCCAAGCAATGCAACCACTATAAAGCAATGAAAATCGATGACAAGGTAGAGAAAGAATAAACCTAACGATATCCCATGGGAATATCGAGATTCTCTGCTACTTCAACCGCATCAAATTAATGCAACCGTTTGCACAAAATCATCGGATATCATTTTCAGAGAGGATCTTTCAATCTTGTAGAACCATTAGTAGTGGCTCCAGTCTTGCAACATCTGCAACAATCACACCTAAGGATAAAGAAATGGGCATCATAGGATGAAGGCTTTCAAATACCAAAATTCGTCATTAAGAGACCACACAACCAAAAATTCCTTCATGGGTTGAGTAGCCAAAACAACAAATCTTTAAGGAATGAGCCCCAAACATCCATTCAACTTCTCCTAACCCTTGAAGAACTTACCATCGAGGATGAGCATGCACTCAAACTTGACAAGTTACTGCAAGGGAAGGGATAACATATGTTCTTGAATCCACAAAAGGTTATTTTTGAGATGCTACCATCAAGAAATGGCCAACCAAATATTGGGATCCACAATCTGCAATGAATAGTGAGGCACTAGCAAGTGCATGGAGAACAAGAGAGACTACCACATGCACTACTAATTGATCAAGTTGATGATATGGGAGAGAAAACACGCACTAGATGCTACCCCATGGAGTCATCAACATGCTCTGCTACCTCAACCGCACCAAATAAATGCAACCATTCAAATGAAATCAACTGATATCATTTTCAAAGGAGATCTTTCAATCCTATAGAGCCATTAGTGGTGACTCTAATCTTGCAATGTCTGCAACAATCACAACCAAGCATAAAGAAACAAGCCTCACAAGATGCAAGCTTCCAGATACCCAAATTCACTATTAAGTGACCATACAACCAAAAAATCCTTTGTGAAAGCTAGAGATAGAGTGTTACATAGCAAAAATAAGGGATTTTTGAGACATGAGCATTAAACATCCATCTAATTGCTCCTAACCCTTGGAGAACTTACTGCTGAGTTTGACCATTGCACTCAAACTCAACAAGTTACTCCAATGAAAGGCACAATGTAAGTTTTTGAATCCACAAAAGCTTATTTTTGAGATAGAATGACCACAAAATGATCACCCAAATATTAGAAACCACAATCTGTAATGAACAATGAGGTACCTACAAGTACATGGAGAATAAGAGAGCATACATGCTCTTCATTCCTTGGCATGTCCAAGTGAACTCTCCACTATAACGATGGAAAACATTGATCACTAGAAATACCGAATGAAATTCCGTGTACATAGTTCTAACCCCAGATCTGTGCGAGGACCATGCTAGAGAGAAAATGAATCCGAGGTGTCCTAAACGGTCTTGTTGATCAGAAAGGGACTTACTTGATTAGTAAAAATTTTGTGATATTTACATGAAAAATTGGTGGTTCTTTATGAGAAGATATAATATTGTTAACTTCGAAGATAATTGAAAACAATGTAATCGATTTAAAGTGATTTGCAAGATTTGTGTAAATAGGGAACAAGAGATTAGATTTAGAACATAGGCAATCCCAAGATCTGAGATTCAACTCATGAACCAAATATATTAGATATAATGATTAAAAGTATACTTCGATTTAAGTGAAGTACATGCCAACAATAGGAAAATTATTCAAAGATAAAGCAAGCAAAGGTCGATCTACCTCGTTCTAGTGAATCCAGGTACAAGGAGGTCGGACCCGAAATAGAATGTCTGTCAATTGACTATTTCTGACCAAAGGTTCTTGCGAATTGTTATCGATATTCTTGCAATTACTGATCCTCTTTTTTTTCTTGTTACTCCTTGCTAAAAGTTATCAACAATTGCCAATGGAAGGAAAAATCGCTCACAGAGAAAATCTGTCAATTCTTTTTGAGAAATTTTGTCCACCCCCTCCTTTGATCCTTGTCAATTGGAATATTTATAAGATTAGGGTTAGGAGAAAAACATGGTTTAAATGATGCATGTCCTAAACCTACAAAATGTTGTTGACTTTATATGTTTGTTGTTCAAGCTTGAGGCACCACACTGCGTAGTGCGTCGTAAACCACTCTTGTTTGGGCTTTGGCGATAGGCTGTTCTTTAAATACGCTTTGATACTCTAGAGAGCGTATCGTGACGTATGAACTGCCGATGCTTGTATTATACTATTTTTTTCTTTTCTTGTATTACGCTACACCATGCTAGATTACACTACATCATGCTAGATTATGCTTCATAGCATAATTCAACGTAAAATAATGAACTTGCAAAAAATGGAAGTGTTATCACCGCATTTTCTCTATTTCTTAATCAATCCTTCTAGGGTTTATTATGCCACACTATGTAATGCAGTGTAATAGGCCCCTTAACTAAGAAGAAAACTTGCTGAAATGCACGGCATGTTGTAGATCATTGCCTAAACTTTAAGATTTTTGCTGGGTTGTCGAAGTCTTAAATGTTTGCCATCTTTGATGTTGCAGTGGACTGCCTTTTGATATTATGCCGCATAACGCGACATTACGCTATGTTGCATAATGCAGCGTAGTATGCTAAAAGTTAAGATTTTTGAAACATAGGAAACTTGAAAAGTTGAAGGCTTTCAACCGTGCATCTATTGCCTTGTTTTGTCTTCTGAAATTTATTTATGTTGTGCTATGTAGCATGGCAGGATAGACCTTTAACTGAAATGGGAACTTGCTGTGCCACACCTTGTCATGACTCCTTGCCTGGATTGCTAGATTTTGCTGAACTAATGAGGCCTCAAAATTTTCATGGTGTTTCAATGGCCCCTCTTTGTTGACGTTTAGAGGGCTTGCCCGAAAGATGTCGACAAAGAATACGAAACACCAGAGAGGTAAAGGCACTAATAGCATCCATTGGAGATTGCTAAAATGTCACTCTGTCAAACCTAGAAGCGCAAAGGCAAGGGAGGGAAGAAAGCATATAAGGGATTTTACAGAAGTGAGAGGAGGGACGTTCGGGGAAGACTCAAGTATGTAAACATGAAAATTTTGTGAACAAGCCATTACGTCTTTTCGCAAATGTATTTGTGAGAGGTTATTCCATCACACTGTATATGAGGGGCTTGTGCGGACAAGTTATGTTATGCCCGCGTGGCCTGGATGAGTTGTTTTACATCCATTTTTCCAAGGTTTCCCCCCCACCCCCCCCCTCCCCCCCCCGTTTTTATTTGAATTTCATTCCACTAGGTGAGTTGCGTTACACCAGTTCATGGACATGATGATGCGAAAGAATTTTCTTGAATGTTTGTACTCTGTATAGGCCAAGAAGAGGGTAAAGGCGGTCATGAGGACAAGGGAAGGAGGAAGCTATGTAAGGTATATGATGGGGGGAGAGGTAGGATTTGCACCCCTGGGTAGCCAGGCTAGTCTGAGCAATCACTTCAGGATGCCGTGACACCTCACCTTCTAATGAATGCATTCTCAATCAATGCTATCGTAACAAGTAACCTGAAAAACATAACAAAAAGCATAGCGTAGAAGCAATTGTCCTAATCGCTAAGGAGGGAGGTTGTTGAAACAAGTGCCATCCAAAGGGAAAAGGAGAATGTAGGCCACGAAATAGGGACCGTACCAAGGAGCAAGGGTCTCAATGTTGATGCTGCAGTTCATGAAGCTGTCATCAATAGCCAAACTCATCTTGCTCAAATGACTAGGCAAAGAACAAGTTAGATGAATCTGCTAAGCCGGAGTCTGATGACGGCGATGGATGGAGGCCGCCAAGACTATGGATAACCATAGTTTCTTCAGGGTCCCAAGCGGCGAAGGTGATCCTAGGAGCTGCAACTATAGAGTAGCTATCGTAGCAACATCTTTGAGGGGTTAGTAGTATGCCTTTCGACATGTTTGAGGAATCAGTAGGATGTCGATGGCATAGCGGCATTGCGTCTGTTCCAAAGCCTTACGCATTCCATCTGGTAAGGATGCAATGCAAGAGTGACCACGCTCACTTGCTTCATGGATTTCTTATTGATGGATTCCAATTTTGGATCCTGGTTGATCATTGTTGCTGGTTTTAATCCTCAGTAGGTCGTGGTCCTAGTTTAACGTCTGGGGCAGACTGAAACTTGCTAGTTTTACGTTGTAGTGGACGATGGAAGAGCTAGTTTATGGTCCCAATAGACCATGCTGTGGGTGTCAATTTTATGTCATGACCCAGGGACAAGTTTTTGCTACTTTAGCATCTCAGTAGACATATGCTTACCTTGCTAGTTTCACGTCATGGCGGATGATTAGAAACTTTGCTAGTTTAGCGTCTTGGCGGACGCGTGCAAGAAATGCCAGTTTTACATCATAGTGGAAGTGTACAACTTTGCCAATTCTACGTCATAGAAGATGTTTTTTATCTTGCATTTTATCCAAGTTGATCTTTAGATGTAGTACCACTTCAAATATAGATGATTCACTGGATTTGATAACTCATTGTCGTCGATATCCGCTAACTTGAATGCTCTATTACTGTATGCACCGATGACCAAGAAAGGGCCTTTCTAGTTTGGAGAGAATTTACCTACTAGTTCACGAACTGCCTTGAGGACTAAGTCTTCCTTCTTGATCGATCATTGATGTAGATTGTGGCGATGTTTTAGACTTTGTTTGTCCTAATATCTTTCAATGGTATCAAGCATTTGGATGCGCTTCTCCTCCACTAAGGCTAAATTCATGATTCTAGACTCGTTGTGTTGAGTCTCATTTATAACTATGGAGAGGACCATCCATAATGAGGGAACCTATAATTCCAAGGGCAACACTGCTTCGGATCCATAGACTAGGCTATAGGGTTTCCTGTCTATAGCTGTTCTGCACATCGTACGATACACCCATAGCACATAGAGGATCTTTTCATGCCATCGTTTTTTGTTGGTGCTGAGCATCTTCTTAAGTAGATTGATAATTACCTTATTTTTTACTTTTTCTTAACCATTTTTTTGTGGGTAATAGGGTGAAGAAAAAGATTACTTGATACCAAGATTATCACAAAAATATTTGGTTTCTGTACTACTAAATTATGGCCCGTTGTCAGTCACAATAGTCATAGGGAGTCCAAATCTGGTTACTATATTGTCTAAGATGAAATGGAAAACTTGTTGAGATGTAATCTTCTATAGGGAGATAGCCTCAACCCACTTTGTGAAGTATTCAGTGGCGGTGATAATGAAACTATGTCCTGCGGAAGATTTAGGCGTGATAGGACCTATGATATCTAGTCCCCATCGTTGGAATGGCCAAGTAATCTATGTAGTGTGTAACTCGGTTGGTGACACATGTATTAGGTTTGCATAGCACTGGCACATATCACACATCTTAACTTTGGTAAGGAAATCTCTTTCCATGTACGACCAATAGTACCCTAGGCATTTGATATTAGCAGCCATGGCTCGTGGGGCTACATGTCCTCCACATAGCCCCTCGTGGACTTTGCTAACTATTCATTGTGCTTGGTCATTATTAACACAGGTTAGCAATACCCCATCAAAAGAGCGTCTATAGAGAGTACTATCTTTGATGATGATGTATTGCTTGGCACGGTTGCACACTGTGTTTTTTTGTGCATGCGTTAGCTCATGTGGTGGTTCCCCATGCAAAAGGTAAGTCTTAATGTTGTCGTACCATTCTAGTGTTTCCCTCGCATTTAATGAAGAGATCTGCACTACTTGAATGATAGGATCTATACATTCCATCATCAAAGTGGGCCAAGTGACAAACAAGTGTGGTGGCATGTTTAGTGCCAGTGTGGCCAGTGCATCGGCTACAGCATTTTCGTTACACGGCATGTGTTGGGCATCGATTGTCACAAATTGTTTCAGGAGATCTTTAGCCATATCGCAGTAGGGCTGTAGATGCACAGCTTTGTAGGCATAGAATCTTGTGATTTGATTGATGATGAGCATCGAATCACCTCGGACTTCTATGTGTTGAATGTTGAGTTCTCTGGCTGTCAACAATCCTTTGAGGAGCCCCTCATATTCTGCCACGTTGTTCGTACAACGGAAGGCTAGGTAGTAAGCCAATGGATGCACATCCTTAGGGGTAAGCGTAATAATAGCAGCAACACTACTACCTCTAGTAGTTGAAGATTTGTTGAAGTATAACGTCGCTTCGAGGCCTATTGATATAGGGCTTAAACTATGTACATGCTCATCTAGAAATTCTGGCTCTATTGTAGCTTGATCTTTAATAGGCGATGTCGCTAGCTAGTCAGCTATAGCCTGACCTTTGGTGGACAATTGGCCAACATAATGTAAATTGAATTTAGCTGTGATAGGCTTCCAGCAAGCTATCCTACTACTCTCATACAAGTTGTTTGAGATAGCCCACAGACCGTTGTTTTTGCAAATTATGTTGACATGACTACGAAAAAGATAATACCTACATTTTTTGAGTGCAAAAACTAATGCCAAACAGTTATGCTCCACTTCATTGTATCTTGTTTTGTACACAAATAGAGCATGACTGAGATAATAGCTAAGGGCTTCTAACCCATCGTTCCTTTTTTGGCAAAGTAACGCAGCTATAGACACATCCAAGTTTACTAGATAAATGTAAAAAGGTTGATCCCTTTGTGGTAGGAAAACCATTGGTAAATGTCGCAGCTCCTTTTTCAAGTTGTCAAATGCATGCTAGCAGTCATCGGTCCATTCAAAATTAACCCCTTTTTTAAGGATATGTTGCATGGGATGTAATTTATTGGTTAACTTCGAAATGAACTATTTGATAAATTGTAGTCTGCCCTACAACCCACGTAATTCCTTAAGGTTTGTAGGTGGTGTTAAATCAACGATAGCTTTAACCTTGTCAGGGTTGACTCGGATGCTAGTCTCTGATACTACAAACCCCAACATGCATCTGGTTTTGACTCCATATATGCATTTCTTTGGGTTGAGTTATAAGTCATGTTTAAGAAATCATTTAAGGACTAACTGCAGGTCTTCTAAATGATCTTCCAACTTTATAAACTTGACAGTTATGTCATCTACGTAGTCGTTCAATCTCCCTAAAAGGTAATCGCTAAAGATGTATGTCATGGCTCATTGATATGTTGCCCCAGCATTTTTTATCCTAAAAGGCATCATAGTGTAATAGAAGGTCCCCCAGGGCATCATGAATATTGTGGTTAATTGGTGCTCCAGATTAATACGAATTTGATTATAACCTAAGAAACCATCCATAAAGGATAGAAGCGTGTAACCATATATTGTATCGATCAGTTGGTCGATACTCGGTAACGGGAAATTGTCCTTAATCGTGGCTTTGTTCAGATCCTGGAAGTCTATGCAGATGCGTATGCCTCCCATTTTCTTAGAAACAACTACGATGTTGAACACCCAGTCTGAGTAATCAACCGCACGAATGAAACCAACCTAATATAGCTTGGTGATTTCATTACGCACTGTTAGCATGATTTCTGGATTAATCTTTCATGCCTTCTATCTAATTTCTTTGATGCGTGGGTCTAAGATTATGTTATGCTGTATTACTCTTAGGTCTAATCCTAGCATGTCTTCATATGACCACGCAAATACAACATCGTTACCTTGGAGCACTTGCGTTATTCCACTTTGTGTCTATTTGTCTAGGAGGGAACTAACCCTGAGAGTTTTATTTTCACCATTGTGCATAACCACAGGGACCTCGTTGAGAGGATCCTTGGTCACATCACTAGCCTCCAGGTCTAGAGTTCGAGCTAGATGTTTTGGCCAATCTGGGGATGTTTCCGATGTTGCTATGGTTGCATTATAAAAGGAAGGGTGTGTTTCTATCAACGTGTAATTAAGCTATCTAATGGTCTCCCCATATGAACCTGTTAAGGTTAAGGGTGCAGATAAAGTTGCGTTCATTTGCAAATCGCCCTGTAAAACTGCCAAAACGGAACTTGTTACATTGTTTTTCTACCAATATGTTGAATGATAAGAGTTTGTTTTTTTTTCTTTGCGTCATAGTTGCGTATTCGAGAGGCTTCCAGTTTAAGGTCTTAGTGGACCGTTACAAATATGCATAGTTTGTAAAACAATGACGAGCTAGGCTTCCTAGATGCTATTGTATGAAATAAGATGAAAGATGTAATGTGGCATGTCTAGCGTGTCATAAAATTTGAATTTTTGTACATACTGTAGTTAATGTGGCCGAATTACGAGATGATAAATTATGTATTAGTTTAGAGTTATTTCGGACCGTGATCCACATGATATCTATGAAATTAATGTCCTAATCTTCATGTTTCATGTCATACTAACACCAGAATTTTGGGAAAGTTCCGCATTGATTGGGCAGAAAGAAAAGTTAGTTTCAAGAATTTTTTTTATAAACCAGTGGTTCATACTCAAAACAGGTTACAGATATCACAAATTTGAATCTAGCTACACTAGGAAGGGAGCGGAAGCAAGGCATAAATAGACAATTTCACGAAAACTCTTTCAATTGCAACTATGGCACCAAAGGTCAAAGGAAAGAATGCTAAATTAGCAAGGATTGACAAAGTGCAGGAGAGTTTGTAGCGGGCTTTGTAGGCTAGGGTCAAGGCTCGGGAAGTTACTCCACTTAACCAGTAAATCGTCGTCCACCCTTTTGCACTATTGTTATGTTTGTTGTAGCATCATAGTTATATATATTTTTTATAAATGTGCATGTTGCATCGAGCGTTAATATCTATTTACACGGACTAAGCTATTATCGTTTGCGATATTACCTTTGTCTTCGCTATTGGAGACGAACCTCATATTGTTACGAGGGTTTAGGTAACATTGAGTAAAACTAAGCAAACATTGTGTATAATCAAAAAATCTAGGTATTGTACCTGTGGGTAGCATAATCAGGATTTTGTTTTCTTTTCCTTTACTCCCATAATAGTTACATGTTATGCTGGAGTAATATGTAGTGTTGCTTTCATCACCGTTGTTAGAGACAGACCTTGAGCTATTGCAAGGGTTTGGGCGATTCTGGCCATGCGTTCCCAGTGGAATCTGTAATTTTCTAGGAATTAGGAGAATCCTAATGTAGCGTGATGAATGTTCATGTATAAATGGTTTGTCTAATAGTAATATGTTTTTATTGTACAGTATTATGCTAAAGCCCATCCTAATCATTTTGGACATTGTGGGCATTTTATGCTGCATGCATGTTCCCGCGGCCAATGTTCCTCCTCCTCATGCTCGTATAAAGGAGGAGGCGATGTGGTTTCGAAGGGGCAAGCGAGGGTTCTTGTAGTTTTTTCTTTGTAATTACAGCGTAATCATCTGGTCGCATCTACCAAGCAATGTAGCTATTGCTATTTTGAAGACACTACTGGTTGGTTCAACACAGAGCATCTTAGTGTTCTTGACAAACGACACAATTGAAACTGTGCGAGTGCAAGATTGCGAACAGAGCATCAAAGGTTTGAGGTGTTTGAGCTGGATCTAAGAGATGCCCAGATTCAATTGTTATCATGCCTAAAATACTTTGTTCATAGCCCGTCACCTCACAACGTACTTCCTGAACCCACCTAGTACCGTGCATTACGCAAGCAGGTAAGAATTTAAATTTGTGTCATTTCAATGTGTGGCAACATGCTAACTACTGTTTAAATTTATGTTGAGCATAAAGAATTCACCCATCTTCTGTGATGTAGATCCTTCATTAATGACAGTGGTCTCCTGGGAGATAATGATACATTGTCATTGATCGAAAGGGCTATAAGTGAATTCACTTCTAGCAGCAATGTACGGGCCGTTGTCATGGGACAACTAGCATTCGAAATCCCAGCATACCTGACCCGCTATGTCAACTTCTTTTCTAGATGTAGAAACCTTAGATGGATGGATAGGAAATGAACTTTGAATCCTCCCCTCACTGTTGTAGATGTGCAAAGGAAAATCCCTCCATTTCCTTTGCCATTCGGACTTGGTAAACTTCATTATGATGATGAATTATATCAATGATATCAGCTAGTGATGATGTATGAAATTGTCTTATTTTTGTTACCTCGGTTTAACTATTGTTTTATGTAAGTAGTCAGGGAATCACAGGAAATTATGATCATGGCCTCCAGTCGCGAGGCGAGCAATCTCTTCTTCTGTTATGGTGATATAAGGGAGACACAACGCTGGCTTGGCCATAGAGCGGCCTCATTTGTGTTAACCAATAACCTTCATGAGGATGGATTGATGGACCTGTTCTTGACCATAACCCTTGATGTTACTACAGGTGAAATGTTGACCTTAGTCAACTCCTTCAACGAAGAAGCTAAGCATCTCTGGATACGTGTGCGTAATGTGCACGTAAATTTTGACATTGATGCTCAGTTGTTCACCGATCTCTTTAGCATTCCCTCCGATTACTTTCCTATAGAAGAAAATTCGAAGAGGAGCACCAAGTACCAGGAAGAGATAGAGGAGTGGCTAGGGGTTTAAAATGAGGTTAAGGGAATTTCTGCCAATAAGATCAAGTTGAAAGTGGCCAACACTATTTATCCCCTTTTTCGAGCTTGGGCCTTCCCCAAGACACTCTCCTAAGGGAGATTCCTCACTATAGAGTAGGCCCAAATTATGGGAGAGTTCATGGAGGAGGGAACATGATTCAAGTGGGCTAGCTATTTTGCCAAAGGCCTACGCGTTTAAATGGTTAGGCTTCGCAAAAAGCTTAAGTCCCATTTCAATGTTCACTTTGCCTTCTTCATAGCTTACTTTCGGCGTTTTCCCAAATTTTTGGTACTCCAAAGGAATGGGATCTGGGTGCAATAAGACCACAGCCAAATTTTCAAACCATGGATTTCCCATGTTTTCAGCACTATCTAGTTGCAAGACCCTCTTGAAGGAATCAGGGAGTCATTTTCTATTACAACTAAAAATATGGTGGCACCACGAACACGGGGTCAAGACAGCATGGGTGGGGTGCTCCCCTCTTACACTAGAGATGCATCGAGGGGGAAGCACTTGGTAGCTAAAATAGTGTACTCGTCGGTGCCATGGAAGAAACCTTGTTTGATCGAGGAGTCTGTCGAGCCAACAAGTGGTATGAGGCAGAAGATGCAGGTCAGGTTTCGGAGGAGTAATCCTCCAATAGGTAAGTAAAGAAATGTGCTAATAGTTACAGTTATGTCATGTATAGATACTTTTACATCGTGTAATATTTATTGAACCC
The DNA here is from genome assembly GCA_015680685.1 of Gnetum montanum. Taxonomy (NCBI): domain Eukaryota; kingdom Viridiplantae; phylum Streptophyta; class Gnetopsida; order Gnetales; family Gnetaceae; genus Gnetum; species Gnetum montanum. The sequence goes on from MNCI01024940.1 coordinate 275,368, forward strand.
TGTGTTAACTGAGGACATTTTGTGATAGTGAAGGAGAAGGCCGTGGAATGGTTAACCCTTGAAATAAGGGCTATGGTTTTACGGTATGAGGAAGAGGCCCCAACCTTGGAAGAAGAGGCTCTAGTCAATAAGGTGAGTAGCACGTAGGTTCCTACATGTGAGAAGGGAGTAGCAGTGGAAGATGCTGAAGTCCTTTTGGCCCAGAAAGGAAGAGTTAAATGATTTGTGACTTAGTGAGGTTAACTCTTATAGTGTACTAGACTCTAGGTCATTGCTTCTAAAGGTTATATTGGTGATCGTAATGTCTTAATTATGTCCTTATATGGAACTCATTCTGTGTAATAGGTGACTAGGACGTACCCTTGTGAACAATGATGACTCAATCTTGGGGCGAATTTCTTGATAAATTTTCCTTTATGGAAGGCATCGTCCAAGATATGATCGATCGCTTGGATAAAATCGATCCTAAAGCAGGTATGCTATGATCATTATGTAGAGGTTGTTCCTTTGTGATATTATGTTACCTAATTATGCTTAATCACCATTTTATGTTATTAGGAGCTCGACTTAGACGTCAGAGCCTGTTGATTTAGACGTCACCGAATCCTCATCAGAAGCGACCGTCATGCCGCACAGCATTTATGACGAGATGCGTAGATGTGCTATACACTCAACTCTCTCCTTATGGGAATGTCAAAGCATAAATGAAAATCTTTGGAAGAGATTGCAAAGGTTGGAGAAGGAGAGGGTGGATCTAAGTGATGAGGTTAGGGATTTAAGATCGCGGAGCGAATTCCTGCAGGCCCAAGGAACTTGTAACAAGGACTGGCAGACTGCTGTTGTCGACTATGCCCATTACTAGATAGTCTTTAGGAATAGTGTCCAGACTAGTTGTGAACTAGTCAAGCAGCAGATGCAAATGGATTTCCTAGCTCAGAAAAATCAAGACTGGAAGGACTTTAGCACGAGTGTCCAAGAATAGGGGAAAACGTAGAAATACCACAAACATGTCTATAAGCAGGAATGCGCTACCTATCGTCAACATTATAGGGACTCTACCATCGAGGCTCAGTCTCTTCGACTATTCCTTGACGTTATTGGTACTTCCAGTGCATTTGAAAAGTTTCAAGAGTAAGTGACGGTAAGTGCCTTCCCAGAAAGGGAAATGACTCTTCCTGGGGGGAGACAACTGTCCCTTCCTTCTTTCCTAAACCACCCTGATGGACTCCTACGGAGAAGGGGAAGGTCAAGGCCGGTGCTAATGTAGGAGATGGGGTTTGGTCTGAGCTTACCAAGGACGAAATTATGCAATGGTTGTGGGTTGGCTTAGCACAAATTGCATTTTCTACCAATGCAGGACCATTACAATTGAGTTGTGATTTTATTATGCTTTTTGTCATACCTAGTTTTGATCGCGATGTCAATATGCATGTTATGTCTAATTGTAGGAACGACCTGAGAAGGTTCCTCAGTGGGATGAATATAACGGGGGTGACGGTTCTCACGAAGAGGGTCTGTAGGAAACAAAGTGTAATGGTGATGATCAGTTCCATGGTAAACAACCTCATATAGAAGAGCCTGGTAGGGAGGGCCTCCTTCACGAAGAGATGCTACCTAAAAATGGTGGCCCCTATGAGGACGATTTGCTCAAAGTTAAGATGGAACTAGGAGATACAGGTGACAGTGGAGACAAAGGTGATGCATAACATGGCTATGTTAGCTACAATTTTATTATGATGGGACGAAATGAAAGACAATATTTTTCATTAATATTTTAAAGTGAATTTTTTCTAATTTTGATGTTCTTTTGTTATTTTCCTTTTATGCAAAGCGTAAATGAATAGGTTTTGATGCTATGACAAATCGTTGATAATTTTAAGCGTGTAGCATAAATGAAGTTACTAGTTTAAAACCATTGCAGGCCACTAGATAATTTAGGTGCAAAGCGTAAATGAGATCACTAGTTTTAGGCCATTTTGGGTCTTTGACTAGTTCAAGCGTAAACTATGATTTAAATAGGTAGTTTAAGGCCATTATGGGTCAAGGATAGTTTAAGGCCATTTCGGGCCATGGATAGTTTAAGGCCATTTCCGGCCATGGATAGTTTAAGGCCATTGCGGGTCATGGATAGTTTAAGGCCATTCTGGACCATGGATAGTTTAAGATCATTTTGGGCCATGGATAGTTTAAGGTCATTTCAAGCCATGGATAGTTTAAGGCCATTTCAGGTCATTGCTATATGTGTGAAAGAATAGAATAAATAACATTAATTCATCATTTTTAAGCCATGTCAGGCTACGATTAGTTTTAGGCCATTTCAGGCAATGGATAATTCATGTGCAAAGCATACATGATTAGTTTTAGATAAAGTTAAGAGTAACAAAGACAGCTGGTGGAAGTGTAAATAATAAGCATAAGTGTAAATGAGAATAGCTGGTGGAAGCGTAAAATATAAGCATAAGTGTAAATGAGAATAGCTGGTGGAAGCATAAAGATATGTGTGTAAATGTGAATAGCTTGTGGAAGCATAAAGATATGTGTGTAAATGTGATGAGTGTTGGTAAAGTGAAATAGGATAGCTGATGGGAAAAATATGCATAAACTGCATGGTAGTTAGATAACAAGGCTTACTTACTAACTTTGTAATTGTTTCCTGATTGTTTTTATTTTTGGTCACACATAAAGATGAGGGGATTTATGACCCTTTTCCTTCACATCACAATCTTCCTCTTGGAATGGTAGTTGGGCCCAAGTTAGGCTATCATCGGTCACTATTTTGGCTTGTTCGAGTATTTGAACAGGCAACTGATCTTCAGGCATTTTGATTTCTAACCCCTGTTCCATTTTTATGTTATTAATAGCCTAAGCAATTATTTCATCACCATGGATGACCACTTCTCCTCCTGCATAGGGAAGATGGATCTCCTGATGGAAACTACCCTCAGTTGAGCCAACCAAGACCTCCCTAGGATCAAGTTGAAGCCAGGCATCTCTTTGACGACAATAAACATTGCATCTGTGGGGAACTGATCCCCTTCCACAAAGTAGATGTGCACTGTCCCTTTGACTTGCACTCGTGCCTCATTGAACAACTTTAGACACAATGTCATGGTAGGATTGATCTAATCGATTAGGCCTAATTTATCCACTATAGGATATGGGATGACGTTAGTGGCTGCCCCATCATCTACATGTACTCTCTGGATCCAATTTTGGCCAACCCAGATGATGATGAACATGGGCACCATTGTCACTTGACACTTTTTAGGATCATCCTTAATGGATTTGTCGCAAAAGATCAACAGGGAAGTCCCAGGCTTCTCAGTGGCGAGAGGAAGCATAATGGAATGAATCGCTTCTTCATTTGCTGGCAGGCTCTCATCCATGGGTATGGACATTAGCATATGAACCATAGCCTCATGATGTTTCTATGTTGTCATGAGTAAGTCATAAAGGCTTAATGTTGTATTTTTTTATTTTAGAGCCTGTTTGACTTGCATAAAGGCATTGAAGAGATCCTACCCACGATCTGGTTGCTTGTCACCCTTTTCCTCTTCCATTCACCCCAAGAGATGAATTTCTTGGGGAGGAGTGAAATTTGGTCAAGGGATGCATTTCTTTTGGCTAGGAGGATATGGTTGCATTTGTGTAACTTCGTCGTTTTTAGAAAATGGGGCCAAGGGCACAGAAGCAAGGGGTTTAGGCTTGGGAAACCCCAGCGTAAGATGGTCCTTGGCCATATCAGTTGTCATACTTCCATCTCCTTTCCTATAAAGTTTGGATTGAGAGGTTGACTTGAAGATTTGTTCCTACATAGGAGGGACGGTTGATGATTTTGGCACCCTTATGATAAAGGGTACCTTAGGCGTAGGCATGGGCCATAACTTTATCAATAGTGGGCTATCGCACAATGGTCTGAGAAGGGGCTCGGAGGATGAAAGGTTGCCTTGGAGCACCACTCGTTGATGCTAATGGACTCACCATTTGGGGCAAGTGAGGGTGCATTCGCAACACAAAGGGTTGCATTGACTATGCCTGACTATCGCCCTCTACACTGACCACGTTGATAGTGTACCCTGTATCATTTGCATTTAACGGGTCTTGATACACATGCATGGCTTGGTTTTCTGGGCATGCTGGACTACTATTGTCTAAGATCAGGTCACCTTGATCAATCATACATTGAAGGTCATCTTTCAACGCCCAGCAGGAATTTGTGTCATGACCACACAATTGATGGTAGTCACATAACCGGTCCAACCTAAATTTCTTGGGAACTGGCGATTCATTAGGCTGGGCCAAGGAGGGGTTCTTGAGTAACTCATAATGGCACCTGTGATGTTTTAGAGCCTCCTTGGACACTGCCTTGTGTTGGATAAGGCCAGTTCCCAATAATTGCTTCAGAAGTTCTAAAGGCTTTACAGGTAGGATCGTGTAATTTGAATAGTCCTTACGCTCAAATTTAGGCCTCAGCTGTGGAGGTGCTTCAGAGGCAGAAGGATCTTCTTGATTGGCACCATTTGAGAAAGTTGTTGGCTCAATAGGCTCCATAGTTATTTTCTTGTTGTTTTTGTTTTTCTTCTTGGCCCCCTATGCAACCACTGAAACTATCGTTGTCGTAGATTTACCTTTATCCTTGCCCTTTCTATGGGCATTTTTGTAGACTACATATGTCAAATATTTGCTAGCCTCCACTACATCTTGGATGCTCTTAGTCTAAGAAAAAGCTTGGCTAAGGAAGCGAGGAGCGAGATAGTATAGTTTAGACTTGATAAAGTCATTAACTCTTCCCTTGAATATTACCAGTAGATGGGCCTCCGTGATGGGTTCACGGATTTCGTTCAAGGTGGTGCTCCAACATTGTAAGAACTTTTGAACCAACTCGAGCGGGTCTTTCTTAACTCCCATGAGCTGGTCCAATGTGACTTACGGCTTTAGGTTGTACTTAAAATGAGTCACAAACTGGGTTAATAGCTCTTCCAAAGTTAAAATGGAAGCACGTGGAAGTGCTTAATACCAATCCAGAGCTTTACCTATTAAGGACATAGCAAAGACATGGATGATATTATGCGGCCATTGTTGCAATAGTAAGGACTCTGACCTAAAAGTGACCAGGTGGGCATTGGGACCACCTTCCCCATTGTATTTTGTAAAGTGGGAAAGGAGCATCCCAAGTGGTAATGATAGGACAGGGATTGCTGTACTACTAGGATTGTCATGGTAGAAATCCATGACTTGTATCGTGTCAGAACTAGCAGCCTTGAGACTCTTGACCTCTTCTGTAAGGGTTTGAATGAGATGGAAGGCTTGATCCAGACCCGTAGACAACGAAGTCATTTGTGGAACAGCGGGAGGAGCCACACTAGGTGATGCAACGGAGGCGGCAACCTAGTCGATGGTCGATGCTATCGAGATGATCCTTGCAGGCGGTGCCGCTTGTAGCATCCACCATCCAATGGTTGGTGCAGATGGGGTGACCACCATTGTTTGCGCTATTGGATACGCTGTTTGTATAATTGGGGGCATAGACAACTATCCTGCAACTGGGTCTAGCACTTGCGGGACCTGGCTTTCATGATGGGGATGATGGGGCATTTGCGCAAGATGCACAACGAGAGGCATGTTTGGAACCCACCATGCTATAGTGGTAGGTCCTATCATGTGGGTTGGGATGAAGGTGGGTGTTGTAGGTAATTGCCACATAGGTATCGCATGTACATGCAATGACATAGGCATAGGTGCACGATGAGGTGGATTAGGTAATTGCACCTGCAACACTCGATTGATATTAGACAATGTGAGGGGCATAGTAACCATGAACAATAGATTTACACGGGATGTCTTGGAGGGAGGGGCCATGTCGAAATCAACAAGACCGCCTTCTTCAGAGTGGGTGTCTAGATCATCTTGTTCGTCATGAAGTGTTTCATCATGGAACAACTCCTCCAATTATTCTAGTGATGTCTTAGCCATTAACATTTGATCTAGGATCCACTTTGGTTGATATGTCAGGGGCACAGTGGCGTTAGGTGAAGGAATAAATTCCTTCCCATTGCAGTATATGAACTCGTATTCTCGTTTTTCTTTGAGTTCTTGTAGATACATGGGTAGGTTTGCTACTAGCTTAGAATAGAGGAAATTGTAGTGTTCCCTATGCTGAGCATGTCCCATAGGCTCCTTGTTTTGCACCCTAAGGGAGTGGCATTGTCACACCGGGCTAATTGGCTGCTCAAGCGCAGGAGGCGTGACTTTCATGGTCCAAGGGTTCTCAAGGTTGGTTTTGTCAACAACGGTAGTTCATGTAACCAATTTCTATGCGGTATTGGAAGTAATGAAAATTAGGATAAATATCACAAGGGTAAAGGAAAACTAAGATAATAACTGGGGCTTTCTATCTTGTAGGATTCCAAGGGAATCGTTGGAGCAACCGATCTGCACCACACAATCTCGTAAACAACCTCGGAGGTATTACATTTACGTTGATTGACAATGGGCATAGACAACTTACAAGACTACCTATAAAATACGGATCAGATATGCTGGCCCTCCTTCTAGCACCAGAAAACTGTAACAATGGAAAACGTCGGTCGCTAGAAATACCGAACGAAATTCCGTGTACACAGTTCTAAGCCCGGATCCGTGCGAGGACTGTGCTAGAGAGAAAACAAATCCGAGGTGCCCTGAATGGTCTTGTTGATCAGATAGTGACTTACTTTATTAGTAAAAATTTTGTCATATTTAGATGAAAAATTGGTGGTTCTTTATGAGAAGATATAATATTGTTAACTTCGAAGATAATTAAAAATGATGTAATCAATTTAAAGCGAGTTGCGAGATTCATGTAAATAAGGAACAAGAGATTAGATTTAGAACACAGGCAATCCCAAGATCTGGGATTCAAATCACAAACCAAATATTTTAGATATAATGATTACAAGTAGACTTTGATTTAAGTAAAGTACAGGCCAACAATAGGAAAACTATTCAAAGATAAAGCAAGAAAAGGTCGATCTACCTCATTCTAGCGAATCCAGGTACAAGGAGGTCGGACCGGAAATAGAATGTCCATCAACTGACTATTTCTGGCCAAAGGTTCTTGCCAATTGTCATTGATATTCTTGCAATTACTGATCCTCTTTGTTTTCTTGTTACTCCTTGCTAAAAGTTTTAAACAATTGCCAATGGAAGGAAAAATCACTCACAGAGAAAATCTGTCAATTATTTTTGAGAAATTTTGCCCACCCCCTCCTTTGATCCTTGTCAATTGGAATATTTATAAGATTAGGGTCAAGAGAAAAAATGTAGTTTAAATGATGCATGTCCTAAACCTACAAAATGGCATTGACTTGATATGTTTGTTGTTGAAGCTTGAGGCGCCACACTATGTAGCGCGTCGTAAACCACTCTTGTTTGGGCTTTGGTGACAGGTTGTTCTTTGATTACACTGTGATACTCTAGAGAGTGTATTGTGACGTATGTACTATCGATGCTTGTATTATCCTACTTTTTTCTTTGCTTGTATTATGCTGCACCATGCTAGATTATGCTTCATAGTGTAATTCAGCGTAAAATAATGAACGTGCAAAAAATGGAAGTGTTGTTGCTGCGCTTCCTCTATTTCTTGATCAATCCTTCTAGGGTTTATTATGCCACACTACATAATGCAACGTAATAGGCCCCTTAACTAAAAAATAAATCCTGTTAAAATGTGTGGCATGTTATAGATCATTGCCTAAACTTTAATATTTTTCCTGGGTTGTCGAAGTCTTGAATGTTTGTCATCTTTGATGTTGCGGTGGACTGCCTTTTGATATTACACCACGTAATGCAACATTACGCTATGTTGCGTAATGCAGCGTAGTATGCTAAAAGTTAAGATTTTTGAAAGATAGGAAACTTGAAAAGTTGAAGGATTTCTGCCATGCATCTATCGCCTTGTTCTGTCTTCTGAAATTTATTTATGTTGTGCTACAGAGCATGGTAGGACAGAACTTTAACCAAAAAGGGAACTTTTGTGCCATGTCTTGTCATGACTCCTTGCTTGGATCACCAGATTTCACTAAATCCTTGAGGCCTTCAAATTTTCACGGTGTTTCATCCACTACCACCCATGCGCTACTAAGAAATCGGTGATAAGGCAAAGAGAGCATGCACCTAATGCTACCCCATTGGGACATCAAGATGCTCTGCTACCTCAACCACACCAAATCAATGCAACCATTCATACAAAATCATACAATATCAGTTTCAAAGGGGATCTTGCCATTAATGGTGGCTCCAAACNAAAAATGATGTAATCAATTTAAAGCGAGTTGCGAGATTCATGTAAATAAGGAACAAGAGATTAGATTTAGAACACAGGCAATCCCAAGATCTGGGATTCAAATCACAAACCAAATATTTTAGATATAATGATTACAAGTAGACTTTGATTTAAGTAAAGTACAGGCCAACAATAGGAAAACTATTCAAAGATAAAGCAAGAAAAGGTCGATCTACCTCATTCTAGCGAATCCAGGTACAAGGAGGTCGGACCGGAAATAGAATGTCCATCAACTGACTATTTCTGGCCAAAGGTTCTTGCCAATTGTCATTGATATTCTTGCAATTACTGATCCTCTTTGTTTTCTTGTTACTCCTTGCTAAAAGTTTTAAACAATTGCCAATGGAAGGAAAAATCACTCACAGAGAAAATCTGTCAATTATTTTTGAGAAATTTTGCCCACCCCCTCCTTTGATCCTTGTCAATTGGAATATTTATAAGATTAGGGTCAAGAGAAAAAATGTAGTTTAAATGATGCATGTCCTAAACCTACAAAATGGCATTGACTTGATATGTTTGTTGTTGAAGCTTGAGGCGCCACACTATGTAGCGCGTCGTAAACCACTCTTGTTTGGGCTTTGGTGACAGGTTGTTCTTTGATTACACTGTGATACTCTAGAGAGTGTATTGTGACGTATGTACTATCGATGCTTGTATTATCCTACTTTTTTCTTTGCTTGTATTATGCTGCACCATGCTAGATTATGCTTCATAGTGTAATTCAGCGTAAAATAATGAACGTGCAAAAAATGGAAGTGTTGTTGCTGCGCTTCCTCTATTTCTTGATCAATCCTTCTAGGGTTTATTATGCCACACTACATAATGCAACGTAATAGGCCCCTTAACTAAAAAATAAATCCTGTTAAAATGTGTGGCATGTTATAGATCATTGCCTAAACTTTAATATTTTTCCTGGGTTGTCGAAGTCTTGAATGTTTGTCATCTTTGATGTTGCGGTGGACTGCCTTTTGATATTACACCACGTAATGCAACATTACGCTATGTTGCGTAATGCAGCGTAGTATGCTAAAAGTTAAGATTTTTGAAAGATAGGAAACTTGAAAAGTTGAAGGATTTCTGCCATGCATCTATCGCCTTGTTCTGTCTTCTGAAATTTATTTATGTTGTGCTACAGAGCATGGTAGGACAGAACTTTAACCAAAAAGGGAACTTTTGTGCCATGTCTTGTCATGACTCCTTGCTTGGATCACCAGATTTCACTAAATCCTTGAGGCCTTCAAATTTTCACGGTGTTTCATCCACTACCACCCATGCGCTACTAAGAAATCGGTGATAAGGCAAAGAGAGCATGCACCTAATGCTACCCCATTGGGACATCAAGATGCTCTGCTACCTCAACCACACCAAATCAATGCAACCATTCATACAAAATCATACAATATCAGTTTCAAAGGGGATCTTGCCATTAATGGTGGCTCCAAACTCAAAAAATCCAAAACAATCATACCCAGAGGAGATCTTTTAATCTCATAGAGCCATTAGTGGTGGCTCCAATCTTGCAACATCCAAAACACAATCACACCCAGGGATAAAGAAATAGGCCTTACAGGATGTAGGCTTCTAGATACCTAAATTTACCATTAAGTGACCCCACAAAAAAAACTCTTTCATGAAATCCAGAGATAGAGTCTTGCATAGCCAAAACAAGGGATTTTTGAGACATGAACCTCAAACATCCATATGACTGCTCCTAACCCTTGGAGAACTTACTGATGAGGATGAGCATGCTCTCAAACTTGACAAGTTACTCTGAAGGAAGGCACAATGTAATTCTTTGAATCCAAAAAAGCTTACTTTCAAGATGGCACGACCATGAAACGGTCACCCAAATAATAAAATCCATGATCCGCAATGAATAGAGAGGCACCCAAAAGTGCATGGAGAACAAGAGAGACTATGTCCTCTTCATTTCTCAGCTCCTGCAAGTGAACTTGCCATTACCACCCATGTTCTACTAACTAATTGAATCGGTGATAAGGCAAAGAGAGCATGCACCTGATGCTACCCTGTAGGGACATTGAGATGCTCTGCTACCTCAACTACACCAAATCAATGCAACCGTTTGCATGAAATCAACCGATATCATTTTCAAAGGGAATCTTTTAATCCCGTAGTGCCATTAGTAGTGGCTCCAATCTCACAACATCCTCAACAATCACACCCAAGAATAAATAAATAAGCCCCATATGATGTAACCTTCCAGATACCCAAATTTAGCATTAAGTGATCACAGAACTGAAAACTCCTTTGTGAAACCCAGAGATTTTCAAGACATGAACCTGAAACATCCATCTAACTAGTCCCAACCCTTGGAGAGCTTACTGTTGAGGATGAGCATGTGCTCAAACTCGATAAGTTACTCCAAGGAAAGGCACAACGTAAGTCTTTGAATCCATGAAAGCTTATTCTTGAGATTGTACGACCATGAAATGGTAACCAAAATATTAGAACCCATGATTGGCAATGAATAGTGAGGCATCCACAAGTGCATGGAGAACAAGAGAGCATACACCCTCTTCATTCCTTGGCACATCCAAGTGAACTCGGAACTATGACCCATGCACTACTAAGCGATTGAATCGGTGATAAGGCAGAGAGAGCACATAGCTAACGCTACCGTATGAGGGTGTCAAGATGCTCTACTACCTCAACCACACCAAATCAATGCAACCATTTTCACAAATTAATTCGATATCATTTTTAGAGATGATCTTTCAAACCTGTAGAGCCATCAGTATTGATGCCCCATCTTCTCAATGTGTTTGTCTCATGAACAAGCTCCTAAAACATGTGTGAGAATGTTTGGAATAGAGACAGTGCAAGATAGCCAAAATTTCTTCTTTGGGATCCTAGGATTCCTGGGCAACCAACCCCACAGAACATGCTTGCAATGCTACAAGCCTTTTATCTTAAATCATAAACAAGGACACCACCTTCTGTGGGGTTATCCTTCTTCGCAACAAGGTTTGTGAGTCATGGACATGAACAACGAGGCTGCAATATCGTGGGTAGAACAACACATCCGCAGGGAAGAAACCCATGTATCGCTCTATCATTAAGACCGGTCGTCAACCCTACCTCCCCTTATATATGTTGATTGGGGTAGTTTTAACCATATCGTCCTACATCCTTATAAATTTGGTCATGAAGGACCAACTCAAGGAGAGTTATCTCATGTGCATAGTGCAAGGAACTCTTTGGGAGGGTACTCTTAAGGAGAACACTCTCTGAAAGGCTACTCTAACAGAGGGTGCTCTCAGGAAGGGCAATCTCATGGAGAATGCTTTAAGGAGGACACTCTTGAGGAGGGCATCCTTAGGGAGACCACTCTCAGGTAGGGCATTCTCAAGGAGGGCATACTTAGGAAGGGTGCTCTCTAACAGAACGCTCTCAACAAGGATGCTCTCAAGGAGAACACTCACACAAGGATGCAAGGTGCTCTCATGGAGGATTCTCTCAAGAAGAATGCTCTCAAAGAGATAGCTATAACATCGAAAGCTATCAAGGAGGGCACTCTCATGGAGAATTCTCTCAGGGAGGGCACTCTTAGGAAGGGCATATTCCAAATGAACACTCTCAATGAGGGTGCTCTCGAGGTGAACACTCTCACGTGTGTAATGCAAGGTGCTCTCATGGACAATGCTTTCATAGAGGGTTCTCTCAAGGAGAGCACTCTCATGAAGGCCACTCTAATGGAGGCCACTCTCAGGGAGAATGCTCTTAGGAAGGGCACTCTCAGGGAGGTCACTCTTTGACAGAACACTCTCAACAAGGGAACTCTAGGGAGAATGCTCCTAGTGAGGGCCCTCTCAAGGAGAATTTTCTTTGGAAGGTTTCTCTAACAAAGGGCAATCTCAAGGAGAACGCTCTAGGGGAGGGCATCCCTAGTGAGACCAATCTCAAGGAGGGCATTCTAATGTAGGGCACTCTCCAAGAGAATCCTCTTAATAAGGGAATTCTTGAAGAGAACACTCTCACATGTGTAACACAAGGTGCTCTCCGAGACAATGCTCTAAGGGAGGTTGCTATAAGGAAGAGCACTCTCCAGGAGGGCACCCTCCAAGAGGGAGATATCAATGAGGGCCCTCTTGAGGAGAACACTCTCATGTGCGTAGAACAAGGTATTCTCGGGGAAGGTTCTCTCAAGGAGAATATTGTAAAAAAGGTTGCTCTAATGAAGGGCACTATCATGGAGAACATTCTTAAGGAGGACACTCTCGAGGAGGGCATCCTTAGGGAGACCACTCTCAGGGAGGCCATTCTTAGGGAGGGCACTCTTAAGAAGGGCACTCTCTAAAAGAATTCTCTCAATAAGTGCACTCTCGAGGAGAACACTCATGTGCGTAACATAGTGTGATCTCATGGATAATTCTCTCATGGAGGGCACTCTCAAGGAGAATTCTCTCATGGAGGCTACTCCAACGTACATTTCTCTCAGGGATAATGCTCTCGAGTAAGGTGCTCTCATAGAGGACACTCTTTGACAAAATGCTCTTAACAAGGGAACTTCAAGGAGAACGCTCCCAGTGAGGGCCCTCTCAAACAAAACACTCTTCAGAAGGCCATTCTAATAGAGGCTGCTCTCAAGGGAAATACTCTTAGGGAGGACGATCTCATGTAGAACACTCTCAAGAAGGAAATCTCCAGGAAGATCAATCTCAAGGAGGGAATTCTAATGGAGGTAACTCTCCAAGAGAATAATCTCAACAAGGGTACTCTCAAGGAGAACACTCTCACGTGTGTAATGCAAGGTTCTCTTAGGAAGAATGCTCTAAGGAAGGTTGCTCTGAGAGAGAGCACACTATGGTATGGAACCCTCTAGGAGGGAGCTCTCAATGAGGGCACTCTCAAGGAGAACACTCTCATGGGTGTAGTGCAAGGCACTCTTAAGGAAGGCACTCTCAAGGAGAATGCTTTACAAAACATCGCTCTAAGGAAGGAAGCTCTCAAGGAGTACACTCTCAGGGAGGGTGCTCTTAGGGAGGGCGATCTCATAGGGAACGTTCTTAAGGAGGACACTATTGAGAAGGGTTTCCTTAGGGATACTACTCTAAAGAAGGGTGTTCTTAGGGAGGGCACTCTTAGGAAGGGCGCTCTCTGAAAGAACTCTTTCCACAAGGGCTCTCTTCAAGTGAATACTCTTACATGCGTAATGTAAGATGATCTCATGAACAATGGTCTCATGGAGGGCACTCTCAAGTAGAATGCTCTCATGGAGGCTTCTCTAACAGAGGCCTCTCTCAAGGAGAATGTTCTCAAGGAGGGCACTCTTTAAAAAAATGCTCTTAATAAAGGTGATCTATGGAGAACACTCCAAATGAGGCCACTCTCAAAGAGAATGCTCTTTGAAAGCCCGATCTAATAGAGGGTGCTCTCAAGAAGAATGCTCTCATGGAAGTAAATCTCACAGAGAACACTCTTAAGGAGGATGCTCTCAAGGAGGGCGTCCCCAGGGAGACCACTCTCAAGGATGGTGCTATTCAATATAATGCTCTCAACAAGGATGCTGTCAAGGAGAACACTCTCATGTGCATAATGTAAGATGCTCTCAAGGAGAATGCTCTAAGAAAGGTTGCTTTGAGGAAGAGTGCTCTTCCTAAGGGCACCCTCTTAGAGGGAGCTCTCAACGAGGGCGCTGTGGAGGAGAAAACTCTCACGTTCGTAGCAAAAGATGCTCTTGGGAAAGGCACTCTGAAGGAGAATGCTCCTTGAAATGCTACTCTAAGAGAGGAAGCTCTCAAGAAGGGTGCTCTCAGGAAGGGCTTTGTCATGGAGAACGTTCTTAAGGATGACGCTCTCGAGGAGGGAACCCTCAGGGAGACTACTCTCAAGGAGGGCACTCTTAGGAAAGGTGCTATCCAAAAGAATGCTCACAATGAAGGTGCTCTCAAGGTGAACACTCTCATGTGCATAGTTCAAGGTGCTCTCATTGACAATGGTTTCATGGAGGGCTTTCTCAAGGAGAACATGCTTGCAAAGGTTGCTCTTATGGAGGCTGCTCTCAAGGAGAATGCTCTCGGGGAGGGCGCTCTCAAGGAGGGCACTCCTCAAGAAAATGCTATAAATGAGGGAGCTCTAAGAAGAATGCTCCTAGTGAGGGTGCCCTCAAAGAGAATGATTTTTAGAAGGATTTCAATGAGGACACTCTTGAGGAGAACACTCACATGAGGGTACAAGGTACTCTCATGGAGGATTCTCTCAAGGAAAACACTCTTAAGGAGGACACTATCAAGGATGGTGTCCTTAGGGAGGGCGTTCTCAAGGAGGGCACTCTTAAGAAGGGTGCTCTATGAAAGAATGTTCTCAACGAGGGCACTCTCAATGTGAACACTCTCACATGTGTAATGCAAGGTGCTCTCATAGACAACGCTCTCATGGAGGATGCTCTCAACGAGAATGCTCTCATAGAAGCTACTCCAATGGAGGCCACTCTCAATGAGAACACTCTTAGGGAGGGCACTCTCAAGGAGGGAATTCTTTGAAAAAACTTTCTTAATTAGGGTGCTCTAGGGAGAATGCTCCTAGTGAGGGCACTCTCAAAGAGAACGCTCTTCAAAATCCTACTCTAACAAAGGGTTCTCTCAAAAAGAACACTCTTGTGAATGGAAATCTCATGAAGAACGTTGTTAAGAAGAACACTCTCAAGGAGGGTGTCCCTAGGGAGACCACTCTCAAGGAGGGCACCTTTTAAGAGAATGCTCTTAACAAGGGCACTCTCGAGAAGAACACTATCACGTGCCTAACATAATGTGATCTTAAGGAAAATGCTCTGAGGGAGGTTGCTCTAAAGAAGAGAGCTCTCTAGGAGGGCACTCTCCAAGAGGGAGCTCTCAACAAGGATAATCTTGAGGAGAACACTCGCATGTGCATAGTGCAAGGTGCTCTCAGGAAAGGCACTCTCAAGGCGAATGCTCTTCGAAAGGCTACTCTAAGGGATGGTGCTCTCAGGGAAGGCACTCTCATAGAGAACATTCTTAAGGAGGATGCTCTTGAGGAGGGCATTCTCAGGGAGGGCACTCTTAGGAAGGGTGCTCTCCAAAAGAATGCTCTCAATGAAGGCACTCCCAAGGTAAACACTCTTACATGCATAACGCAAGATGATTTCATGGACAATGCTCTCATGGAGGGTGCTCTCAAGGAGAGCATTCTAGTAGAGGCTGCTTCAATGGAGGCTACTCTCAGGGAGAATGCTCTTAGGGAGGGCACTCTTCAATAAAATGCTCTCAATGAGGGTGCTCTAGGGAGAACGCTCCTAGCAAGGGCCCTCTCAAAGAGAACACTCTTCAAAAGGCTACTCTAGTAGAGGGCACTCTTAAGGAGAATGCTCTTAGGAAGGGCAATCTCATGTAGAACGCTCTTAAGGAGGACGCTCTCATGGAGGGAGTCCTTAGGGTGACCAATCTCAAGGAGGGTGTTCTAATGGAGGTAGCTCTTCAAGAGAACAATCTCAACAAGTGCGCTCCTATGGAGAACACTCTCATGTATGTAATGCAAAGTGCTCTCATGAAGAAAAATATGAGGAAGGTTGCTTTGAGGAAGAGCGCTCTATGGTACGACATTATCCAAGAGGGAGCCCTTAAGGAAGGTGCTCTCGAGGAGAACACTCTCATGTGCATAGCGCAAGATGCTCTTAGGGAAGGTGCTCTCAAGGAGAATGATCTCTGAAATTCCATTCTAATAGAGGAAGCTCTCAAGGAGAATTCTCCCAGAGAGGGTGCTCTCATTGAGGGCGATCTCACAAAGAATGTTCTTAGGAAGGATGCTCTCAAGGAGGGCATCCTTAAGAAGACTGCTCTCAAGGAGGGAATTCTTAAGGAGGGCACTCTTAGGAAGGGCACTCTCAAGGAGAACACTCTTAGGAAGGGTGATATCATGTAGAACACTCTTAAAGTGAATGCTCTCAAAGAGGGCATCCCAAGGGAGACTGATCTCAAGGAGTACATTCTAATGGAGGTAGCTCTCCAAGAGAATAATATCAACAAGGACGCTCCTAAGTAGAACACTCTCATGTGCGTAACGTAAAGTGCTCTTAGGGAGAACACTCTGATGGAGGTTGCTCTGAGGGAGAGCACTCTCCATGAGGGCATCCTACAAGAGGGAGCTATCAATGAGGGTGCTCTTGAGGAGAACACTCTCACATGGGTACCACAAGGTGCTCTCAAGGAAGGCGCTCTGAAGGAGAATAATCATTGAAAGGCCACTCTAAATGACAATACTCTCAAGGAGAATGCTCTTAAGGAGGGTACTCTCAGGGAGGGTGCTCTCATGGAGAATGCTCTTAAGGAGGATGCTCTTGAGGAAGGCATCCTTAGGGAGACTGCTCTGATGGAGACAGCTCTCATGGAGAATGGTCTTAAGGAGGATGCTCTTGAGGAGGCCGTCCTTAGAGAGACCACTCTTAGGAAGGGTGTTCTCAAGGAGGTCACTTTTAGGAAGGGTACTCTTTGATAGGACGCTCTCAATGAGGACACTCTTGAGGAGAACAGTCACACGAGGGTGCAAGGTGCTCTCATGCAGGGCACTCTCAAGGAGAACGCTCTCCTAGAGACATATCTAACATAGAAAGATCTCAAGGAGAACACTCTTAGAAAGGACACTCTCATGGAGAATTCTCTTAAGGAGGATGCTATCGAGGATGGCATACTCAGGGATATAGCTCTCAAGGAGGGCATTCTTAGGGAGGGCACTCTTAGGAAGGGTGCTCTCTAAAAGAATGACCTTAATGAGGGTGATCTCAAGGTGAACACTCTCATGTGCATAATGCAAGGTGCTCTCATCTCAAGCAGAACGCTCTCATGAATGTCGCTCTAATGAAGGCCACTCTCAGGGACAACACTCTTAGAAAGGGCACTCTATAGTAAGGCACTCTTCGATAGAACACTCTCAATGATGGTGCTCCAAGGAGAATACTCCTAACAAGGGCCCTCTCAAAGAGAATGCTCTTTGGAAGGCCACTCTAATGGAGGGTGCTCTCATGGAGAATACTCTTAAGGAGGACTCTCTCAAGGATGGCATCCCCAATGAGATGGATCTCAAGGAGGGCATTCTAATGGAGGATGCTCTCCAAGAGAATGCTCTCCAAGAGAATGCTCTCAACAAGGGCACTCTCGAGGAGAACACTCTCATGTGTGTAATGCATGGTGCTCCTAGGGGGAATGATTTAAGAAAGGTTGTAATGAGGGAGATTACTCTTTGGGAGGATGCCCTCTAAGAGGGAGGTCTTAACAAGGGTACTTTCGAGGAGAACACTCTCATGTGCATAGTGAAAGGCACTCTTGGGGAAGGTGCTCTCAAGAAAAATTCTTTCCGAAAGGCCACTCTAATAGAGGGTGCTCTTAGGAAGGGCACTCTCATGGAGAATATTCTTAAGGAGGATGCTCTCAAGGAGGCTATACTTAGGGAGACCACTCTCACGGAGGGTGTTCTCAAGAAGGGAATTCTTGAGGTGAACACTCATGGACAACACTCTCATGGAGGGTGCTCTCAAGGAGAACAATCTTGTGGAGGCTACTCTCAAGGAGAATGCTCTTGAGGAGGGTGCTCTCAAAGAGAGAACTATTCAACAAAATGCTCTCAATGAGGGTACTCTAGGGAGAACGGTTGCACGAAATCAACCAATATCATTTTCAACCATACCAAATTAATGCAACCATTCACATGAAATCAACCGATATCATTTTCAGAGGTCATCTTTCAATCTCGTAGTGCCATCAGTACTGGCTCCAATCTTGCAACATCCACAACAATCACCAAAGCATAAAGAAACATGTCCCATAAGATGTAAGCTTCGAGATATCCAAATTTGGCATTAAGTAATTGCACAACTGAAAACTCCTTCATGAAACCTAGAGACAGAGTGTCGCGTAGCCAAAACAATAGATTTTTCAAGACATGAACCTGAAACATTCCTCTGACTACTCCCAACCCTTGGAGAACTTATTGTTGAGAATG
The DNA here is from genome assembly GCA_015680685.1 of Gnetum montanum. NCBI lineage: Eukaryota > Viridiplantae > Streptophyta > Gnetopsida > Gnetales > Gnetaceae > Gnetum > Gnetum montanum. The sequence continues at coordinate 293,663 of MNCI01024940.1, forward strand.
AGCATATGCTCAAACTTGACAAGTTACTCCAAGGAAAGGTACAACGTAAGTCTTCGAATCCACCAAAGCTTATTTTTAAGATGGTATGACCATGAAATGATGACCGAAAAATCAGAACCCATGATCTGTAATGAATAGTGAGGCATCCACAAGTGCACAGAAAATAAGAGAGCGTACACCCTCTTTGTTCCTTGGCACATCCAAGTGAATTCACAACTACCACCCATGCACTACTAAGCGATCGAATTAGTGATAATGCAAACAGAGCATGTAGCTAATGCTACCCCGTGGGGGGGGGGGGGGGGGGGGGGCGGGGTCAAGATTCTCTACTCCTCAACCACACTAAATCAATGCAACCATTTTCACAAAATCATTCAATATCATTTTTAGAGGGGATCTTTCAATTCCATAGAGCCATTAGTATTAATGCCCCAACTTCTCGATGCATCCTTCTCGAGAATGAGCTCCTAAAACATGTGTGAGAATGTTTAGGATAGACACAGTGCAATATAGCCAAAACCACTTCTTTGGGATGCTAGGATTCCTAGGAAACCAACCCCATAGAACATGCCCATAATGTTGCAAGCCTTTTATCTCAAATCATAAACAAGGACACTACCTTCTTTGAGGTTATCCTTCTTTGCAAGAAGGATCGTGAGTCACAGACATGAACAATGAGGCTGTGATATCATGGGTAGGGCAACACATCCCTAGGAAATAAACCCATGTATCACTCTATCATGATGACCGGTCATCAACTCTACCTTCCCCTATATATGTTGATTGGGCCAGTTTTAGCCATACCATCCTACACCCCTATAAATTTGGTCATAAAGGACCACCTCAAGGAGAGCACTCTCACGTGCGTAGCACAAGGCACTCTTGGGAATGGTTCTTTGAAGGAGAATGCTCTCCGAAAGGCTACTCTAACGAAGGATGCTCTCAGGAACGATGCTCTCATGGAGAACGCTCTTAAGAAGGACACTCTTGAGGAGGGCATCCTCAAGGAGACCACTCTCAGGGAGGGAATTCTCAAGGAAAGCATTGTTAGGAAGGATGCTCTCTGACAGAATGCTCTTAAGGAGAAAACTCACATGAGGGTGCAAGGTGCTCTCATGGAGGATGCTCTCAAGGAGAATGCTCTTGTGGAGGCAACTCTAACATAGAAAGCTCTTAGGGAGAATGCTCTCAGGGAGGGCACACTCACAAAGAATGCTTTTAAGGAGGACACTATTGAGGATGGCGTCCTTAGGGAGATAGCTCTCAAGGAGGGCACTCTTAGGAAGGGCACTCTTCAAAAGAACACTCTTAATGAGGGTGCTCTCTAGGTGAACACTCTCATGTGCATAACATAAGGTGCTCTCATGGACAATGCTCTCATGGAGGATGATCTCAAGGAGAACACTCTTACAAAGGCTACTCTTAGGGAAAATGCTCTCAAGAAGGGCACTCTTTGATAGAATGCTCTTAATGAGGATACTCTAGGAAAAATGCTCCTAGTGAGGGCCCTCTCAAGGAGAATGCTCTTTAGAAGGCTACTCTAACAAAAGGAAATCTCAAGAATAATGCTCTCAAGGAGGGCATCCCCAGTGAGACCAATCTCAAGGAGTGTGTTCTAATGTAGGGCACTCTCCAATAGAATACTCTCAACAAGTGCACTCTTGAGAAGAACACTCTCACATGTGTAATGCAAGGTGAACTTAGAGAGAATTCTCTAAGGGAGGTTTCTCTAATGGAGAGCACTCTCCAAGAGTGTGTCCTTAGAGAGAAAGCTCTCAATGAGGGTGCTCTTGAGGAGAACACTCTCACATGCATAGCACAAGGTGCTCTTAGGGAAGGCGCTCTCAAGAAGAACACTCTCAGAAAGTCTTCTCTAATGGAGGGTACTCCTAGGGAGGGCACTCTTATGGATAACATGCTTAAGAAGGATGCTCTCGAGGAGGGCATCCTCAAAGAGGGCATTCTCAGGGTGGGCACTCTTAGAAAGGGCGCTCTCTAAAAGAATGCTCTCAATGAGGCCACTTTCGAGATGAACACTCTCATGTGCATAACACAAGGTGCTCTCATGGAGAGCACTCTCAAGGAGAACGCTCTTGTGAAGGCTACTTAAATGGAGGCTCCTCTCAGGGGGAACGCTCTCATGGAGGGTGCTCTCAAGGAGGGCACTCTTCAACAAAACACTATCAATGAGGGTGCTCTAGGGAGAATGCTCCCAATGAGGGCCCTCTCAAAGAGAATAGTCTTTAGAAGGAAACTCTAATGAAGGGGGCTCTCAAGGAGAATATTCTCAGGGAGGCCGATCTCATGTAGAATGCTCTTAAGGAGGGCATCCCCAGGGAGACCAATCTCAAGGAGGGTATTCTAATGGAGGTAGCTCTCTTAATAAGGGCACTCTGACTGAGAACACTCCCATGTGCATAATGCAAGGTGCTCTTAGGGAGAATTCTCTAAGGGAGGCCACTCTTAGGGAGAGCACTCTCCAGAAGGGATCCTCTATGAGGGAGCTCTTAACGAGGGTGCTCTCAAGGAGAGATGTGTGTACTACAAGGCATTCTTGGGGAAGGCACTCTCAAGGAGAACTCTCTATGAAATGCCGCTCTAAGCAAGGAAGCTCTAAATGAGAATGCTCTCAGGGAGGGCTCTCTGAAGGAGGGAAATCATAAAGAACATTTGTAAGGAGGATGCTCTCAAGGAGGGCAGCCTCAGGGAGACCACTCTCAAGCAGGGCATTCTCAAGGAGGGAACTCTTAGGAAGGATGCTCTTCAAAAGAACACTCTCAATGAGGGCACTCTTGAGGTGAACACTCTCACATGCATAACACAAGGTGCTCTCATGGGCGATGCTCTCAAGAAGAATTCTCTCATGGAGGCCTCTCTAATAGAGGTTGATCTTAGGATGAATGCTCTTTGGAAGGGTGCTCTCAAGGAGGGAATTCTTTGAAAAAATTCTCTCAATGAGGATGCTCCAAGGAGAATGCTCCTAGTGAGGGTGCTCTCGAAGAGAATGCTCTTTGAAAGCCCACTCTAATAGGGGGTGCTCTCAAGAGGAATGCTCTCATGGAGGGTTATCTCATAGAGAACACTCTTAAGGAGGATGCTCTCAATGAGGGCATCTCGAGTGAGACCACTCTTAAAGAGGATGCTTTCCAAGACAACGCCCTCAACAAGGGTGCTCTCAAAGAGAACACTCTCACGAGTGTAATGCAAGGTGCTCTCAGAGAGAATGCTCTAAGAGAGGTCACTATGAGAAAGAGCACTCTCTGTAAGGGTACCCTCCGAGAGGGAGCTCTCAAAAAGGGTGCTCTTGATGAGAACACTCTCACATGCATAGTGTAAGATACTGTTGGGGCATGTGCTCTCAAAGAGAATTCTCTATGAAATACTACTCTAAGGAAGGAAGCTCTTAAGGAGAACACTCTTAGGGAGGGTGCTCTTAGGGAGGGCTTTCTCATGGAGAACATTCTTGAGGATGCTCTCAAGGATGGTGTCCTTGGGGAGGGTACTCTTCAAAAAAATGCTCTCAATGAGGGAGCTCCAAAGAAAACACTCCTAGTTAGGGTACTCTCAAAGAGAATGCTCTTCAGAAGGCTACTCTAATGGAGGGTGCTCTCAAGAGGAATGCTCTCATGGAGGGCAATCTCATAGAGAATGCTCTTAAGGAGGACACTCTCAAGGAGGGCATTCATATGGAGACCGCTCTCAATGGAGGGTGTTGTCTAAGAGAATGCCCTCAACAAGGGTGTTGTTGAGGAGAACACTCTTACATGTGTAATGTAAGATGCTCTTAAGGAGGTTTCTTTGAGGGAGAGCACTTTCCATGAGGGCACACTCTAAGAGTAAGCTCTCAATGAGGGTTCTCTCATAGAGAACACTCTCATGTGCATAGGACACTCTCAAAGAGGGTGCTCTCATGGACAAAGCTCTTAAGGAGGACACTCTCTAGGAGGGCATCCTCAGAAAGACCACTCTCAATGAGGGAATTATCAAGGAGAGAACTCTTAGGAAAGGCACTCTCTAATAGAGCACTCTCAATAAGGATTCTCTCAAGGAGAACACTCACACGAGGGCACAAGGTGCTCTTATGGATGATGCTCTCATGGAGGCAGATCTAATGTAGAAAGCTATCTGGAAGGGCACACTCATGAAGAATGCTCTAAAAGAGGATGCTATCAAGGATGGCATCCTTAGGGAGATAGCTCTCAAGGAGGGCGTTCTCAGTGAGGGAACTCTTAGGAAGGGCACTCTCCAAAAGAATGCTCTCAATGAGGGTGCTCTCGAGGTGAACACTCTCATGTGTGTAATGCAAGGTGTTCTAATGGACAACACTCTCATGGAGGACACTCTTAAGAAGAATGCTCTCATGGAGGCCACTCTAACAGAGGCTGCTCTTAGAGAGAATGCTCTTAGGAAGGGTCCTCTGAACGAGGGTGCTCCAAGGAGAATGCTCCCGATGACAACCCTCTCAAAGAGAACACTCCTTGAAAGGCCACTCTTGAGGAGGGCACTCTCAAGGAGAATGATCTCAGGGAGGGCGATCCTAGTGAGATTGATCTCAAGGATGCTTTCTAAGACAATGCTCTCAATAAGGGCACTCTCAACGAGAACACTCTCAGGTGTGTAATGCAAGGTGCTCTTAGGAAGAACACTCTAAGGAAGAGTGCTCTCTGGGAGGGTGCCCTCCGATAGGGAGGTCTCAATGAGGATGCTCTTGAGTAGAACACTCTCACATGCATAGTGTAAGGCACTCTCAGGGAAGGTACTCTGAAGGAGAATGCTCTTCAAAAGGTCACTCTAATAGAGGGTTCTCTCAAGTAGGGCACTCTCATGAAGAATGTTCTTAAGGAGGACACTCTCGAGGAGGGCATCCTTACGGAGACTACTCTCAGGGAGGGTGTTCTCAGGGAGGGCACTCTTAGGAAGGGTGCTCTATGAAAGAATGCTCTCAATGAGGGCAGTCTCAATGTGAACACTCTCATGTGCATAATGCAAGGTTCTCTCATGGAGGGTGCTCTTAAGGAGAATTCTCTTAGAGAGGCTACTCCAATAGAGGCCTCTCTTAGAGAGAATGCTCTCGGGGAGGGCACTCTCAAGGAGGAAACTCTTTGAAAAAACTCTTTCAACAAGGGCACTCCATGAAGAATGCTCCTAGTGAGGGTGCTCTCAAAGAGAATGCTATTAAGGAGGAAACTCTTAACAAGGGCATCCCTAGGGAGATCACTCTCCAGGAGGGTGCTCTCCAAGAGAATGCTCTCAACAAAGGAACTCTTGAGTAGAATACTCTCACGTTCATAACGCAAGGTACTCTTAGGGAGAACACTCTGAGGGAGGTTGCTCTAAAGGAGAGCGCTCTCCAAGAGGGCACTCTCTAAGAGGAAGCTCTCAACAAGGATGATCTTGAGGAGAACACTCTCATGTGTCTAGTACAAGGTGCTCTCGGGAAAGGCTCTCTCAAGGAGAATGCTCTCTAAAAGGCCACTCTAATGGAGGGTGCTCTTAGGGAGTGCAGTTTTATGCAGAACATTCTTAAGGAGGATGCTCTCAAGGAGGGCATCATCAGGGAGACTGCTCTCAAGGAGGGCATTCTCAGGGAGGGCATTATTAGAAGGACGTTCTTTGAAAGAACACTCTCAACAAGGGCACTGTCGAGGTGAACACTCTCATGTGTGTAACACAAGATGCTCTCATGGATAATTCTCTCATGGATGGCACTCTCAAGGAGAATGTTCTTGTGGAGGCTACTTCAATAGAGGCCACTCTCAAGGAGAACACTCTTAGGGAGGGTGATCTCAAGGAGTGAACTCTTCAATAAAATGCTCTCAATGAGGGTGCTCCAGGGAGAACACTCTTTAGATGGCCACTCTAGTAGAGGGTGCTCTCAAGGATAATGCTATGGGAGAGGGAAATCTCACGTAGAACACTCTTAAGGAGGACACTTTCAAGGAGGGAGTCCCTAGGAAGACCAATCTCAAGGAGGGCATTCTAATGGAGGTAGCTCTCCAAGAGAACAATCTCAACAAGGGCACTCTAGAGGAGAACACTCTCACATGTGTACTGCAAAGTGCTCTCACAGAGAACAATCTGGAGGAGGTTGCTCTGAGGAAGAGCACTCTTTGGGAGGGCATCCTCTGAGAGGGAGCTCTTAATGAGGGCACTCTTGAGAACACTCTCATGTGCATAGCACAAGGCACTCTCAGCGAGGGCGATCTCATGGAGAATGTTCTTAAGGAGGATGCTCTCAAGGAGGGTGCCTCAGGGAGACCACTCTCAAGGAGGACATTCTCAAGGAGGGAACTCTTAGGAAGGGTGCTCTCAAGGAGAATGCTCTTGGGAAGGGTGATCTCACGTAGAATGCTCTTAAAGAGAACACTCTCAAGGAGGGTGTTCCCAGGGAGACCAATCTCAAGTAGGATGTTCTAATGGAGATAGATATCCAAGAGAACAATTTCAACAAGGGCACTCTTGATAAGAACACTCTCACATGCATAATGAAAAGTGCTCTGAGGCAGGTCACTTTAAGGTAGAGTGCTCTCCATGAGGGCACCCTACGAGAGGGAGCTCTCAACAAGGGAAATCTCGAAGAGAACACTCTCATGTGCATAGTGCAAGGCACTCTCGAGGAAGGCGCTCTCAAGGAGAAAAATCTCCAAAAGGCCTCTCTAACTAAGGAGGCTCTCAAGGATAATTCTCTTATAGAGGGCACTCTTGGGAATGGCACTCTCATGGAGAATGCTCTTAAGGAGGACACTCTCGAGGAAGGCATCCTTAGTAAGACCGCTCTAATAGAGGGAGCTCTCATGGAGAATGCTTTTAGAGAGGATACTCTTGAGGAGGGCGCTCTCATGGGGGGCACTATCAAGGAGAATGCTCTCATAGCGGAAAATCTAATGTAGAAAGCTCTTAGGGAAAATGCTCTTATGAATGGCACTCTCACGGAGAATGCTCTTAAGGAGGATGTTATCAAGGATGACATCCTTAAGGAGATAACTCTCAGGGAGGGTGAAACACCACAAAAATTTTAGCAACACTTCTAGACAACTTCAGAGCCTCTAAAATAGCTTCAAGCAGCACACCATGGAGCAAGTAAGGTTTCCCTGGGGTCCACAGATCATGAAGGCAAGTCTCGGTGTCTAAGAATCATCAATTTCAAGTTCAAAAAGCACAATTTTGGCTAAGCACAATTTGCTTTTCTTACACTGCACAACGTAAGGATCAGTGTCACCAACTTTTGGGGCCCCAAAACTAAGTCAAAATAGGTCAAAATCAAGCACAAGGATCCCCCATGACCTTCACCAAGGTCCCCAGCAGCTTCTAGCCTCCAGAAAATCAAAATTCGGGTCTTAAATGAGGTGTTTTCAGTTGATTACGCTGGGGCTACATTTTCTTACGCTGCATAGCGTAAGGATGTGTAAATTACTATTCACAGCGTAAAACACTATTCATCACTTGAACACTATTCACAGCATAAATACTATTCATCGCGTGAACACTATTCATAGTGTAAACACTATTCATCGCGTAATCACTATTCACAGTGTAAACACTATTCATCACGTGAACACTATTCATCAACTTCTAGAAAATTCCAGAAAAAATTTCAAAAAATGGCAAAAAAATTCTTAGCATCAGCAACCTCCAGAAAATTCTAGAAAATTTCAAAAAAACTCAGGGACAAAGATGTTTCAAGCAGGACAGGTCAAATTTCCCTTGTACATTGTAAATTTTTATTTGTGGAATAGTCATGCCCTCACAGTCTAAATTAAATGTACTTTCATGGGCTTGAATAATCCATAAATTATAAAATGTGATGCACCTGGTTAAGAATGTAGCTTGTCGACAAACATCCAATTCTCGCTAGCACGCATCCAACCCAAGCACAACTGTCCATTGGATACATGTCACTAGATCCGCTTTTCTTTCATATCCCAACCATTGATTTCATTCTGGAATTCTGTGCCAGAGCCTGGCCCAACCCTATAAATACCCTGTCAATTCACATAAATGGGGTCAGAAATTTTGAAGGTGGGCAGCTTGGGAAGTATTGACCAGCAACCTAGGATGCTCAAACACACTTAACTCCTAGCATCCAAACACTTCAGACATCATCTCGGGGCTTAGTGCTTAACCTGCCATCCATATGCACAGCTACACTTTGACCGGTGCACATTCTTGTTTAAACAATACAATATAGTTCATTATTGCCTTCCATTTACATTGTTTACTCTATTTACACTTTGTTTACAATATAGCTCTATTTACCCTTTGTTTACAATTCAGTCTCTATTTATGCTCTACACTCTATTTACATTTCGTGTCACTGTTTGCATTCTGTTTACACCGTTTACGATAATCCTAGTGCTAGCTATAGCTTACACTTGGGGAATTCCTTGGTTGATTTGCGTGCAGACCATCCAAGTCACTCTTCCTTCATTCCATTTTCCAACTTGTCCTCAAGCGAAGGTAGGGTTAGCTGTGTCTACCCAACAATCTCTCGGTGTCTATTTCCCTTCCAGCCTTACATCGACGATTTAGGTCAGTACAGAGGGCATTCTCAGGGAGGGCACTCTTAGGAAGGGTAATCTCCAAAAGAATGATCTCAATAAAGGTGGTCTCAAGGTGAACACTCTTACATGCATAATGCAAGGTGCTCTCATGGATAACGCTCTTAAGAAGAATGCTTTCACGAAGTCTACTCTAATGGAGGATGCTCTTAAGGAGAACACTCTCAAGAAGGGCACTCTATAGTAAAGCACTCTTCAATAGAACACTCTCAAAAAGGTCACTCTAGGGAGAATGCTCCCAACGAAGGCCTTCTCAAAGAGAATGCTCTTTGAAAGGCCACTTTAATGGAGGGCGCTCTCATGGAGAATGATCTTAAGGAGGACTCTCTCAAGGAGGGCATTCTAATTGAGAGTGCTCTCTAAGAGAATGATCTCAACAAGGGCGCACTTAAGGAGAACACTCTCATGTGTGTAACGTAAGGTGATCTTAAGGAGAACAATCTAAGGGAGGTCACAATGAGGGAGAGTAGTCTTTGGAAGGGCATCCTCTAAGAGGGAGTTCTTAATGAGGGCACTCTCGAGGAAAATACTCTCATGTGTGTAGCGTAAGGCACTCTTAGGGAACATGCTCTCAAGGAGAACGCTCTCCAAAGGCTGCTCTAATGGAGGGCACTCTCAGGGAGGGCACTCTTAGGAATGGTGCTCTCTGAAAGAATGCTTTCAAAAAGGGCACTCTTGAGGTAAACACTCTCACATTTGTAACTTAAGGTACTCTAATGGACAATGCACTCATGGAGGGCACTCTCAAGGAGAAAAATCTTGTGAAGGTCACTCCAATGGAGGCCACTGTCAGGGAGAAAGATCTTGGGAAGGGTGCTCTCAAGGAGAGAACTCTTCAACAAAATTCTCTCAATGAGGGCACTCCAGGGATAACACTCTTGGTGAGGACCCTCTGAATGAGAACACTATTCAGGAGGCCACTCTAATGTAGGGCACTCTCAAAGAGAACACCCTTTGAAAGGGAAATCTCACGTAGAATGCTCTTAAGGAGGATGCTCTAAAGGAGGGCATACCCATGGAGACTGATCTCAAGGAGGGCATTCTAATCGAGGGAAATCTCTAAGAGAATGCTCTCAACAAGGGTGTTCTCAAGGAGAACACTCTCACATGTGTAACATAAGGTGCTCTTAGGGAGAACACTTTGAGGGAGTTTTCAATGAGGGAGAGCGCTCTCTAGGAGGGTGCCCTTCAAGGGGGAGCTCTTAACAAGGGTATTTTCAAGGAGAATACTCTCACATAAGTAGTGCAACATGTTCTTGGAAAAGGAAATCTCAAGGAGAATGCTCTTTGAAAGGCCACTCTAACAGAGAAAGCTCTCAAGAAGAATGCTCTCAGGGAGGGCACTCTTAGGGAGGGCAATCTCACTGAGAACATTCTTAAGAAGGACACTCTTGAGGAGGGCATCCTCATGGAGACTACTCTTAAGGAGGCCATTCTCAATGAGGGAACTATTGAGGTGAACACTCTCACATGCATAATGCAAGGTGCTCTCATGGACAATTCTCTCATGGAGGGCACTCTCAAGGAGAACGCTCTCATAGAGGCCACTCCAACATAGGTTGCTCTAAGGGAGAATGCTCTCAGGAAGGGCGTTCTCAAGGAGGGCACTCTTCAAAAAAATGCTCTCAATGAAGGCACTCTAGGGAGAATTCTCCCAGTGAGGGCCCTCTCAAAGATAATGCTCTTCAAAAGCACATTCTCAAGGAGGGCTTCGTCAAGGAGCCCACTCTCAAGGAGGGCATTCTTAGGGAGGGCACTCTTAAGAAGGGCATTCTCCAAGAGAATGCTCTCAATGATGATTCTCTCAAGGAGAACACTCTCATGTGTGTAGCACAACGTGCTCTCATGGAGGAAGCTCTCAAGGAGAAGACTCTCTCGGAGGCTACTCAAAACAAGGCTTCTCTAAAGAAGAACACTCTCAAGGAAGGCTCTATCATGAAGAACACTCTTAAGGAGGATGCTCTCAATATGGGCATCCTTAGGGAGAAAGCTCTTAGGGATGTTGTTCTCAAGGAGGGCACTCTTAGGAAGGCTACTTTTCAAAAGAACACTCTCAATGAGGGTGCTATAAAGGAGAACACTCTCAAATGTGTGATGCAAAGTGCTCCTATTGGCAATGCTCCCATCAAGGGTGCTCTCAAGAAGAATGCTCTTGTAGAGGCTACTTTAATGGAGGCCACTCTTAGGGAGGACGCTCTTAGGGAGGGTGCTCTCAGGGAGGACACTCTTTGACAGAATGCTCTCAACGAGAGTACTCTATGGAGAAAGCTCTTCGAAAGGCCACTCTAATAGAGGGTTCTCTCATAGAGAATGATCTTAACAAGGACACTCTCGAGGAGGGTATCCCTAGGGAGCTCTCATGGAGGGCGTTCATAGGAAGAGAGCTCTCTGAGAGAACACTCTCAACAAGGGTGGTATCAAGAAGAACACTCTCACATGTCTAGTGCAATTTGCTCTTAGGGAGAATGCTATGAGGGAGGTCACTCTTAAGGAGAGTGGTCTCCTAGAGGGTGACCTCTGAGAAGACACTCTCAATGAGGGTGCTCTTGAGGAGAATACTCTCACATGTGTAGCACAAGGCACTCTTGGAAGGGCACTCTCAAGGAGAATTCTCTCCAAAAGGCCAATCTAATAGAGGGTGCTCTCAAGGACAATGCTCTATGGAAGGGCACTCTCATAGAGAACACTCTTAAGGAGGATGCTCTCAAGGAGGGTGTCCTCAGGGAGACCACTCTCAAGGAGGGATTTCTTAGGGAGGGAACTCTTAGGGAGGGAGGGAGTTCTTAGGGAGGACAAATGGACCCTCGTGACCAATGGTTGGCCCAACGAACCCTCATGACAAAATTTATAAGGGTGTAGGATGGTATGGCTAAAACTAGCCTAATCAACATATATGGAGAGAGATAGCATTCTCCCTGGGAGCACTACACAGTGCTCTCATAAGAGCACTCTCCATAGGAGCACCTCACATAGATGTGCTAGCAAGAGCACTTTGCAAAGAATGCCTCATGCAACACTTGCAAGAGCACTTTCCCTAGGAGCATCCTCCCTAAGAGAGAGTTGCACTACGCATCTGAGAGAGCTCTCCACAAGAGCACCCTCATTGAGAGCACTTCCCCTAATGGAGCCCTACCTAGGAGCAGTCTCCTTGAGGGCACACTTAGGGAGGAAATCCTTTTAAAAGTGTTCTCTATGAGAGAAACTTCCCTAAGGTATACCCATGAAGGCCATGGATGGACTCATAATCACACTCAAATGTGTGCTCATGATAGCCTAGGATGCACTCAACATCACCTGAAAGTGCATCCATGATGGCCTAAGATGCACTCCGCTTCTCTTGAAAGTGCATTCCAAGGGAGTCTTCCTACCTTCCCCTATATATGTTCATTATGCCAGGTTTAGCCATACCATCCTGCACCCTTATAAATTTGGTTACGAAGATGAAATTCTCAAACAGAGCACTCTTAGAGAGAGAGCACCAAGTAAGGATTCCCTCAAGGAAAACACTCTCAAAGAGGGCCCCCTCAAGTAGAACGCTCTCATGGAGGATGCTCTTAGTGACAACACTCTTAGGGAGGGCACTCTCAACAAGAACGCTCTAACAGAGGGTGCTCTCCATGAGAATGCTGTCAATGAGCGTGCTCTTGAGGAGAACATTCTCATGTGTGTAGCCCAAGGCAATCTTAGGGAGGGTGCACTTAGTAAGAATGCTCTAATGAATGCCACTGTAACGGAGGGTGCTTTTTGAGAGAATACTCTCAACGTAGGCACTCTCTAGGAAAACACTCTCACGAGTGTAGCATAAGACGCTGTTAGGGAGGATGATCCTAAGGAGAGGGAGGCTACTCTAATGGAAGTTTCTCTCAGGGAGAAAACTTTTTGGGGAGGGCAGTCTTAAGGAGGATGGTTTCTGAGAGGGAATCCTTAACAAGACTGTTCTCAGGGAGGGCACTCTTATGGAGGGCGCTCTTCGAGAGAATGCTCTCAACAAGGGTTCTCTCGAGAAGAACATTATCATGTGCATACCACAAGGTGTGCTCAAGAAGAATTCTCCCATAGAGGGCACTCTCAAGAAGGCCACTCTAATGAAGGGTGCTCTCTAGGACAATTCTCTCAAGGAGGGCACTCTCAATGAGGGTGCTCTTAATGAAAACACTCTCACATGCATAACATAAGGTACTCTTAAGAAAAACACTCTGAGGAAGTGTGCTCTCAAGGAGATCACTCTTTGAGATGCTTCTCTAATGGAGGGCACTCCAGAGAAAACACTCCCAATGAAGGCACTCTCAAGGAGAACTCTCTTCAGAAGGTTGCTCCAATGGAGGGTGCTCTCATGGAGAATGCTCTTAACAAGGATGCTCTCAAGGAGGGCATCCCTAGGGAGACCACTCTCAAATAAGGAGGTTCTCATAAAGGGTATGCTCTAAGAGAATTCTCTCAACAAGAGTGCTTTCAAGGAGAACACTCTTACATGCATAGTGCAAGGTGCTCTTAGGGAGACTGCTCTAAGGTAGTTCGCTCTTAGGGAGAGTGCTCTCCTGGAGGGAGACCTTTGAAAGGGCACTCTCAATGATGGTGCTCTTAAGAAGAACACTCTCACATGCATAGTGCAAGATACTCTTAGGAAGGGCACTCTCAAGGGGAACACACTCCAAAAGGCCACTCTAATGAAGGGTGCTCTTAAGAAGAACACTCTTACGGAGGGCACTCTCATGGAAAACACGCTTATGAAAGAGGCTCTCAAGGAGGGCGTCCTCAATGAGACTACTCTCAGGGAGGGAATTCTTAGGGAGGGAACTCTTAGGAAGGGTTCTCTCTAAAATAATGCTCTCAACGAGGGTGCTCTTGAGAAGAACACTCTCACATGCATAGTGCAAGATGCTCTCATGGAGGGCACTCTCAAGGAGAATGCTCTCACGGAGGCTGCTATAATAGAGGGTGCTCTTAGGAAGAATTCTCTCGAAGGGGTGATCTCAGGGAGGGCACTCTTTAAGAGAATGCTCTCAATGAGGGTGCTTGAGGGAGAATGCTCCCAACGAGGGTGCTCTCAAGGAGAATGCTCTTCAGAAGGTTGTTCTAATGGAGGGAACTCTCACGGAGAACACTCTTGGGGAGGGAAATCTTAGGGAAGGTGCTCTCATGGAGAATTCTCTTAAGGTGGACACTCTCAAGGAGGGTCTCCTCAAGGAGACCTTGCTCAGGGAGGGAGTTCTCAAGGAAGGGCACTCTTAGGAAGGATGCTCTCCCAAGAGAGCCTCATGTAGCACTTGCCAAAGTGCTCACACTTGGACTGCCTCGCACTCTTCATGTGATAGTGTTCTCTCTAGGAGCTTCATCTCTGAGAGAACGCCTTGTTCATGATCAAATTTAGTTGAGGATGGTATTACTGAAACTAGCCCAATCAACATATATGGGGAGAGGTAGTGTTCTCCCTGGGAGCACCGCACGGTAATCTCGTGAGAGTGCTCTTCGTAGGAGCACCTCACATAGATGTGCTAGCAAGAGAGCTCTGCAGAGAGCACCTCATTTAGTGCCTACAAGAGCACTCTCCCTGGGAGGATCCCCCTTGAGAGCAAGTTATGCTACACATCTGAGGGAGCTCTCCACAAGAGCACCCTCATTGAGAGCACTTCCCCTGAGGGAGCCCTACCTAGAAGTGATCTCACTGAGAGCATGCTTAGGGAGAAAATCCTCTTAAAAAGTGTTCTCTATGAGAGCAACTTCCCTGAGGCATACTTGTGAAGGCCATAGACACACTCATAATCATACCTGAATGTGTGCTCATGATAGCCTAGGAAGCACTATGCATCGCCTGAAAGTACATCCGTTAAGGCCTAGATTAGACTCGGCATCACAAAAAAGTTCATCCATGATGACCTAAGACACACTTCACTTCTCTTGAAAGTGCATCCCAGGGGAGTCAGCCTACCTCCCCCTATATATGTTGATTGTGCCAGATTCAACCATGCATCCTGCACTATTATAAATTTTGTCATGAAGATAGTGTTCTCAAAAAGAGCACTCTCAAAGAAAGAGCACCAAGTATGGGTGTCATCAAGGAAAATGCTCTCTAAGAGGGTCCTCTTAGGTAGAACACTCTTGCATATGGCTCTCTCAGTGAGAATGCTCTAGAAGAGGGCACTCTTAGTGAGAACACTCTAACATAGGACACTCTTAGGGAGGGCACTCTCCATGAGAATTCTCTCAATGAGTGTGCTCTCAACGAGAACATTCTCACATGCATAGCTCAAGGTTCTGTTAGGGAGGATGCACTCAGTGAGAACACTCTTAGGAATGCCACTCTAATGGATGGTGCTCTTCAAGAGAACGCTCTCAATGGATGGTGCTCTTGAGGAGAACACTCTCAGGAGTGTAGCACAAGGCACTCTCATAGAGGGTGATCTCAAGGAGAATGCTCTCAGGGAGGTTGCTCTAATGGAGGGCACTCTCATAGAGATTTCTCTGAAGGAGGATAGTCTTAAGGGGGATGCTCTTCAAGAGGGTTTCCTTAGCAAGGCCGTTCTCAGGGAGGGCACTCTCCAAGAGAACTCTTAAGAACAGTGCCCTTAAGGAAAACACTCTCATGTGCATAGTAGAAGGTGCACTCAAAGAGAATTCCCCCATAGAGGGCACTCTCCTAGAGGCTTCTCTAATGGAGGGCACTCTTCAGGACAATGCTCTCAGGAAGTGCACTCTTAACTAGGGCACTCTTGAGAAGAATACTCTCACATGTGTAGTGCAAGGGACTCTCAGGGATAATACTCTAAGGGAGGCTACTCTCATGGAGAGCGCTCTCTAGGAGGTAATCCTTCAAGATGGCACTCTTAATGAGGGCACTCTCAACATGAACACTCTCACATGCATACCACAAGATGCTCTCGGGGAGGACGCTCTCAAGGAGAACACTCTCTAGAAAGCCACTCTAATGAAGGGTGCTTTCAAGGAGAACACTCTCATAGAGAATGCTCTTAAGGAGGATGCTCTTAAGGAGGGCATACTCAAGGAGATCATTCTCAGGGAGGACATTCTTAGCGAGGGCACTCTTAGGAAGGACACTCTCCAAGATAACACTCTCAATAAGGGTGCTCTCAAGGAGAACACTCTCACGTGCGTAGTATAAGGCATTCTTAGGGAGAACACTCTAAGGGAGGCCACTCTAAGGGAGAGTACTCTCCAAGAGGGCATCCTTCGAGAGCTTGCTCTGAATGAGGGTTCTCTCAAGGAGAACACTCTCATGAGTGTAGCACAAGGTATTCTTAAGGAGGGTGATCTCAAGGAGAACACTTTTAGGGAGGTTGCTCTAATGGAGGGCACTCACACATAGAATGCTCTTAAGGAGGGTAGTCTTAATGAGGACGCTCTCTGAAAGGGCATTCCTAGTGAGGCTATTCTCACGGAGGGCACTCTCATGGAGGGTGCTCTTTGAGAGAATGCTCTCAATGAGGGTACTCTCGAGAAGAACACTCTCACATACGTAGCACAAGGTGCACTTAGGGAGAATGCTCCCATGGAGGGCACTCTCAGGGAGGCTACTCTCTAGGAAAATGCTCTCGAGGAGGGCACTCTCAAGGAGAACACTCTCTGATGCATAGCATAAGGCACTCTTAGGAAGAATGCTCTGAGGGAGGTTACTCTTAGGAAGAGCACTCTTCGAGAGGGTGCTCTCAACAAGGGCACTCTCATGTGTGTAGTGTAAGGCACTCTCAAGGATGGCTCTCTCACGGAGAATGCTCTTTGAAAGGCCACTCTAATGGAGGGCGCTCTCAGGGAGAACACTGTCATAGAGAATGCTCTTAAGGAGGATGTGCTTAAGGAGGGAATCCTCAAGGAGATTGTTTTCATGGAGGGTGATCTCAAGGAGGGCACTCTTAGGAAGGACACTCTCTAAGTGAACACTCTCCATGAGAGTGCTCTCAAGAAGAACACTCTCACTTGCATAGCTAAAGGAGCTCTTGGGGAGGGAACTCTCAAGGAGAATGCTCTTTGGAAGGCCACTCTAATGGAGGAAACTCTCAAGGAGAATGCTCTCAGGGAGGGTGCTCTTAAGGAGGACACTCTCAAGGAGCGCATCCTCAAGGAGACCATTCTCAGGGAGGACATTCTTAGGGAGGGCACTCTCCAAGAGAACACTCTTAATGAGGGCGCTCTTAAGGAGCCTGAATAGCGTAAGGCGCTCTCAGGGATGGTGCTCTCAAGGAGAAGACTCTCACATGCATAGCATAAGGCATTGTCGGGGAGAACACTATTAGTGAGAATGCTCTCTAGGATAATGTTCTCATGGAGGGTGCTCCTATAGAGAGTGCACTCATGTTGAGAATTCTCATGGAGGGTGCTCTCATAGAGAACACTCTCAAGGAGGGAATTCTTGGGGAGAACACTTTCAGGGAGGCCACTCTCAGGAAGAGCGCTCTACAATAGAATGCTCTCAATGAGGGCTCTCTCATGGAGAATGCTCTCAAATGTGTAATGCAAGGCTCTCTCAGGGAGGGTGCTCCCATAGAGAACACCGTCACATGTGTAGTAAGAGGCACTCCTAGGGATAGTGCTCTCATAAGTGCTGCATGAGGCACTCTCATCAGAGTAGTCTTGCTAGAGTAGCTATGGGAGGTGCTCCCATGGAGAGAAATATCGTGAGAGCACTGTGTGGTGCTTCCAGGGAGAACACTACCTCTCCCAATATATGTTGATTGGGCCAATTTCAACCATACCATCCTGCACCCTTATAAATTTGGTCACGAGGATCCATTCAGCCAACACTTGGTTCCAAGGATCCATTTGGCCAGCGCTTGGTCACGAGGGTCCATTTGGCCAACACTTGATCACAAGCATTCATTTGGCCAACACTTGGTCATGAGGGTCCATTGGGCCAACACTTGGTCACGAGGGTCCATTGGGCCAACAGTTGATCACAAGGGTCCGTTTGGCCAACACTTGGTCATGAGGGTCTATTTGCCCAACACTTGATCATGAATTTCCATTGGGCCAACACTTAGTCATGAGGGTCCGTTGGGCCAATTGCTAATCACGAGGATCCATTTGGCCAACACTTGGGCCAATAATTGGTGGTCACAAGGGTCCATTTGGCTAGCACTTGGTTGTCACAAGGGTTCGTTGGGCCAAAAACCTAGTCACAAGGGTCTATTGGGCCAACTCATGGTCTTCAGGGTCCCTTGGGCTGAACATTGGCCACGAGAGACTATGCAGCCAACACTTTGTCACAAGTGTCCATTTGAACAACACTTGGTCATGAGCATCTGTTTGGCCAACCATTGGTCATGAGGGTCCGTTTAGCCAACACTTGGTCCTGAGGGTCCATTGGGCCAACACTTCATCAAGAAGGTCTGTTGGGCAAACCATTGGTCAAGAGGATCCATTTGGCCAACACTTGATTGCAAGGGTCCATTTGGCCAATGCTTGGTCACGAGGGTCTGTTTGGCCAACTCTTGGTCATGAGGGTCTGTTGGCCAAACCATTGGTCATGAGGGTCCGTTTGGCCAACACTTGGTCATGAGGGTCCGTTGGGCCAATGGTTGGTCATGAGGCTCTGTTGGCCCAACCGTTGGTCACGAGGGTTCATTTTGCCAACACTTGGTCATGAGGGTCCATTAGGCCAACTATTGGTCATGAGGGTTTGTTTGGCCAACACTTGGTCATGAGGGTCAGTTGGGCCAACCGTTGGACATGAGGATCCGTTGGGTCAACACTTGGTCACGAGGGTCCACTTGGTCATGTGGGTCTATTTGGTCAACACTTGGTCCCAGAGGGTCCATTGGACCAACGCTTGATCATGAGGGTCCGTTTAGCTAACACTTGATCAAAGGGGTCCGTTGGGCCAACCATTGATCACAAGGATCCCTTTGGCCAACACTTGGTCATGAGGGTCTGTTTGGCCAACACTTGATTGCAAGGATCCATTTGGCCAACCATTGGTTATGAGAGTCCCTTTGGCCAAAACTTGGTCACAAGGGTCCATTAGGCCAACCATTGCTCACGAGGGTCCCTTTGGCCAACAATTGATCACAAGCATCCATTTGGCCAACAATTGGTCATGAGGGTCCATTAGGCCAACACTTGGTCACGAGGGCCCATTTGGCCAACACTTGGTCACAAGGGTCCATCTAGCTAATGCTTGGTCACAAGGTCCATCTAGCCAACACTTGGTTATGAGGATCAATTGGGCCAACCATTGGTCAAGAGGATCCATTTTTCCAACACTTGGTTGGAAGGGTCTGTTGGGCCAATGCTTGGTTGCAAGGGTCCATTTGGCCAATGCTTGGTCATGAGGGTCGGTTGGGCCAACACTTGGTTATGAGGGTCCATTGGACCAACACTTGGTGGTCACAATGGTTCGTAGGGCTAACTATTGGTCATGAGGGTTCGTTTGGCCAACACTTGATCATGAGGGTCCATTGGGCCAACCATTGGTTACGAGGGTCTCTTTGGCCAACACTTGGTCACGAGGGTCTATTGGGCCAAGACTTGGTCACGAGGGTCTGTTGGGCCTACAATTAGTCATGAGGGTCTATTTTACGAACACTTTGTCCTAAGGGTCTATTTTTCCAACACTTGCTTGCAAGGTTTCATTTGGCGAACACTTGGTCATAGGGGTTCATTGGGCCAACCATTGGTCATGAGGGTCCATTGGGCCAACACTTGGTTATGAGGGTCCATTTGGCTAACAGTTGGTTGCGGTGGTCCATTGGATCAACACTTGGTCATGAGGGCCCATTTGGCCAACACTTGGTTTAGGGTTTAGGGTTTAGGATTCTAGGTTTAGGGTTTAGGGTTGGTCATGAGGGCCCATTCGGCTAACACTTGGTTGCGGTGGTCCATCTAGCTAATGCTTGGTCATGAGGGTTTTTCTACCAATGATTGGTCACGAGGATCCGTTGGGCCAACAGTTGGTCATGAGGGTCCATTTTTCCAACACTTGGTCGTGAGGGTCCATTGGGCCAACACTTGGTTACGAGGGTCTATTTGGCCAATAGTTGGTGGTCACGAGGGTTTGTTTGGCCAACTGTTGATCACAAGGGTCAATTTGACCAACACTTGGTGGTCACAAGGCTCCTTTGGGATAACCTTTGATCTCAAGGGTACCTTGGGCTAAACCTTTGTTATGAGGGTCCATGTAGCCAACACTTGATTGGTCCTGAGGATCTATTTTTTCTACAGTTGGTCCTAAGAATCCGTCAATCAAGTAGTTGGTCCCAAGGGACTGTTTGGAAAATGGTTGATCCCGAGGGTCCATTGCATCAACACTTGGTTCAAAGGGTCTGGTGGGCCAAACCTTGGTCTTGAGGATTCATGTGGCCAACACTTGGTTGGTCCATAGGGTCCATTTTGCCTAGAGTTTGTCCCAAGGATCCATTAGACAAGCGTTTGGCCACAATGGTCCATTGGGTTGACCCTTTGGCTTCGAAGAAGGTAATTTTTTGGCCAACAATTGAGAGCTTTGTTGATTTGGTCATAGGAGAAAGCAAGAACCTCATGGTCATCAAGAGTGTTGCATGCAAAGAGTATCTATCGGTTGTGGATCCCACTTCATGCAACCTCGCAGGTAGGGGACATTCCTGTCGATGATGCAAATGAGCAAAGTTCCCCACCTAGGTGAGCTTCCCGATCATGAGATCAAAAAACATATTTAGACACTAAGGCTACTAACCAAGATTTTACCTAGAAGAAAGGGACTGCTTATGCATCTATGTGTATGTAATGATACATGTGCCCATGAAGGGGAAGACACCCCTCTCTTGAAAAAAATGCATGATCCCCATTCATCTACCCCCACGAGATGATGATTTCGATGGGATGAAACACAGCCAGGAATCTATAGAGAAAAAGCAAAGGAGAAGGCTTGAAGAAGAGGATGAGGGGGAGAGACTATGATCATGAATCTTGATGATAAGGAGCTGAATCTCATTGGATTGTGGCACCAAGGCTCCTTTACCACTTACAATACCCCATCATGTATTTAATTCATCTGCAAAGGATTCTTCTTACTGATCACTCGAAATGAAACTACATGGCCCCCAATGCCCCACCATGTAGGTAGGACTAGGAGGTACCATTGAAGCATGCCAATAGAAGCAATGAAGCTACCCCTACCGTAGGTCACATAGCAACCAACAGGAAAAGAGGTGCCACCTCTAGCATGGATTCTAACTTAGAGGCGTTCAATCATAATCCAACACACAGTAGCTTCATGTCACTGGCTTTTCAACCAAACACAATGACAAATTGTGTGAATCAATGGTTCCTCTCATACTAAGTTGAATTACTATCATGGCATACATCATCAGTAGGGTAAAACTAACCTATCTCATGATGGTCTAAACCTAGCTCATGTTCCCTATTGGTGGGTGAAGAATCCAATACTTGGTGAATTCTACTTCATAATGATATGAAGAGTTGACATAGAAGGATCAAAAAGCAACATTGCTATGAACATTTGGTTGCCACAAGTCACTTATCCCTATGATAAATTTTATGACACCTCCAACTTCAAATTCTAGAGATCTAAAGGATTGATAGGCTATGCTTTCACAGTTTGTATTCAGACTAAAAATTAAAATCAAATGATCTTTTACCCTTCTATTCCACACAAGATTTCTATTCTCATTGAGCTCATCTTAGGACACCTGCATTATCTTTTAACAAATGTGTCGCCCTAGCCAAACTCCCCAGCTGACTCTGTCTTCCGTGTGAATTAATGCATCGAGGTGCATCTTGGGTCCAAAACCGAGGGTCATGCCCCATTCCTAATCAATGGAGTAAGTAAAATAAAATTAAAAGTAGTGGTATTTCACTTGTGCCATAGGTAGCTCTCACTTTTTCTACACCTCTTAAGTCATTTCACAAAGTTAGACTAGAGTCAAGCTGAACAAGGTCTTATTTCCCTGCTGATTCTGCCAAGTCCATTTTCTTGGCTATGGTTTCACTAGATAGTAGGTAGGGATAGTGAGAATCTTGTTAATCAATTCATGTGCATATCTAATTAGATGAAGAGGAATTTTGCTACCTTAAGAGAGTCCTATTTACTCCCGTTGTTTACTCGCGCTTGGTTGAATTTCTTCACTTTGACATTCAGAGCACTGGGTAGAATCACATTGTGTTGGCATCCGCAAGGACCATCGCAATGCTTTTTTTTAATTAAATAGTCAAATTCCCTTATCCAAGCTAGTTCTGAGTTGATTGTTTGTTGCCTAGGTAAGCTCTCCCCTATGGAGGGAGGAGGATGCTTTGCATCGGTCGCCTGACCAACACACAAGGGCCTACCATCACCATGAAAGTAGCTCAAGTAGGCCCTCGATAGCTCGTGGGTTTAGGATGCAAACCCCTAGGCCCAACCCTCAAAGCCAATCCTTTTCCCAAAGATATGGATCCATTTTGCTAACATTCCTTACCTACATTATTCTATGGACCAAAGGCTATTCACCTTGGAAACCTGATGTGATTATGAACACAACCTGGCATGAACAATACTCAGTTCTCCAAATTTTTAGGGGTTGCTAAGGGTGAACTAGACACTACATGATGTGTGATGCTCTTCAAACCACTGGACCCTATCTTTGGTTGAGCCAATTTTAGGGTGGATAGGATATTAATAAGAAAAGATAACTCTTCCCAGGGCCCTCATCAATGTCTCTGAATTTCCTGACATTGCTATCGACCACCATGTCCTAGTTTAGGAATGTTAACATAATTCACTTTTAAGATCTCATGTGGAGTGCACCCATTGGAAGGGGCTCCCCCATCTCTTAGGATCGACTAACCCATGTCCAAGTGGTATTCACATGGAACCTTTCTCCATGTCAATCTTCAAAGTTCTCATTTGAATATTTGCTACCACCACTAAGATCTACATCAGGGGCTACTCCACCTAGGCTCATGCCCTAGGCTTTACAATGACCCCTACATCCTCCTACTCATTGAGGCCTACCGCTTGCCCCAATGGTTAAGCATAGGTCACATGCTCAAGTGCCATCCATTTTTGGGGCTATTTGATTTGGCACGTGAGTTGTTACACACTCCTTAGCAAATTTTGACTTCCATGACCACCATCCTACTATCTTAATCAACCAACATCCTTTGTGGGTTCTGGGTTAGCACACAGTTAGGCACCATAGCTTAACTTTCGGTTCAGCCTGGATCACCAGTTCTGCTTACCAAAAATGGCCGACTTGGAGCTCTTAATTCATTGATGCAACTCACCGAGGTAGCCACACTATCTTACCGATTTAAAGTTTGAGAATAGGTTGATGACATTGTGGCCTCGATACCTCTAATCATTTGCTTTACGTAATAAAACTTGAGAACATGAGCTGCAGCTATCCTAAGGGAAACTTTAGAGAGAACTAGCTACTAGATGGTTCAATTAGTCTTTTGCCAATATACCCAAGTTAGATGAATGATTTGCATGTCAGTATCACGATGGGCCTCCACCAGAGTTTCCTCTAGCTTCATCCTACTCAGGAATAGTTCACCATATTTCATGTCCCAATAGCCATGCTCTCATTCAAACCCATTTGAACAAGATCAAGGTTGATGGACGATGCTATGTGCCCATGCATGGATCCTTCCTTTTAACTTCCTTGCACCATGTGGGTTTTCACACTGGACGACTCACATGCATGTTAGACTCCTTGATCCATGTTTTAAGATGGGTCGAATGGAAAGCCCACAGAATCTACATCCTGAGTGCATAGGTGCCATAGGATCCACCCCTCAAATGGGTGCGTGCTTAGACCCTCGACTATTGCAGTGGCAACACATGCATAGCCAACTACACACACTTGTGCCATGGCACTGATCCACGTGGACTTTCCTCCCAGACTGAGTGGTGGACCGAAGCATACACACTCCACTCCACATCCAGCTAGGAAGCAATGTTAGCCTTCATCCACTTCCCTCTCAATAATTTTAAGAACTTATTAACTCTCTTTTCAAAGTCCTTTTCATCTTTCCCTCATGATACTTTTTTTCTATTGGTCTCTTGGGTATATTTAGCCTTGGATGGAATTTACCACCTGCTTAGGGCTACATTTCCAAACACTCCAACTTACCAATAGCACCCCATGATGTAGTCAAGTCTGAGCTTGATGGGGCTGTCACCCTATCCAGCACCCCATTCCAAGGGACTTAGGCTCGGTCTACCACAAGGAAAACTTCTGTAGACTACAATTAAGGTGACAACCGCTACTAGATTTTCACGTTGGGCTATTCTCAATTCGCTCACCATTACTAGGGGAATCCTCATAAGTTTCTCTTCCTTCGCTTAGTTATATGCTTAAACTTAGTGGGTACCCTCTCCTAAACTGGGGTCACTATGAAGAGGGAGCATCACCCCTCCTATGCATGATGGAAGGGAGGAACATCATCCCCCAGAACCATGGGTTTCATGATCTTGCATTGCATTGAAGGAGAAGGACGGGGAGGGTGCCAACGTACCTCATGCATGCTCAGCATAGGGAATGTAGAGACTACCATCACCATCCATCACTCCATTTGGGGATAAGTAAGAAAACACGAACGATAGCAACTTTCAGCCAACCGCACCTCGAGAGATACAAACAACCACATCCGCAGCCCCCTCACATGTGAAAAAGAGGGCATGCCATAGGATCTTCATGACACCAGGAAAATGTGCCCTCAACCTAGGCATTAGGCACAACTTGCATTTAAAGATTTGATGATTCACAGGATTCTACAATTCACACAAAGTATCGCATTTCACTATGTTCTTCATCGAAATGAAAGCTGAGATATTCATTGTTGAGAGTCATGGTTGGGATCATGAACCCCGATTGATCATCACAACAACATGGCAAAGTTCATCACATCCTTGGTGCCACTTACACCCTTTCATTAGGGAAAGAGAAGCAAGTGGCACCCGAGGGATGTGACCAGCATCAAATTTTGGAAAAGGGAGGTGACCACCCTCCAAATGATAACCCTGCTATACAACCATGGATGGGTGGGATGAGAACCTGCGAAGCACCAATACCACAGCTATTTGGCACAATGCCCCCGACTGCCCCGCATTTTCCCAAAGTAATGACATACCCTATAACCTAGAGGCCGAGGGTAACCATTCACCTAGAACATGTATGATGAGAGAAGAGAACTACATCTAGCCATCGTATCTTATCCCCTCCCTCTCATGTGTCCCTCTGTTCATGGAACCAGATGGTTGGGAAAAAAAGAGTGGCCCTTGTATGTCCCCCTTGCATCCATCCTTGTATTTTTAAAGTTGTTTGTGACACGCTCACCTACCACAAACATAGAGCTCAAGAATTACCATGATTTCCTCACGAAGGCGTAGAAGCTCTGTTCATGGGTTACCACTCCAGAAATGAACATCTCCCCACCTATCCTTGATGGATGACAGCAACCATGGTCAACACATCCTCCATCAAGAGGAAACCTAATCCCCCTCCTTCAAATGCCCTAGATTGATCCCCTTTTTCTTTCTCCCCTAAAATCTACCTGGGCAATGACATGCCCTTCAGGGCATCGATCCATCAAACATGAGGGATAATTCAGATGCAACATCTCGCACCCCTACCAAGCGCATGCTCTCCTCAAGAGCATTGCACGAAGTCCCATCTTAGCATGGCACCATCGTCGTGGATGCCCCCCTACATGAGGTTCCCCAAGTGTTCTTCGTCCCTACAATGGAAACACATGACCATAACCAACAAGACAAAAGCATGTGCACATCAATGATCCTACCATAGGTTCACCTATAGTAACCTTGTTATGACTTCTCCTTCCTCTAAATGATAAGGTTCAATGAGCTTCTCATGAAGTTGATGATGGCGAAACCATCATTGTCAATGTAATCTGAACATTTCACTGGATTGTTCAATCGGTAGGACTAACTGGTGGTGTATACAAAGGGCAGGGACGTAGTCAATGCAAGTTGATGACTCATGCTTACTATGAATTTCTTGTTCAAGATCGATAATTGAAAAGATCTATCCCCATCACAATGCATTTTCAAAAGATTTCTTCATCCTCTCAAACTAGAAAAAGAAGCTCGATGAATGCATTAGTGTAGTGCACATGCTGCCTAGAACATATAAGGGAATCATAGACTTGTTATTCCCTTAAACTTCCATGGACTGAGTGGTCATAGTCCCTCTAAGAATTTTTCCATGAAGGAAATACCTTCACATAGCTAGTTAGTAGGCTGAGGTCTTGTTCTTTGATGGAATTAACTAGACAAATGACTCCACCAACTATGAATGGCCATGCACCACCACCCATAAAATCAAGAAAGAGCTCTCAATCTGTCAATCCTTACTATGTTTAGACCTAGTATGTTTCCTTGTGTTGAGTCAAATTAAGGCATATTCTCCACTCCTAGTGGTGCCCTTCCATCAATTCCTTTAAGTTTCACCCTTGCGACCATACTTCCCTTCGAACCCAAACACTCTGATTTCTCAGAAGGTGCCGATGGAGTCCTTAAAGCAACATCCGCTGATCCCTGGTTAGCATTATTTATGGTTGATACTAGTATGGTATTTGATCATCTTCAAGCCCCCAAATTTCATTCTTTATTAATGAAAATATACTTGGAAAATGCTTTCATAGTAGTTCATCTTTCATAAATCCAAGAATTTCACCTCTGACAATGAAATATGAATCCCCCCGATAGTCCCTATTAATCATTACTTTGATCCCAAAGGACAACATAATAGGATCAAAATCCTATCATGTTATTCCATGCTAATGTATTTAGAGCATAGGCTTTCTTTGAGCACTCTAGTTTTTTCAAAGTAATAGCATTAGAGCCGCAACCTAGCCAATTAAGGCTAAGACCACATCGTTGAGAGAAGGAATGGAGAAGTCGATGCACACTAGATCAGTGGACCAACTACCCCATCCTAAGATCCAACTATGAGATTTTTAACTACAACAACTTAAATATATGCTATTGGAGCTGGAATTACCATGGCTACTAGCACCAGACTTGCCCTCCAATGGATCCTCATTAAGGGATTTAAATTATACTCATTCCAATTGCTAGAATCAATGAGCCCAGTATTGTTATTTATTGTCACTACCTACCCATGTCAAGATTGGGTAATTTGCACGCCTGATACCTTCCTTGGATGTGGTAGCCATTTCATAGGCTTCCTCTATAGAATCAAACCCTAATTCCCCATTACCCATCACAATCATGGTAGGCCTCTATCCTGGCATCAAAATTTGATAGGGAAGAAATTTTAATGAAATTTCACTGACACAAGGGTTGTGTGATCCTTCCAATTACCATGATTTATCAAGTAAACGAGAAAGCTTACATTTGCCTTTTATCTAATAAATGCATCCCCTCCAAGAGTTAGGGTTTGTTGCACATATTAGTTCTATAATTACTATGGTCATCTAGGTAGTAAGATACCATAAAAGAAACTATAACTAATTTAATGAGCCATCCACAATTTCACTATTTAAAGTAGTTCATACTTAGACATGCATGGCTTTATCTTTGAGACAAGCATATGACTACTGGCAGGATCAACTAGGTAATGCCATGGGCACTTGTATGGTGGGCATCGTCATCCTTCCTTACCTGAAAGGCATGAACAACCCTCCACACACCAATTTTTCATATCATCTTTTGCGGGCATTGTTCCTCAGTTTGTGCAATCACATGCCCAAGAAATGCAACACTACAATAGGTGACAAACATAGCCTTGCTCTCAACCATGGACATGTGACTGCCGAGGGAGTCACACAAGCACATAGTTTACTACCCGCACCATCTAGCATTCATGCAAACACCAAACATCAAGGTACACCTATGGGTTTTGACATCCCTGGTAGGATAATTGGACCCAAGAGTTCTTCCTCAAATGTGCTTCTCCATGAGAACAAAGTTCCATGTAGGAAGTAGCACATGTTGCATAGAAAAAGGCCACCTCAAAGAACCCATTGAAGAATGAGGCATGTGAATGTGCATGAAGGACAAGAGAACCTAAGTCTTCTTGGTTTCCGAGCACGTGCATGTGAATTCGCATCTACCACCCATGCACTATTGAGCGGTTAAATTTGTGATCAGGGAAAGGAAACATGCACCCAACGCTACCCTGTGGGGGTGTTAGGATGCTCTGCTACCTCAACCATACCAAATCGATGTAGCCATTTGCACGTGCTTAACCACTATTGCATCCTACAAAATAGGAGATGCATCTGAGCAATGAAAAACCCATTGTGAACTGACACCGAAGGCATTTTTCACCTCACAACATAAGCCATGTGTTGTCAAAAGGTACATGCAACCATCATCAACATTATGAATGCAAAATGAAAATTGGTCATGGGAAGCCCTTTGAAATTTCATTCTCCTTAGGGGCCAAAACATTTCCATCCTCACTATCCAACCATAAAGGTAAGGGATGCATTCCAGCAATGCAACCACTATAAAACAATGCTCAAAATGTGATTCCAATCTAATCTCAATGCAAAAAGATGGAACATGTGCCATACCGAGGAACATCCAACTATCTTCACATTATGAATGCCAAATGAAGATCAGCCAAAAGCACCACTTCAAAATCCCATTCTTCTCAAGGGTGAAGATGTTTCCATCCTCTCTCTATTCAAGCATCAAGGTGAGGAATGCATCCTAGTAATGCAACCACTCTAAACCAATGCTTAGAACATGGTTCAAATCTCATCTTAACACAAAAATATGGAACATGTGCCATACCTAGTAACATGTAACTATCATCGCATTATGAATGACAAACAAAGATTGGTTATACGGACCTCTCTTTGAAATTGCATTCTCCTCGAGGGCAAGGATGTTTTCATCCTCTCTCTATTCAAGCATCAGGTTCAGGGATGTGTCCCAGCAATGCAACCACTCTGAATTAATGCTCAAAACATGGTTCAAATCTCATGTCAATGCAATAAGAGGAAACACATGCCATCTCGAGGAACATGCAACTATCGTCACATTCTGAATGCCAAATGAAGACCAACCATAGAAAACACTTAAAAATTGCATTCTCTTGAAGGGAGAGAACATTTCCATCCTCTCTCTATCCAACCATTAGGATGGGGGATGCATCCCAAAAATGCAATGACTATGAACCATCACTCAAAATGTTGTCCAAATCTTCATCTCATCTCAACGCAACAATAGAAAACATATGTCATCTTGGGGAACATGACACTATTTTCACATTATGAATGAAAAATGAAGATTGACCATAGGGACCTCTCTTTGAAATTGCATTCTCCTCGATGGTGAGGATGTTTCCATCCTCTCTCTATCTAATCACCATGGTGGGGGATGCATCCAAGAAACATAGCCACTATAAAGAAATGACAATTAGTGACAAGATAGAGAAAGACTACACTCAATGATACCCCATGGGGGCATCGAGATGCTCTGCTACCTCAACCACAAAAAAAACAACGCAACCATATACATGAAATTATCAGATATCATTTGTAGATAGGATCTTTCAATCCCGTAGAAGCATCAGTGGTGGCTCCAATCTTGCAAAATTTGCAACAATCACACCCAAGGATAAAGAAATGGGCCTCATAGGATGAAGGATTCCAGATACCCAAATTCGTCATTAAGATATTGCACAACCAAAAATTCCTTTATGAGTCAAGCAGCCAAAATAATGAATCTTCAAGGAATGAGCCCTAAACATCTATTCAACTTCTCCTGACCCTTGAAGAACTTACCGCCAAGGATGAGCATATGCTCAAACTTGATAAGTTACTCAAAGGGAAGGGACAATGTAAGTCATTGAATCCACAAAAGCTTATTTTCAAGATGCTACCATCAAGAAATGGTCAACTGAATATTAGAACCCACAATCTGCAATGAATAGCGAGGCACCCACAAGTGCATGGAGAACAAGAGAAACTATGTCTTCTTTGTTCCTTAGCTCATGCAAGTGAACTCACCACTACCACCCATGCACTACTAAGTAATCAGATCAATGATAAAGAAGAGAAAAAATGCACCAAACACTACTCCGTGGATGTGTCGAGATGCTCTGCTACCTCAACCGCACCAAATCAATGCAACCATTTGCACAAAATCAACCGATATCATTTTCGGAGGAGATCTTTCAATCCTATAGAGCCATCAGTGGTGACTTCAATCTCACAAAATCCACAATAATCACAACCAAGCATAAACAAACAAGCCTCATAGAATGTAGGCTTCCAAATACCCGAATTTTCCATTAAGTGACCACACAACCAAAAACTCCTTTGTGAAAGCTAGAGACAGAGTGTTGCATAACCAAAACAAGGGATTTTCGAGACATAAGCCTTAAACATCCATTCAACTACTCCTAAACCTTGGAAAAATTGCTGCCAAGTTTGAGAATTATGCTCAAACTTGACAAGTTACTCCAACGAAAGGCACAATGTAAGTCCTTGAATCCACAAAAGCTTATTTTTGAGACAAAATGACCATGAAATGGTCACCCTGATATCAGAACACATGATTTGCAATGAACAACAAGGCACCCACAAGCACATGGAGAACAAGAGAGTGTACATGCTCTTTGTTCCTTGAAACATCCAAGTGAACTTGCCACTACCACCCATGCACTACTAAGTAATTGAATTGGTGATAAGGCAGAGAGAGCATGCACTTGACACTACCTCATGGGGACGTCAAGACTCTCTGCTACCTCAACCACACCAAATCAATGCACCAGTTTGCACAAAAGCATATGATATCATTTTTAGAGGGGATCTTTCAATCCCATACAGCCATCAGTGGTGGCTCCAAACTCAGAAAATCCAAAAATATCACACCAAGAGGAGATCTTTCAATCCCATAGAGCCATCAATGGTCACTCTAATCTCACAACATCCAGAAGACAATCACACCTAGGGATAAAGAAATATTCCTCATAGGATGTAGGCTTCCAAATTCCCAGATTCAGGGTTAAGTGACTGCACAACCAAAGAATCCTTCATGAAACCCAGAGACAGGGTGTCGTGTAGCCAAAATAAGTGATTTTTGACACATGAGCCTCAAACATCCATCTTACTACTTCTAACCCTTGGAGAACTTACTAAAAAGCATGAGCATGCTCTTAAACTCAACAAGTTACTTCAAAGGAAGGCACAACATAAGTCTTTGAATCCATGAAATTTTATTTTCAAGATGGTACAACCATGAAATGGTCACCCAAATAATAAAATCCACAATCCACAATGAAAAGTAAGGCACCTGAAACTGCATGAAGAGCAAGAGAGACTAATTCCTCTTCGTTTCTCAGGTTGTGCAAGTGAACTTGCCACTACCACCCATGTGCTACTAAGCAATCAAATCAGTGATAAGGTATAAAGAGAATGCACCTGAAGAAACAAGCCTTGTAGGATGCTGGCTTCCAAACACTTGAATTCACTGTTAAGTGACTACACAACTAAAAACTCCTTCGTGAAACTTAGAGACAGAGAGTCGCACAGACAAAATAAGGGATTTTTGAGACATGAGCCTCATGTATCCATCCAACTGCTCCTAACCCTTGGAGAACTTATAGATGAGGATGAGCATGTGTTCAAACTTGACAAGTTACTCCAAGGGAAGGCACAACATAAGTCTTTGAATCTATGAAAGATTATTTTTGAGATGGTAGGACCACAAAATGATCACTGTCATATTAGAAAACCCAATCCAAACTGAATAGTGAGGCACCCACAAGTGCATGAAGAACAGGCGAGTGTACACCCTCTTCATTCCTAGGCAAGTACAAGTCAACTAACCACTACCACCCATGAACTACTAAGAGATCGAATTGGTGATAAGGTAAAGAGAGCATGCACTTGATGCTACACTATGGGGGCATCTAGATGCTCTGCTACCTCAACCACACCAAATCAATGCAACCATTCACATGAAATTATATTATATCATTTTCAGAGAGGATCTTTCAATCTTGTAGAGCCATCAATGGTGGCTCCAATCGTGCAACATCTTGAATAATTACACCCAGGGATAAAGAAATAGGCCTCATAGGATGTAGGCTTCCACATACATGAATTCAGCATTAAGTGACTACACAACCAAAAACTCCATCATGAAACCCAAAGATAGAGTGTCATACAGCCAAAATAAGGGATTTTTAAGACATGAGCCTCAAAAATCTATCCAACTACTCCTAACCCTTGGAGAACTTACTACTGAGGATGAGCATGCTCTCAAACTCAACAAGTTACTCCAAAATAAGGCACAACATAAGTCTTTGAATACACAAAAGCTTATTTTCAAGATGGTATGATGAAAAAATGGTCACCCAAATATCAAAACCTAAGATCAACAAAGAATAATGAATCACTTGCAAGTGCATGGAGAATAAGAGAGAATACATTTTCTTTGTCCCTTGGCTCATGTAAGAGAACTCGCCACTACCATCCATGCACTACTAAGCAATCAAATTAGTGATAAGGTAGAGAGAGCATGCACTTGATGCTACCCCATGGGGGTGTTGAGATGATCTGCTACCTCAACTACAACAAATCAATGCAACCATTCACACTACATTAACCAATGTCATTTTCAGACAGGATGTTTCATTCCCGTAGTGCCACTAGTAGTGGCTCCAATCTTGCAACATCTGCAATAATCACACCCAAGGATAACGAAATAGGACTCATAGGATGTAATATTCCAAATGCCCAAGTTTGGTGTTAAGTGATCACACAACTGAAAACTCCTTCATGAAACCCAGAGACAAAGTGTTGCATAGCCAAAACAACAAATTTCGAGACATCAGCCTGAAACATCCGTCCGACTACTCCTAACCCTTGGAGAACTTACTACCTAGTATGAGCATGCTCTCAAACTTGACAATTTATTCCAAAGGAAGGCATAATGTAAGTATTTGAATCCATGAAAGCTTATTTTTGAGATTGTACGATTATGCAATGGTCACCAAAATAATAGAATACACAATCTGCAATGAACAACGAGGCACTTGCAAATGCATGGAGAAGAAGAGAGACTACATCCTCTTCATTTCTTGACTTGTTTGAGTAAACTTACCACTACCACCCATGTGCTACTAAGTAATTGAATCGATGATAAGGTAGAGAGAGCATGCACTTGATGCTACCCTGCAGGGCATGTTGAGATGCTCTACTACCTTAACCACATCAAATTAATGCAACGGTTCACACGAAATAAACCAATATCATTTGCAAAGGGGATCTTTTAATCCCGTAGTGCCATCAGTAGTGGCTCAAATCTTGCAACATTTTCAACAATCACACCCAATTGCAAAGAAATAGGCCCCATAGGATGTAAGCTTCTATGTACCCAAATTCAGTGTTAAGTGATCGCACAACTAAAAATTCCTTCATGAAACCTAGAGATAGAGTGTCGTACAACCAAAACAACATATTTTCAAGACATGAACCTGAAACATCCATGTAACTACTCCCAACCCTTAGAGAACTTACTACTAAGGATGAGCATGTGCTTAAACTTAGCAAGTTACTCCAAGGAAAGGTACAACATAAGTGTTTGAATCCACAAAAGCTTATTTTTAAGAGTGTATGACCAGGAAATGGTCACCAGAATATCAGAACCCATGATCCGCAATGAATAGTGAGGCATCCACAAGTGCATGAATAATAAGAGAGCGTACACCCTCTTCATTCCTGGGTATGTCCAAGTTTACTCACAACTACCACCCATGCGCTTCTAAGCGATTGACTTGGTGATAAGGCAAAGGAAGCATGCACCTGATGCTACCCCATGGGGGTGTCAAGATGATCTGCTACATCAATGGCAACAAATCAATGCAACTATTTGCAAAAAATCATTTAATATCATTTTTAGATAGGATCTTTCAATCCTATAGAGCCATCAGTATTGACACCCCATCCACTTGACGTGTTCATCTCAAGAACGAGCTCTTAAAACATGTGTAAGAATGTTTAGGATAGACATAACGCAAGATAGCCAAAATCACTTCTTTGGTATCCTAGGATTCCTGGGCAACCAAGCCCATGAAACATGCCTGCAACCTTCCAAGCCTTTTATCTCAAATTGTAAATGAGTACACCACCTTCTCTGAGGCTATCCTTCTTCACAACAAGGCTCATGAGTCACGAACATGAACAATGAGGCCATGATATCATGGGTAGGGCAACACATCTGTGGGGGAGAAACCCATGTATCACTCTATCACTATGATCAATCATCAACTATACCTCCCCTTATATATGTTGATTGGATCAATTTCAGCCATACCATCATGCATCCTTATAAATTTGATCATGAAGGACTGGCTTAAGGAGTGCACTCTTAGGGAGAGCGCTCTCATGTGCGTAGCCCAAGGCACTCATAGGGAGGATGCTCTTAAGGAGAGCACTCTCTAAAAGGCTGCTCTAACGAAGGGCACTCTCATGAAGAATGCTCTTAAGGAGGGTGTCATCAAGGAGACCACTCTTAGGCAGGGCATTCTCAAGGAGGGCACTCTTAGGAAGGGTGCTCTACGATAGAACACTCTCAACAATGACGTTCTTGAGAAGAACACTCACATGAGGGCGTAAGGTGCTCTCATGGAGGACACTCTCAACAAGAACACTCTCGTGGAGGTAGCTTTAACGTAGAACACTCTCAGGGAGAATGCTCTCAAGGAGGGAACTCTCATGGATAATGCTCTTAAGAAAGAAGCTATCAAGGATGGCATTCTTAGGGAGATAGCTCTCATGGAGGGTGTTCTTAGGGAGGGCACTCTTAGGAAGGGAACTCTTCAAAAGAATGCTCTCAACAAGGGTGCTCTCGAGAAGAACACTCTCACATGCATAATGCAAGGTGCCCTTATGTATAATGCTTTCATAGAGGGCACTCTCAAGGAGAACTCTCTCACGGAGGCCACTCTAATAGAGGCCGCTCTTAGGGAGAATGCTCTCAGGAAGGGTGCTCTCAAGGAGGGCACTTTTTGATAGAATGCTCTCAATGAGGGTGCTCCAAGGGGCATGCTCCTGATGAGGGTCCTCTCAAGAAGAATTCTCTTTAGAAGGATGCTCTAACGAAGGGTGATCTCAAGGAGAACACTCTCAGGGAGGGTGTTCCCAGCGAGACTAATCTCAAGGAGGATGTTCTAATGCAGGACACTCTCCAAGAGAATGCTCTCAATAAGGGTGCTCTCAAGGAAAACAATCTTACATGCATAATGCAAGGTGCTCCTAGGGAGAATTATCTAAGAGAGGTATCTTTGAGGGAGAGCACTCTTTGGGAATTTTCCCTTCGATAGGGAGCTCTCAACAAGGGTGCTCTTAAGGAGAACACTCTCACATGCATAGTGCAAGGTGAAAGGCACTCTCAAGGAGAATGCTCTCCAAAAGGCTACTCTAATAGAGGGAACTCTTAGTGAGAGTTCTCTCATGAAGAACATTCTTAAGGAGGATGCTTTCAAGGAGGGCATCCTCAAGGAGACTACTCTCAAGGAGTGCATTCTTAGGGAGAGCACTCTTAGGAAGGGTGTTCTCTAAAAGAACACTCTCAATGAGGGCACTCTCAAGGTAAACACTCTCACGTGCATAATGCAAGGTACTCTCATGAACAATGCTCTCATGGAGGGTGCTCTAAGGAAGAATGCTCTCAAGGAGATTGCTCTAACGGAGGCCACTCTCAGGAAGAACACTCTCAAGGAGATCACTCTCAAGGAGGGCCCTCTTTGACAAAATTCTCTTAACGAGGGTGCTCTAGGGAGAATGCTCCCAATGAGGGCCCTCTCAAAGAGAAAACTCTTCAAAAGGCCACTCTAATGGAGGGCGTTCTTAAGGAGAACACTCTCGGGGAGGGCGATCTCATGTATAATACTCTTAAGGAGGACACTCTCAAGGAGGGCATCCCCAGGGAGACTGAACTCAAGGAGGGCATTCTAATGGAGGTAGCTTTCCAAGATAATAATCTCAACAAAGGTACTATCAAGGGGAACACTCTCATGTGTGTAACACAAGGTGCTCTTAGGGAGAATGCTTTGATGGAGGTTGCTCTAAGCGAGAGTGCTCTTTTGAAGGGCATCCTCCAAGAGGAAGCTCTCAACGAGGGTGCTCTCAAGGAGAACACTCTCACGTGCATAGTGCAAGGCACTCTTAGGGAAGGTGCTCTCAAGAAAATTCTCTTTGAAGTGCCAGTCTAAGAGAGGAAGCTCTCAAGGAGAATGCTCTTCGGGAGGCTGATCTCACAGAGAATGTTCTTAAGAAGGACACTCTTGAGGAGGGC
This sequence comes from Gnetum montanum, assembly GCA_015680685.1. Taxonomy (NCBI): domain Eukaryota; kingdom Viridiplantae; phylum Streptophyta; class Gnetopsida; order Gnetales; family Gnetaceae; genus Gnetum; species Gnetum montanum. The sequence continues at coordinate 329,456 of MNCI01024940.1, forward strand.
ATCCTTAGTGATACCACTTCGAAGGAGGCTTTTCTCAGGGAGGGTACTCTTAGGAAGGGCATTCTCCAATAGAACTCTCTCAATGAGGATTTTCTGAAAGTAAAAAATCTCACATGTGTAACGCAAGGTGCTCTCATGGACAATGCTCTCATGGAGGGTTCTTGTAAGGAGAATGCTCTTGCAGAGGCTGTTCTAATGGAGGCTGCTCTTAGGGAGGGCACTCTCAAGGAGGGCACTCTTCAAAAAAATGCTCTCAATGAGTGTGCTCTATGGAGAATGCTTCCAATGAGGGTACTCTCAAAGATAACTCTCTTTGAAAGCCTGCTCTAATAGATGACACTCTCAAGAAGAATGCTCTCGTGAAGGGCGATCTCATGGAGAACACTCTTAAGGAGGATGCTCTTAAGAAGGGTGTCCCCAGGGAGACCACTCTCAAGGAGAGTACTATCCAAGAGAATGCTCTCAAAAAGGGTGCTCTCAAGGAGAGCACTCTCACATGCATAATGCAAGGTGCTCTTAGGGAGAACACTCTAAGGGAGGTTACTCTGAGAAAGAGTGCTCTCCGTGAGGGAATCCTCTGAGAGGAAGCTCTCAATGAGGGTGATCTCGAGCAGAACACTCTCATGTGCATAGCACAAGGTACTGTTAAGGAGAATTATCTTCAAAATTCCACTCTAAGGGAGGAAGATATCAAGGAGAACACTCCCAAGGAGGGTGCTCCTGGGGAGGGTGATCTCACAGAGAACGTTCTTAAGGAGGACGCTCTCAAGGAAGGCATCCTTAGGGAGACTGCTCTTAAGGAGGGAATTCTTAGGGAGGGCACTCTTAGGAAGAGTGATGTCCAAAAGAATGCTCTCAATGAGGGTGCTCTTGAGCTAAACACTCTCACATGTGTAACACAAGGTGCTCTCATGGACAAAGCTTCCATGTAGAGCTTTCTCAAGGAAACACTCTTGTGGATGCCACTCTTAGGAAGAATGCTCTTGGGGAGAGCACTTTCAATGAGGGAGCTCCAGGGAGAATGTTGTTGGTAAGGGTGCTCTCAAAGAGAATGTTGTTTATAAGGCCACTCTAATGAAGGGTGCTCTCATGGAGGGTACTCTCATGGAGAATGCTCTTAAGGAGGACATTCTCAAGGAGGGCATCCCTAGGGAGACCACTCTCAAGGAGGGAATTCTAATGGAGGGTGCTCTTCAAGAGAACACTCTCAACAAGGGTGCTCTTAAGAAGAAAACTATCATGTGCATAACACAAGGTTCTCTCAAGGAGAACACTCTTATGTGCATAACACAAGGTTCTCTCAAGGAGAATGATCTAAGATAGGTTGCTCTGAGGGAGAGTGCTCTCTATTAGGGCATCCTTCGAGGAGGAGCTCTCAACAAGGGCACTCTCAAGAAGAACACTCTCACGTGCATAGCACAAGATGCTCTTGGGGAAGGCACTCTCAAGTAGAACAATCTTTGAAAGGCTGCTCTAATGGAAGAGGCTCTCAAGGAGAACACTCTCAAGGAGGGAGCTCTCATAAAGAACACTCTTAAGAAGAATGCTCTTAAGGAGGGTGTCCTTAAGGAGACCACTCTTATAGAGGGTATTCTAAAGGAAGAAACTCTTAGGAAGGGTGCTCTCTGATAGAACACTCTGAATGAGGATGCTCTTGAGGAGAACACTCACACAAGGGTGCACAGTGCTTTCATTGAGGGCACTCTCAAGGAGGTAGATCTAATGTTGAAAGCTCTTAGGGAGAACACTTTTAGGGAGGTCACTCCCATGGAGAATGATCTTAATGAGGATGCTATCAAGGATGGTATGCTCAAGGAGATAGCTCTCAAGGAGGACACTCTTAGGAAGGGCACTCTCCAAAAGAACACTTAGAATGAGGGTGCTCTCAAGGTGAACACTCTCACATGCGCAACGTAAGGTGCTCTCATTGACAACACTCTCATAGAAGGCACTCTCAAGGAGAATGCTCTTGTGGAGGCTACTCTAATGGAGGTCACTCTTAGGGAGAATGCTATAAGAAAAGGGTGATCTCAAGGAGGGCACTCTTCGATAGAATGCTCTCAATGAAGGCACTCTAGGGAGAATGCTCCTAGTTACGGCCCTCTCAAAGAGAATGCTCTTCGAAAGGCCACTCTCGAGGATGACGCTCTTAAGGAGAATACTCTCAAGAAGTGTGTCCCCAGTTAGATCGATCTCAAGGAGAGCACTCTCCAAGAGAACACTCTCAACAAGGGTGCTCTCGAGGAGAACAATCTTATGTTTGTAATGCAAGGTGCTCTCAAAGAGAACACTCTAAGGGAGGTTTCTCTAAGAGATAATGCTCTCTTGGAGGGCACCCTCTAAGAGGGAGCTCTTAACAAGGGAACTCTCTAGGAAAACACTCTTATGTGCATAGTGCAAGGCACTCTCAAGGAGAAAACTCTCCAAAATGCCGCTCTAATGGAGGAAGCTCTTAAGAAAAATGCTCTCAAGGAGGGTGCTTTCATGGAGGATGATGTCATAGAAAATGTTCTTAATAAGGATGCTCTCAAGGAGGGCATCCTTAGGGAGATCACTCTCAAGGAGGGCACTTTCCAAGAGAATGCTCTCAAGGAGAACACTCTCATGTGTGTAACACAAGGTGCTCTCAAGGAGAATGCTCTAAGAGAGGTCACTCTAAGGAAGAGTGCTCTCCATGAGGGCACCCTCCAAGAGGGAGCTCTCAATGAGGGTGCTCTTGAGGAGAACACTCTCATGTGCATATCTTAAGGTGCTCTTGAGGAAGGCACTCTCAAGGAAAATAATCTCCAAAAGGCTACTCTAATGGAGGATACTCTCAAGGAGAATGCTCTTAGGGAGGGCACTCTTAGGGAGGGTGCTCTCATTGAGAATTCTTTTAAAGAGGATGCTCTTGAGGGGGGCATCCTCAGGGACATTGCTCTTAGGGAGGGTGTTCTCAAGGAGGGCACTCTTAGGAAGGGTGCTCTCCAACAGAATTCTCTCAATGAGGACACTCTCAAGGATAACACTCACATGAGGGTGCAAGTTGCTCTTATGGAGGGTGCTCTCAAGGATAACGATTTCAAGGAAAATGCTCTCGCGGAGGTAGATCTAATGTAAGAAGATCATAGGGAGAATGCTCTTAAGGAGGATTCTATCGAAGATGGCATCCTCAGGGAGATAGATCTGAGGAAGGACATTCTCAGGGATGACACTCTTACGAAGGACACTTTCCAAAAGAATGTTCTCAATGAGGGTGCTCTTGAGGTGAACACTCTCATGTGCGTAATGCAAGGTGCTCTCATGGATAATGCTTTCATGGAGGACACTCAAGGAGAACATTCTCGTGGAGGCTACTTTAATAGAGGGTGCTCTTAGGGAGAATGCACTTGGGAAGAGCACTCTTTGAAAAAAATGCTCTTAATGAGGGTGCTCTAGGGAGAATGCTCTTGATGAGGGCCCTCTCAAAGAGAATGCTCTTCGGAAGGCTACTCTAATGGAGTGCGCTCTCAAGGAGAATGCTCTTGGGAAGGGCATCCCCAGAGAGACCAATCTCTAGGAGGGCATTCTAATTGAGGGTGCTCTCCAAGAGAGTGCTCTCAATAAGGGCACTCTCAAGGAGAACACTCTCATGTGCATAACATAAGGTGAGGGCACTCTTAGGAAGGATGCTTTCTGAAAGAATGCTCTCAATGAGGGCACTCTCAAGGTGAACACTCTCACATGTGTAATGCAAGGTACTCTCATAGATAATGCTCTCATGAAGAGTGCTCTTAAGGAGAATGCTCTCATGGAGGGTGCTCTCAAGGAGGGTGCTCTAAAGGAGGGTGCTCTTTGACAAAATAATATCAATGAGGGTGCTCCAGGGAGAACGCTCATAGTGAGGACCCTCTTAAAGAGAAAACTCTTCAGAAGGCCACTCTAACGAAGGGTGATCTCCAAGAGAATGCTCTCGGGGAGGGCAATCTCACGTAGAAAACTCTTAAAGAGAACACTCTCAAGGAGGGCATCCCTAGGGGGACTGATCTCAAGGAGAACATTCTAATGGAGGTAGCTCTCCAAGAGAATAATATCAACAAGGATTCTCTCTAGGAGAACACTCTCATATGAAAAACACAAAGTGCTCTCGCAGAGAACACTCTAAGGGAGTTCGCTCTGAGGGAGAGCACTCTTTGTGAGGGTGCCCTACGAGAGGGAGCTCTCAACAAGGGTTCTCTTAAGGAGAATACTCTCATGTGCATAGTGAAAGCTACTCTTGGGGTAGGCACTCTCAAGGCGAAAAATCTCTAAAAGGCCACTCTAATTGAGAAGGCTCTCAAGGAGAATGCTCTAAGGGAGGGCACTCTCATAAAGAACACTCTTAAGGAGGATGCTATCGAGGAAGGCATCCTTAGGGAGACCACTCTAAATAAGGGAGCTCTTATGGTGAATGCTCTTAACGAGGACGTTCTTAAGGAGGCCATCCTAAAGGAGATCACTCTCAAGGAGGATGTTCTCAATACTTAGGAAGGTTGCTCTCTAATAGAATTTTCTCAATGAGGATGCTCTCGAGAAGAACACTCACACGAAGGTGCAAGGTTCTCTCATGGGGGGCTCTCTCAAGGAGAACACCTTCATAGCGGTAAATCTAACATAGAAAGCTCTCAAGAAGAATAATCTTAAGGAGGGCACTCTCATGGATAATGCTCTTAAGAAAGACACTATCAAGGATGGCATCCTCAAAGATATCGCTCTCAAGGAGGGTGTTCTAAGGGAGCGCACTCTTAGGAAAGGCACTCTCCAAAAGATTGCTCTCAACAAGGGCAGTCTTGAAAAACACTCGCACAAGTGTAACATTAGGTGCTCTCATGGATAATGCTATCAAGGAGAACACTCTCGTAGAGGCTACTCTAATAGAGGCTGCTCTTAGGAAGAATGCTCTTGGGAAGGACACTTAATAGTAAGGCACTCTTCAACAGAATGCTCTTAACGAGGGTGCTCTAGGGAGAACACTCTCAATGAGAGCCCTCTCAAAGAGAACACTCTTCGAAAGGCTATTCTAACAGAGGGTGCTCTCATGGAGAATGCACTTAAGGAGGACTCTCTCAAGGAAGGCATCCTTAGCAAGATCAATCTCAAGGAGGGAGTTCTAATGGAGGATGCTCTCCAAGAGAACACTCTCAGCAAGGTCACTCTCAAGGAGAACACTCTCACATACATAATGCAAGGTGCTCTTAGGGAGAACGATTTGAGGAAGGTCTTAATGAGGAAGAGTGCTCTCTAGGAGGGCATCCTCCAAGAGGGAGTTCTCAACAAGGGTGCTCTCAAGGAGAACACTCTCTAAAAATTTGATCTAATGGAGGGAACTCTTAGGGATGGTGCTCTCATGGAGAACATTCTTAAGGAGGACACTCTCAAGGAGGGCATACTAAGGGAGATTGCTATCAGGGAGGGTGTTCTTAGGGAGGGAACTCTTAGGAAGGACACTCTACAAAAGAACTCTCTCAACGAGGGCACTCTCGAGGTGAATGCTCTCACATTTGTAATGTAAGATGCTCTCATGGAAAATTCTCTCATGGAGGGTACTCTTAAGGAGAACAATCTTGCAGATGCCACTCCAATGAAGGCTGCTCTTAGGGAGAACACTCTTGCGGAGGGTTCTCTCAAGGAGAGAACTCTTAGATAAAATGCTCTCAACCAGGGCACTCCAAGGGGAATGCTCTCAGTGAGGGCACTCTCAAATAGAACACTCTTTATAAGGAGATTCTAATAGAGGGCACTCTCAAGGAGAACATGAAGCACCATAAATTTTGGAACTCTCATGATTCAAAAATCCCAAAAATTTGGGCTAGTATCCCTACAAGCATGATGTCATGATGGACCATGTAGATGACATGGCACCTTGGAAGTCCTAACACCTGCAAAGCTACTTCGAAGCTTGCCTACCACCCTTTGTAGCATAGTCAACATGGCATCTAGTCACAAGGCTAGTTCGCATGAAAAAGGAACTAGGGGTAGATTGAATAGTCTAGCAAATTTTCTATCTCCCAGGCTCACAGGCTTGCTACACCCTCTAGCTTGCCTAGCTCGACAGTTGACTCAGCTGACGGTCTACCTAGGGACGATGCTAGGAGTTGCCAAAGATGTTTAGGATGAGTGAAATAGTTCAAAATTTTTTTTAACTATGAGACCTGTTATGCTATACTATGCTACACAATGTAGAAAGCTTTGAGAAGATTGACCAGGCATCAAAGATGTAGTTGACAATGACTTAGTCCTCTGGGATATCTACCCCACATCATCCTTGACGCATGAGCAACACGATGCAATAAAATGTGGTAAATTTTGTTAGAAATAATCTCAATTTAAGTGCTATGCTATGCTACACTATGCAACTTAGCACAGGATAGCTAGGGTGTACTCTGACAATTCTCCTATGGCTATAGATGGCTCTGATGGAGTAAGCATATTTGCCCATGCTTTAACCATTAAACAAGTTTGCTTTGCTACCACACCAGGACATAATTAACATTTTGATTACAAAGTAAGTTAGAACTAGAGTCAAATTGAATGCTACACTATGCTACGCTATGCAAATTAGAATAGTGTAGCAAGGTTAGAATGAACAAAGGTCTCCTGCCAAGTGGTTCCTAGCAAAGGGATTGCACTTGGCAACATTCAGACCTCCAAGACTACCTGTCCCACTTCGCCCCTTAGGCCCTAAGCAGAATTTCTCAACAAAGCATTGTAGATCGAGCACTCTCAAGGTGAACACTCTCACATGTGTAATGCAAGGTGCTCTTATGGAGGCTACTCTTAGGGAGGGTGCTCTAAAGGAGGGCACTCTTCGACAAAACAATCTCAATGAGGATGCTCTAAAGGAGGGCACTCTTCGAAAAAACAATCTCAATGAGGGTGCTCCAGGGAGAATGCTCCTAGTGAGGACCCTCTTAAAGACAATGATCTTTAGGAGGCCACTCTAACGAGGGGTGATCTCCAGGGAGGGAAATCTCACGTAAAACATGCTTAAAGAGAACGCTCTCAAGGAGGGCATCCCTAGGGGGATTGATCTCAAGGAGGAAATTCTAATGGAGGTAGCTCTCCAAGAGAACAATATCAACAAGGATTATCTCTAGGAGAACACTCTCATGTGCAAAACCCAATGTTCTCTCACAATGAACACTCTGAGGGAGGTCGCTCTAAGGGAGAGCACTCTTCGTGAGGGTTCCCTACAAGAGGGAGCTCTCAACAAGGGTGCTCTTAAGGAGAATACTATCATGTGCATAGTGAAAGATGCTCTTAGGGAAGGCACTCTCAAGGAGAAAAATATCTAAAAGGCCACTCTAATTGAGGAGGATCTCAAAGAGAATGCTCTAAGGGAGGGCACTCTCATAGAGAACACTCTTAAAGAGGACGCTGTCGAGGAAGGCATCCTTAGGGAGACCACTCTAACTAAGGGAGCTCTTATGGTGAATACTCTTAAGGAGGACATTCTTGAGGAGGTCATCCTTAGGGAGATCACTCTCAAGGAGGGTGTTCTCAAGGAGGGCATTCTTAGGAAGGGTGCTCTTCGACAGAATGCTCTCAAAGAGGATGCTCTCGAGGAGAACACTTACACGAGGGTGCAAGGTTCTCTCATGGGGGGCTCTCTCAAGGAGAACACCCTCACAAAGGTAAATCTAACATAGAAAGCTCTCAGGAAGAACAATATTAAGGAGGGAACTCTCATGGATAATGCTCTTAGTAAGGACACTATCAAGGATGGCATCCTCAAGGATACCGCTCTCAAGGAGGGTGTTCTCAGGGAGGCCACTCTCCAAAAGAATGCTCTCAACAAGGGAGGTCTTGAAAAACACTCACACATGTGTAAGGTAAGGTGCTCTCATGGATAATGCTCTCAAGGAGAACACTCTCATAGAGGCTACTCTAATAGATGCTGCTCTTAGGAAGAATGCTCTTGGGAAGAACACTTAACAGTAAGGCACTCTTCAACAGAATGCTCTTAATGAGGGTGCTCTAGGGAGAATGCTATCAGTGAGATCCCTCTCAAAGAGAACACTCTTTGAAAGGTCACTCTAACATAGGGTGCTCTCATGGAGAATACTGTTAAGGAGGACTCTCTCAAGGAAGGCATCCTTAGCAAGATTGATCTCAAGGAGGGAGTTCTAATGGAGGGTGCTCTCCAAGAGAACACTCTCAGCAAGGCCGCTCTCAAGGAGAACACTCACATACGTAATGTAAGGTGCTCTCAGGAAGAAAAATTTGAGGGAGGTCACAATGAGGGAGAGTGCTCTTTGGGAGGGCATCCTCCAAGAGGGAGTTCTCAATGAGGGTATTCTCAAGGAGAACACTCTTATGTGCATAGTGCAAGCCACTCTTGGGAAAGGTGCTCTCAAAGACAATGCTCTCTTAAAGGCTTATCTCATGGAGGGCACTCTTAGGGAGGGTGCTCTCATGAAGAACATTCTTAAGGAGGACACTCTCAAGCATGGCCTACTAAGAGAGATTGCTATCAGGGAGGGTGTTCTTAAAGAGGGCACTCTTAGGAATGACACTATACAAAAGAAATCGCCCAACGAGGGCACTCTCAAGGTGAATGCTCTCACATTTGTAATGCAAGATGCTCTCATGGACAATTATCTCATCGAGGGAACTCTTAAGAAGAACAATCTTGCAGATGCCACTCCAATGGAGGTTGCTCTCAGGGAGAAAACTCTTGGGGAGGGTGCTCTCAAGGAGAGAATTCTTAGACAAAATGCTCTTAACCAGGGCACTCCAAGGGGAAAGCTCTTAGTGAGGGCCCTCTGAAATAGAACACTCTTTAGAATGTAACTCTAATAGAGGGAACTCTCAATAAGAACATGAAGCACCATAAATTTTGGGACTCTCATAATTCAACAATCCCAAAAATTTGGGCTAGTATCCCTACAAGCATGATGTCATGATGAACCATGTAGATGACATGGCACCTTGGAAGTCCTAACACCTGCAAAGCTACTTCTGAGCCTACCTACCACCCTTTGTAGCATAGTCAACATGGCATTCAGTCACAAGGCCCGTTTTCATGAAAAGGACACTAGGGGTAGATTGAATAGTCTAGCAAATTTTCTATCTCCCAGGCTCACAGGCTTGCTACACCCTCTAGCTTGCCTAGCTCGATAGTTGATTCAGCTGATGGTCTACCCAAGGACCATGCTAGGAGTTTCCAAAGATGTTTAGGATGAGTGAAATAGTTTGACAAGTTTTTTAACTATGAGACTTGTTATTCTACGCTATGCTGCACAATGTAGCAGGCTTTGAGGAGATTGACTAGGCATCAAAGATGTAGTTGACAATGACTCAGTCCTCCGAGATATCTAGCCCACCTCATCCTTGATGCATGAGCAACACGATGCAATAAAATGTGGTAAATTTTGTTAGAAATCATCTTAATTTAAGTGCTACGCTATGCTACACTATGTAGCTTAGCACAGCGTAGCTAGCATGCACTTTGACAATTATCCTAATTATATGGCTCTAATGAAGTAAGCATATTTTCCCATGCTTCAACCATCAAACAAGTTTTCTTTGTTCCCACACCAAGACATAATTGACATTTTGATTACAAAGTAAGTCAGAATTTGAGCCAAATTGGATGCTACACTATGCTACGCTACGCAGAGTAGCATAGCGTAGTAGGGTCAAAATGAACAAAGGTCTCCTGCCAAGTGGTTCCTAGCAAAGGGATTGCACTTGGCCATATTTAGACCTCCAAGACTACCTATCCACTTTTCCCCTTGGGCCCTAAGCATAATTTCTCGACAAAGCATTGTAGATAGAATAAGAATTCATGTCACATTGGTTGCTACGCCGTGCTATGCTACACAACGTAGCATAGCGTAGCAAGGACAGAAAGCAAAAAAGTGTCCCAATGAATTTTTAGCATAAAAGATAGGGTTGCAATTGCTTGCATAGCTAGGCCTCAGATAGCTATTTTCAGCTCTCAGGGAAGGTTCCTCTCAAACTGATGGCTATGCTACGCTACACAACATAGCGTAGCGTAGCATGCAAGTGTTTACATTGCGCCCATAGACTAGGCAGCATAAGTAGTGTAACACTTGCATGAAAGCATTAGGATGTCTTCAATTAGCTCTAGAACTTATTAGCAATAGTCACTCCCATCCCGACATCTCTTCAATGGAAAAATTAGCAAGTTTTCCTTGTTTTACACCCCCTGATTATCCCCAAGGTTGTCCCTATGCTTGACCCTACTCACAAGAGCAAGGAAGACGTAGTCCTGGAGCATAAGCTCCACCTTGCTTGGAATTTTTTGTAACAAACATAGTAGTTCATTGGATTTTGGCACATGCAACTTGAATGATATGGTCATGGCATAGCAAGTTTCACATTCAGCATTATACAGCAACATGGCATGGTCATGTTTATACTCTATGGGATCTAAGACATGTGGCATCCAAACCATGTTTCTCTCCCACCCTTGGCTCTATAAATACCCTAGAGAACAATGTTCAAAGGGTTGGCTTTTGGGAATTATCTCTCCAGTGGTTGGCTTTTGGTTGGCTCTTGGCATTCTTAGCTTTTGGACTAGGCTTCCTTGTAATTAGCATTTTGGCATTTTTCCTTTCTGGTGATTCTCTTTGGCAAGGAGAATGCAAGCATAGAGTTATTGTTAGCAAGTTGTTGATAGCAGTCTAAGGAGTCATGACCATATTACTTTTTTGTAAGTTGTGCCTGTCCACAATGCACCTTAGTCATGCACATTCTCCATGACCATATCACTTTTTTGTAAGTGGTGTAGACTGGTCACCATGACAGTTCCTCTAGAACCCTGTAGGATGAAAACCTCTGAGTGCTTACTATACCACATTCACTTTATTGACTATGCTATGCTACCTGCGTCTCATGTGGCATAGTAAACCTCCTAGTGTAGTAGCCCTACTCAATATAGCAGGTGTAATAGTGAAGGAATCTAGTTTCTGACACTTTCTAGCATACCCAGTTTTAGCCTCCTCTCCTACACCTTTCACTACAACCGCTCAATGTAAAAACACACTACTTGCAACTCCTCCTCATGCATACCTTTCATGTTTCCATCAATTTTATACCAAAAAGAAATGAATCCTGTTACCACAGTAGTTCCCACCTTAGACCTAGAGGTACCTTACTCTGTCTTGCATGTGACAGGTATTGAGTGATAACCTAGCCTAGTGCTAGTATAGTGATAGTCCCTTAGGTTGCGACACCTGTCACTTGAGTGTTTGGTGCAAGATGCATAGCGATACGATTTCCTCTATGCAAAAGTCTAGGAAAATCTACCCTTAGACCACCAAAAAATCAAGGATAAATGTAACTTTGAGTTCCTCCATTGGAATGGGAGGGAATTCATCCCTACTCCTATCATCACCATCCTACTGACTAAAGTGTATCAATGGATGTTAAACCAATTGATGCGAGTGAGTAACTCTAGGGAGCAGAACATAGCATCCCACTATGATGAAGCATTTCAAGATGGGTAGAAGGAGTTGGACTCCCACTCTGAATGTGGTGGTTAGGTCTACACCATGGCTACCCCTTCCACTACTATCATCTGGACAAACCCGCTCTTCTCCTCTACCTCCTTCGTTGTCACCACAACCCTACCATAGCCAACACCCTCTTCAGTAGTGGGCAACCATCCCATGTTTTCAACCTACCAACACGTAGGCCCTTCAACTTTGTTTCTAGTCATCCTCCCTTTCCAGTCTATTCAGGTAGCATACCCAACTTTGTTTTCAACTATGTAATTAGAGATTACCTCTAATTCAACTACATAAATGCTTGGCTTTAACATTTTTTAATCTCCTTCCATCTTAATTTTAGCATCATGTTCACTATTTGCATTATGTTCATTTTTAGCATCACGTTCACTGTATGCATTATGTTCATTTCTAGCATTATGATCATTGTTTACACTATTTTAATTGTTTGCATCATCTCTGCTATTTTCATTTGCATCATGTTTACTATTTACATTATGTCCACCATTTACATCAAGGTTGTTGCTTGAATTAATCATCTATTGCATGGCCCGAAATGACCTAAAACTAGCAGTAGCCTAAAATGGCCTTAAACTATTACATGGCTCAAAATGGCCTAAAACTAGCAGTGGCCTGAAATGGCCTTAAACTATTACATGGCCTAAAATGGCTTCAAACTACTACTGGCCTGAAATGGCCTTAAACTATTGCATGGCCCAAAATGGCCTAAAACTAGCAATAGTCCAGAATGACCTTAAACTACCATTGCAGCCTACTAAGGCCTAAAACTGGTAAGTCCACTTCTCAAAAAATAGATGAAAATAAAAAAAATCATTAAGAAATGGCCTGAAATGGCCTTAAACTATTGCCATGGCCCAAAATGGCCTAAAACTAAAACAAGAGGCCCCCAAGGGGCCCAAACATAAGAATAAACAAAAAAATTATTACAGATCAACCAAAATGAAATAATTGTTTCATGTTTTACTTTTCATTCAATTTTAGTCCATACAATAATGTTTGCAAAAATTTGAATCCAATTCAAAAATGAAACAAAAATTTCCTTTTTGCCGCCATGTTATAAATCTTCATTAGCATCCCTATTTCTTGTTCTACTCAATCCTACACCTCCATTCAAATCTTGCATAGGATAAGAAATAAAAAAATAAATCAAATTATTCTCAATCTTTCACAAAGTAAAATGTGACACAATAAAGAGTGGCTAATCTAAGATGGCCCCCCGTCCATTTTAGAGGGTATCCTATTCATGCTAGCTATTAAAAATTGGACGATTTCCTCCTTAATGAGGTTGGCCCAATTCTATTCTCTCAAATTAATTCTTGCCTTGACTTTTCCTTTATTTAAGGCAATCCATCTCGGTGGTGTCAGAGAAAAGTTGGCGATTTTCATCTCCACAGAAGGTAAGGTCATTTCCCTTTTAGGAGACTCACTAACCTCCACATGTTACATGAACTTTTCATAGGCCCCAGAAGCACCAATGACATCAAGGAATAGCTTATGGATATGCACCTCAACAGAAGCATCCTGATATTATTTACGATAAGCAACACATTCCATTTTATACATATGCTTATGGTTATTTTGTTCCTACCCCCATTCATAAGCCTTTATGCTATAATCCTTCTAGTCTTGTTTCTTTTAGGCCAAAAGGTCCATCTGCATGCATTGTTCTATGATCTCGCATGTGGCCTCATTCTTACTTCGTACGACTATCCGATATCTTGCATAGTTAATAACGGCCATATGCCAATTACCATCATGAGTGTCATAGGCCAATAGAAATTCATTTCAAGACTGAAGGTCCTCCAACTCAGTGGCTTGGCTAGCCTTCTGTTTCTCAAGTTTCTACACCCTTTTCTAGAGGTCCTCATTGACATGCTGACACTCCCACAAGCAGCATGCTGAGTACAATGCACATTTACTTGTTTCCTCATATATATGATGAGGCATCTCCACTACCTCTGGAGGAAGTTTAGGTACATTGTCAACCTCAACGACCTACCTAGTATCCCACTTGAGATGAGAATCTATTAATCAAATGTGGGAAAGCATTAGTCATAGTGCCATAGCAAAAAATGCAAACAACTTAGAAAGTTAACATTCCAACTTGAACATACCAATCTTAGGATTGATCTACCTTAGGTGATTGATCATGTCATCAACCATCCCCTCCATAAAGGTAAATTTATCAGGGGTCTCAATCCATGGTCAGAAGAGTCGAGGGCATTAACAGTGGTGTCTGCTACACAATAAAACATGTTAGCAATGATGGAGAGGACAACGAAAAATCTGATGAATAACATAAATGATAGTACAAAGCTCCTACCCAATAAACCCTTAGGTGTGATAATGGGGGGTCACCCATCTAGAAACTATCAAGAAAGTATTCAAACTCACTAGCATCAAATTGAAGCCCTTCCCCCTCTAGCTGACTCAGTAGTGTAGTAGCATCTTCAACTGACATATGCCCCTTAGGTTTTGGGGCATACTCTATAAAATGGTCATTGGTAGCAACGACCTCTTCCTCTACAATAGGGGCCTCTTCCTCCTCTACAGTAAGCACCCTTGCTTTAGTGGCCAAAACTTGTTCTTCCTCTTCTTCTTCTGAAAAACACATTCAAAATAAGTAGGATACTCCAAAAAATGGGTGCTATGTTGTGCTATGATACACAACGTAGCAGATACTATGCTAATGATATAGTTAAGCATACTTAGCAACTATATTTTGCACCCTACGGACCTTGATTTGCAACTTCCTCCCTCTCTCTTCAGTAGTATAGGAAGGTTCTTCCACTGGGTGAGACTTTTTCCATTGTAGCCTAGTTTTCACCATCTTAGTGATGAGATGTTCCCCGTTTAATACATTGCCTATGTTGATGAGAGGCACCTCTCCAATGCTATCCCAGGCATGAAAGGGTTTTTCCACCTTACCCCTCATAGTTATTGAAAGAGATTCCCCAATAGCTTCTGGGTGATCTTGGGATTGGATGGGCAAAACACCTAGCAAATCCATGGATTAGATATCTGGTTACGATCCGGTTATACCTAGGTGCCATTTTCATAGACCACCAGGAATTATATGAACCATCGTAGGTAAGCTATGAAGAAGGCATAGTGAATTTTGAAGTGTGAATTAAGCTTCTAATGAAGCTTAACCACTTTAGCACGTAGGTGTACCGTCCAAAATCGTCAGCGAGAGGCTAGAATGAACGGACGTCGAGAGATCTACGGATAAAATAGTGAGACCCTACCTTCACTTGGGGGAAAGCTAGAAATTAATGGAGGCAGAGTGCCTTAAATGATCTACATGCGGATCAAATGAGGACTTCCCTGAATGTACACAATTGTGATGTGTTGGGTTATACGTAAACAAATGCCAAACAAAATGTAAACAAATGAAAACGAATGTAAACTTTTTAAATAATGAAAACAAGAAAAATGTGAAAATGAAAAATAATGTAAACCACAAGAATCTAGGCAATAATGCAAACTTTTTGTATTGATAAAACAATTACAATGTGCATCGGTCATAACGCAATTGCGGATTGGTCGCAAGGCGGATGTTTAGCCTGATGGATGAGAATGGATGCTGGGAAGATGAAGGTTTTGGATTGTGGGTGTACAACGTTCAAGTATGTATGAAGCCCAATGTATGAGATTGATCCCTAGATTTCCTAAGTGTGTGAGATTCCAATTTTCCAACCATCTAGTGGAAAAATAGGAGATTTATAGGATTTTGAGCATGAGATTCGGATCTGGGAGAAGATCAGTGGGTGCATGGTGAGAAAAATTTGGATCAAGTAATAGGTGTGTACATTGACTGGATGCACAAAATGTTACAATGTACAGCATCTAGCATGACCAACTTCTACGTTGGCGTATGAAACCCATAGCGTATGAACTTGGCATGCTGAAAGAATTTGAAATTTACAAAAGAATCTTTATGTTACAACAAAGAATTATCTTTTTGGCCTCTGGATCTCTGCTTTGGTGTGTTTTTTTCTTCATCAGTGTGTTCTGGAAGGCTCTCGTATGTCTCGGCGTTGGTGTCCAGTGTCCAGCATATGGGAATTTAGCATCACAAGTGCACATGTTGTATCATACACTACTCCATACGCTGCCATATGCTACTCATCGTGTGAAACAAAAACAATGCATTTTGAACCTGATTTTGACCTCTGAAGCCTGTTCTAAAGGTAGATCTGCATGTCTAATGTCTGGAGGATTCTGTAGGTCAAATTTGAGCTCATTTTACCTTGGATTTGATGCTATTTTAGATCACTTTGGGTTGGTTATGCTGGGCTTACGCTAGCTAGCGTAAGCCTCAATGTGATCAAGTTAAACTACCATCTCTGAAGTTGGGTTCTATATGCTGATTCCTATTTCTTGATGTTAGAATGCTACTTGTCCTCTAGGGTGCTCCAGATGCTATCATTTGACTCATTTTGATGCATTTTTAGGCCTTTTTTGTGTGGTTACACTGTGCAACATATGAAGAAGTAACCCTAGTGTAATCAATTCAAAATGGCACATTTGAGACCCAAATTTGGAGTTTTTGAAGCTTTTGAACAAGTACAAGTGCTACCAGTCCCTATGGATTGCTCTAGTGTTGAAGATGCTACCTAAAACTGCTTGTTTTACCCTATTTTTTATTAGTTACACTGTGCTTACGCTATGTAGCATAAGCTCAGCGTATGAACTAAAGAATGCATCATTTGACGGCCAATCTTTGAGTTTCTGGAGCTTCTGATCATACACAACTACTTCCCAGCCCCCAAGAATTGAATCCATGTCAAAAAGTTTCCTTTAGATGCATGAATTAGGTTATTTTAGCTTGGTCACATTGTTCATACACTGTGCAGTGTATGGAAATGTAGCTCCAGCATAATCAACTGAAAATACCTCATTTAAGGCCCAAATTTTAATTTTCTAGAGGCTGGGCATTATTGGGGACCTTGGTGATGGTCATGGGGGGTCCTTGTGCTCAATTTTGGCCTATTTTGACTTATTTTTTGGGGCTCCAAAAGTTGGTTACGCTGATCCTTACGTTGTGCAGTGTAAACCACAGCGTAACCAAAGTGTACTAGTCAAAACCAAGCATTTTGAGCTCAAAACTTTCGATTCTAGATGTTGAAAGTTGGTGCAGTCACCTTTGGACCCTAGGGAGACCTTGCCTATTGAATCGTGAACCATTGGGGGCTGTTTCGGAGGCCTCCAAGTTTGGTCATGCTGTATTCATGCTTGGGTAGCTGCATGACTTAGCTTGAATCTTGTCTGAAAGTGCTAGTACAAAATTTTATGGTGTTTTCATTGGCCCCTCTTTGTTAATGCCTAGAGGAATCTACCTAAGAGGCATCAACAAAGAAGTACAAAACAGCACGAGCAACTGGGTATCAAGGATTGTTCTTTGGCACTTGGCCAGATGTCATCGCACCTTGTTCAGAAGTACATGGGATCGGGAAATGAGGTTTTGAGATGTATAGAGAGAAGGTTTTTAACTGTGAGATTGAGGATTGATGAAGGGATGGTTTTGTTTAACTTTGGGAAGATGAATGCTCTTGTGTGGACACATCATATTGGTTCTTGTCAATAGCTAGTATCTAGCGGACTTGGGACCAAGGCATGGGATGTGCGTCCTTTGGAGGAATGAGACTCTTTTATCCTATTTAAGAGAACTCGTTGTCATAACCGAAGTCATGCGGTGAGGTGGTGCATTCTTTGGAGAAACAAGACCCTTGTTGAGTGTCAAAAAGAACCCATTGTCCAACAACCAAAGCCATGCGGTGGGATGCAACATGATTGTTTGAGACACTAGTGTTTCCTTCCAAGACAAGTACCTTCCTACCTAGGGCTTGTATGGGAAGTGCCAAGGGTCTTGTGATGGATTTTTCTCTTTGATTTTTTTTTGGACAGAGCTCTCTTTCAATGTTATACTCGTGCTCGTGTGCTTGTATCTATTTCATGTGTTGTGTTGTGTGTTGCAACTACCTGTAAAGTTACAGTGTGCAACCATGTGTTTAGAGTTTTGGGGTGACTAGGATGTATCCAAGAAATATAACTGAACAAGGTAGAGAGAACATGTTAGGGAATAAGGGATGTTGGGGAACTGGCAATGTACTTGTAAACGATCTCATTAACAATGTGGTACCTCGTCACCATGATGAAGTGCATCCTTGTACGAACACCTCTGGGTGTCATCCTGCAGACACAACTCCAAGAAGATAAGAAAATCATGAGTGAATGAGTTAGCTTAACACTTTAAACATGGATGCAATCAATGGGATGAAGACACCACGTGAAACCATAGGCAAAAAAAATTGAGTAGCAACAATGTTTTCAAAGTCCATATGATGAAGACATGTTGTTTGATTACATCAACAGATTAGTAGGCTAGCGAAGAAGTTGCTAGTTTATAGTCTTATAGGATTATCGTGGATTAGTTTTACGTCATAACCTATTGGACGTTCCCAATTTAGCATCGTAGTGGACAATGCAATGCTAGTTTATAGCTGTGGCAGACTATGGAGAGGTGAGCTAGTTTATAGTCTTAGCAGACTCTGTCAGATAAGAGTGTGGTAGTTTATTGTCATTCTGGATGATCTGTGGTATCAATTTTAGGTCATGATGCAAAGACCACTCCATGGTATCAGTTTATCGTCATGATTCCAGGACAAATGCATACCTTAGGCTTTGTTCAGATGTAAAATGGCTTGAGGTACATGTGATTTGTTGGATGAGCAAGCTCGTTACCATCTAGATCAGCTAGTTTGAAGGCTTCATTGTCGTATGCTTTGGTGACTATGTAAGGCCCTTTCTAGTTGGCCAAGAAATTTTTTGAGTGTTCACGGACCACCTTAAGGACAAGGTCACCTTTCTTGATTAGGCACTTGTGAATGTCATGTTGATGTTTCCATTGTTGTTGCCTATGGTACCACTCAATTTTATCTAGTGTGCATGTTTGTTCCTCCTCCACCGAGTCAAGGTCAACAATGTGCGAGTCATTGTTTTGACTTTCATCAAGGAGTCCAGAGAGTGTGATCCACAATGAAGGTACCTGCAAATCCAAAGGTAAAATAGCTTCTGAACCATAAACAAGACTGTATGGTGTTTTACCTTTGGATGTTTTGTGCATCGTTCGATATGCCCATAGCATGTAAACTAGCTATTGATGCCATCTTCTTTTGCTTTGATTAAGAATTTTCTTGAGCACCATGATGACCATTTTATTCATGGATTCTTCTTGACTGTTGCTCTAAGGATAGTATGGTGATGAAAACGAATGTTTGATGCCTAGGCTCTCATAAAAGGTTTTGGTTTCGACACTACTGAATTGTGGCCCATTATCAATGATTATGGTCATTGGAATGCCAAAATGAGTCACAATGTTTTCAAGGATGAAGTTGCATACTTGTTTTTATGTGTTCTTCCTAAGAGGAATAGCTTCTACCCATTTTGTGAAATATTCTGTTGCGGTTATAATGAAGCTATGTCCTGCAGAAGATGGGGGAGTTATTGGTCCTATGATGTCTAACCCCCATTTCTAGAAAGGTGATGTGATTTGAGCTATATGAAACTCATTAGGTGGCACATGTATGAGATTACCATATTTTTGACAGATGTTGCATGTTTTGACTTTGGAGAAATAGTCGTACTCCATGTGCGGCCAATAGTAGCCTAAATGTTTGATTTTGGTTGCCATTTCCTTGGGTGTTATGTGCCCTCCACAAAGTCCTTCATGAACATGCTTCATGATGGTTTGGCCATTGATGCTACTAACAAACATTAACAAAATGACTTCATAGGATCTATGACATAACGTGTCCCCTACTAGTGCATACTATCGAGAGCATTTCCGCACTATGTTCTTTTGAGAATTCGTTAGATGTTAAGGTGGTTCACCATGTAGAATGTACTCCTTTATCTCATCGTACCATTCCATAGTGTGTGTCATGCTAACGGATGCTATGGGTAGTTCATTGGGAGCGTCAGTTATGGGTTTGGCACAACTCGTTATGGAACTGGGCAACGCATGAAACATGTTAGGTTAAATATTTAGGGCTAGTGTTGCAAGTGCATCTGCAATGGTATTGTCATTTCTGGAAACATGTTGCACATCTATGTTTGTGAATTATTTCAACATGTGTTTTGTCAAGTCACAATATGGTTGTAAATGTAAAGCTTTACATGCGTATACATCTGTGACTTGATTGATGACTAACTGTGAGTCGCCTCTAACTATGAGCTGTGTGGTTTCTGAAGTTAGTGCTACCATGAGACCTCTAAGAAGACCTTTGTACTCTGCCACGTTATTAGTACAAGAAAATTTTAAACGATAAGCAAAGGGTTGAATCTCCCTAGAGGGATATGTGATGACTGCTGCAGCACTTTCTCCTCGGGAGGTCGATGCTCCATTAAAGTTTAAGATTATGTCGTAGTTATCAAGTACTGTGTTTATTGTATTTATGTTCTCATCAGGAAACTATGGGTGATTATTGCTTGGTCTTGCATCGGTGATGTGGTCATTTGATTGACTATAGCTTGACCTTTAACTGATGATTGAGCTATGTAGTGCAGATCAAACTCAGCAATCATCACTTTCCATCTAGCTATCTTTCTTGATTCATATATGTTGTTTGTGATAGCTCTGAGGATGTTGTCTTTACATATGATATTAACTTGGTTACAAAAGAGATAATGTCGCCACTTCTTTAAAGAAAAGATAAGGGTAAGGCATGGCATCTCCATGTCATTGTAACGTTGTTCGTAGGCTATTAATGCATGGCTCAAGTAGTAAATAGGGATTTCAATTGCATGTTCACATTTCTGACAAAGCATAGACGCAATGGATGAATCGGATGTTGCAAGGTATATGTAACTGTCGGTAGTTGAGCTAGTGCTGTTTTGATGTTCTCAAAGGCTTCTTGGCACTATGGAGTCCATTCAAAATAGACATTCTTGCGCAATAAGTGCTGCATAGGCCTCAACTTGTTCGTCAATTTTTCAATGAAGCATCTAATAAACTGTAATCTACCTTGTAGACCGCAAAGTTCGTTAAGGTTTCTAGGTGGTTCCAGATTTGTTATTTCCTTAACCTTATCCAGATCTACTTGTATCCCTGTCTCAGATATAATGAATCCAAGAATTTTTCCTGTTGACCCCAAAGACACATTTCTTCAGGTTGAGTCTAAGCTCATATTTTAAACAACATTTCAGTACCAAGTCTAGATCTTGTACATGTTTCTTAGTTGTTTTTGATTTGACTGCAATGTCATCTACATAGTCATTGAGCGAGTTGAACATGTAATCACTAAAGATGAATGTCATCATTTGTTGATATGTAGCCCCGACGTTCTTGAGACTGAATGCAATCATTGTATAATAAAATGTACCCCATGGTGTCATAAAGGTTGTCCTGAGTTGATGTTTAGGGTTGATCCTAATTTGGTTGTATCTTGAAACACCATCCATAAAGGATAACAATGCATGCCCAACAATTGAATCAACAAGTTGATCAATGCTAGGTAGCGGGAAGTCATCCTTTATGGTTACAATGTTGAGGTCACGAAAGTCAATACATAGACAAATGCTCCTGTTCTTCTTTGGGAGTATAACCATGTTGGATACCATATCATCATAGTCCACAGCTCGGATGAAACCAGCTTGATAAAGCTTCGTGATCTCATTGCGAACTGCCAACGCTACTGCAGGCCTGACCTTGCATGCTTTTTGTTTCACTGGTCTTAGTTTTTGATCAAGTGTAATGTTATGCTAGACTATTCAGGGGTCGAGCCCAGGCATGTTAGTGTAAGACCAAGCGAATGCTTTCATGTTGTCTTTTAGGACTCAAGATATGTCATTGGAAAGTTGTGGATTTAACAGAGTAGTTAGTTTTAAAATTTTAACCTCACCATCTTACATAGTTATGGGGACTTCAACTAGGGGATCTTCAATGATGTTATCGACTTCTAGGTCCAGATATTTTGTCATTCCTTTAAAGAAATCTAGTGTTTCTTAGGTTGATGCCACTAAATTATCGTATGTTGGGGAGTCTAAATCAATGGACTCTAGATTGATTTCTAGTTTAATTGCTCCATGTGGTTCATTAATAGACAACGGTATGAAGAGTTGCTTGCTATCCATGTGTTTGCTCCTACCAATGAAACAAGGAGCTATGTCAGCATGGGTGAGTTTTCTTTTTTCTTAAGAAATTAATTTTATGTTTAAATGTAACCAAAGGTACACCAAGGGTAGTTTACCATTATGCCTGGACGTATGGTAGTTTAAGGCCATACT